>CM059583.1:79350000-79950000 GCA_030407085.1 Trichopria drosophilae
TGTTTAATTTACAAAATTAACTTTAATAATAAATAAAAAATAAAACAAATAGAAATATAACATAAATATAACATTTTAATTAACACATTTCTAATTTAAAAATTGCTCGAAATGAAGTCCGTTAGCAGCAGAGCAATAGCCCAAGCGGTCATAAAATTCGTCTTGAAATTTTCTTAGCATGTCTTCAGTAATTCCTTGTATTATTGCAATTATTCGGTCCCGCAATTCAATTGCCGTGTGAACAAAGGGGCCTCTGTAGAGCTCATTTTTTTACGTGCCCCCAGAGAAAGAAGTCCAGGGGTGCAAGGTCTGGAGACCGCGCAGGCCACTTCATTGGACCAAAACGACCCACCCAGCGTCCTGGGTAATTTGTATTAAGGTGCGCAGTCACCTGTCGGACACCGTGTGGGGGTGCACCGTCCTATTGAAACCAGACTAGTTCTTGTGTCTAAAATAAAGGTAACAATAATATGGTTAATAATATACATTATCTAATACAATTATGAAAATTAATTTATTTTTGCACTCGCCTCTTGTTCTAAATTTGTTAGTGTTGCCGTAACAATTTCTTCCATCATTTGCAAATATAATTCGCCATTCATATTATCTTCGATAAATATTGGGCCAATTATTTTATCGCCAATAATTCCAGCCCAAACGTGTACCTTGATTTTGTACTGAGTATGTACTTCCAATAGCTCCCTTGGATTGTCACTTGCCCAGTACCGATAATTTTGTCGGTTTGGAGACGCCCTGACATAAAAAATTGATTCATCTGAGAAACAGATGTTTCTTAAAATCTGTGGATTAACATTAATTAAATCTGTCATCCGTTCGCATAAGATCATGCGTTCCATACTATCGCCAGGCATTAACTCCTGGTGTCTATGTGGCTTGTACGGCTTATAGCCATTTATTTTTAAAATTTTACACACTGTCCGGTGACAGCAGTCCAATTGTTGGGCAATTTTCCTCGTGGAAATATGTGGATCTTCTTCCAATGCGGCACATATTTTAGTTGCCAGCTCTTCGCAGACTTGACTAGCATTACGCTCTATTTTTTTATGTGACCCGTCAACACAACCAGTCATTTTAAAATCATTTACGATTTTGTTTATAGTCGAGGTGGAAGGAAGTGGCATATCTTCATTTTCTGCTCCAAAATGGTCCCTTATTTCCCGTAAACTTAATCCTTGGTAATACCGATCTACCATTTTTATTTTTTCTTGAACAGAATACATTTTGTATCTCTTACTAACAATCGCGAATTTAAGAATTGTTTAAGACAAATTAACTTTTGAAATTGTTGTTTAGGAATGCCTGAAATTTAAAATTGCCGTGTAGGAACGCGAGAAATCTGATTCGTGTATAAAATCGCGCGAAATTTGATTGATGTATAAAAACGCGCGAAATTTAAAACCAATTTCAAGGAAAAATAAAAATAATTAAATAGTATTGCACAGGATTGAATTTACAGCAAAAAAGGACCATTTTGGAATGAAGACCTGTTAATTCTTCTAGTTACTTAATAGCCACTTGTTCACAAATTTCAATTAAATAAATTGGATAATTCGAGGGCTGGAAACAGTGCAAAATTTAAAAAAAAATAGATATAAAACATTATATTGTCTTAATCGAATATTTATCAAAGAAAATGTAAATGAAGAAACATATTTGCAAATGATGGAAGAAATTGTTACGCCAACACTAAAAAATTCAGAACAAGAGGCGAGGGCAAAAATAAATTAATTTTCATAATTGTATTAGATAATGTACAATATTAACCATATTATTGTTACCTTTATTTTAGGCACAAGAACTAGTCTGGTTTCAACAGGACGGTGCACTCCCACACGGTGTCCGACAGGTGACTGCGCACCTTAATGCAAATTACTCAGGACGCTGGGTGGGTCGTTTCGGTCCAATGAAGTGGCCTGCACGGTCTCCAGACCTCGCACCACAGTTTTTGTCCACACTGCAGTTGAATTGCGGGACCGAATAATTGCAATAATACAAAGAATTACTGCAGACATGCTAATAAAATCTCAAGACGAATTTTATGACCGCTTGGGCTATTGCTCTGCTGCTAACAGACTTCATTTCCAGCAATTTTTAAATTAGAAATGTTTTAATTAAAATGTTATATTTATGTTATATTTGTATTTGTTTTATTTTTATATTTATTATTAAAGTTAATTTTGTAAGTTAAACATATTTTGAGAAAATGAACATGGGACTTCGAAATTCATTTACCCTTTTTAGAATGCAGAATTGAATAGTACATGAGGAAAAAGCGAAGTTTGTCCATCTTTACTGTTTACTTTTATTTTGCTTTTCCCGTGTTCTCTTCAATTGTAGGCATCATGACGCACTTTGTAAATAAACTGAAAATATAAATGGAGTGCAAAATTAAACGCAAGTGCGAAGAAAAAATATGACTGCACAATGAAATGTTAATTATGTCACAAACACTTGTTTGTTGTTATTTTTTAATAATTTACGCCTACAATTTATTTAAATATTTATTTATTTCTCCTTCACTTCACTACACAATTACACAAAGCCTATATTAAGGACTCGTATGGCCGAACTGAAACACCTGTCACGAAACGTTTCCTTTTTTTTTGCCACCACAATTGTAGGTTACAGGATGCTGGGTAGCAGGGTTTTCCACTTGTAGAAATGAAAGAGTTGGAATGTCCTCAGCATCAGTTTGCTGACTCGGCTTGAAGGGGCGTCAAAAGAATTGATTTAAGTTCATCCAAGGGATTTGTAATTAGCGATGGACCTTGGGCAAAGGAAACAGCTTGATTTCCTTCGCGTCCAAGCAAATCTTTTTTCAAATTTAGAAGTGTCCGATATCTACGTTGTGACCCTGCGACTCGAAACCTTGCCTCGCTTTTTCTTGAGAGGTGATCGAAAATTACTTTAAAACGCAAAAATAACTTTAGAATAATAGAAAATAAAATTAATAATAAAAACATCAAACGTGGCAGCCATCTGCCTAACATCCACTTCATGGTCATCGGTATAGCAACTAGCAAGTCGGTAGCACTTCGTTGCCATTGGTCAATTCCCGCACGACGAAAGCTAAAGCTCGCATCTCATTGGCTGCCGGCTATACATGGGTTTCCCTATGTGCGGTTCTCTCGCATCCACGCGGTATATATGACACTAATTCACTACTGCTCCACTTGCCGTCGTGGATAAGTATATATAAGCAAGGGAACTAATGACGTCAGTGGAGGACTTTTCCCGATTGCGAAAAGAAAACAAAGGACAAGCGCGACGGAGGAAGGGGGGAAAACGCCGGGCCCCCCGCTAAATGTTAAAGGACAAAACAACGAAAGAAAAAACGAGTATAAAGGAATGTATAGATTCAATCAAGAACGGAAAACAAGCGCATTTTTTTTAACTTATTTTTTTTTCATATAAAATTTAAATTTGCTGAAAATGTTCTTAAAACTGATTGAAACTAGTAATAAACGGTAAAGGAATGCGTTGTCATCCAATTTTGGGCTATCCTAAAAGTTTCAAAGTCTCTAGCTCATCGGTAACTTAGTTTAAAATCGATTACAAGATTTGCACCGGACAAACAGACAGATAGACAAGAATACGAGTTGATAAAAACGTGGTAATAAAATACTCGGGCCACTAGAAACGTGTACATATTTTCTACAGTGTCTCTATATATTTTTTTTATGTCACTACTAGCACTCCGCAGTTCCTACCATTTTCTCCCAAAAAAAAAGAGAAAATAAATAAAATATATTTTTGTTTAAATGGAAGTCACTAAGAGAAAGGAATTACTACACCAAGTAATTCAATCAAAAATTTCTTTTTCCGAAAAGATTTAGTATTAAGAAAATATAAATAAACATATTTATGTGTAAATTAATATTTAAAATATATACACGTATAATATATTGTAAAACATATAAGTATATACGATACATATAGAGACAGTATGTAAATAAAGCAGGGGAAGAGAACCGTGACAACTCGGAAGATTTTATTAGTGCTTGGACACCAAAATGTCAAAATCCCAAAACTAGCGTTCGTGCCCGAATAAAATAAATTCGGCAGGGAAAGTGAAGTGTCAAATAATTCATAGTGAATAAAAACAAAATGGCACAAAATAGTAAGGATCTAAGGACCCCGGAAGAGGAACTGGAAAACCTGCCAGTAGATGAATGGGCCCTAAATTTAACAGATCGTGAATTAAATGAGGCCCTGGAAAATTTGGAACTTCAAAACACAGGTAGAAGGTTCACAAAAATTGATAGATTGTACCGCAGGTTGATGGCGACTACACTCAGTCCGACTTCATAGTAGTAGCAAATGAAGAAGACTATGAAGAAAACAAGACGTACAGAAATTCGCTTCTGGTAAGGATAGAGAAATGTCAGGGCTCGGAAAAACTCTCGGACGAGTAGATGTTGAGTGCCATACCGGAATTACTGGCCGACTCAGCACAAAGATGGTACTGGATGTCGAGGAAAAGTTGGCATACGTGGGATGACTTTTGCCGATCGGTCCGCAGGTGCTACGGATTTAGCCAGGCAGATAAACGGAAACTGTGGACGGAGGTCAACTCATGGACGCAGGGCCTAGATGAGCCCGTGAGGGACTATATTGGTTGCCTGATAACCATACTGAATGTATATCCAGATAGCATACCAGTGGATCAGCGCCTAATGTTCTTGCATAAGAACCTGAAACCCGAAACCCGGATTACAGTGGAGGGTGTCAATGACACATGTCAACACGCTGGAAGACTTGATGGTGGCGGCAGTAGAACCGGAGAGCGCCGAAGAAGCCATGCGCTCGTACCAGGAGCCTCCACAACTAGAGGGTACATTCATGCCGGAAGTGGCATATAACAAGCCGCGGAAACTCAGGGGCGAAAAGTCCTCCAAAGATCGCAGCCATCGAGGAGTCGAAAGACGACTTTGTAGGTGTAGTGTTAAAAGAGCTACCGGCCCTGAGGGTGGAAATCCGGAAGATGGAGGAAGTACCGGCTTAGTCGAAAATAGAGGGGCCAGAAAACCCGAAAAAGAAAACTTCCAAGTCCGATTGAGACAAAAAGAAAACAAAGGGGGGGGGGGTGGACTCGCAAGGGTCCCGAGAACGCGGAGCCACCTTTTCCCCCGAAAAGAACGTCACCGCCAAACGGCAGAGCCGCCTCGTCAGGACCGGCAAGGGAGCGCGTAGAAGAGGTCGCTACGCCCCCCAAAGCCCGTGCAAGGACCTCATCAGGCGATGATCTAAGGGATCGCCAACAAGGGGCCCTGGAAGATACTCCCATCGTAGTGAATTCCACTCCGGAAGAACACTCTCGATGGTGGCTAACGGTTAGGATCCAAGAGTTTGATCTGAAGGCGTTATTTGATCCTGGTGCGGCTCGAATAGCCCTAGGTACGATCGGACTGCAGATCGCAATGGCATGTAATGAGCCCATACTCCCGTACCGAGGGCCGGGAGCTAAAGTGGAGGATGGGTCCTACTCACCAAATTTGGGACTCGTAACGCTCCCCTTTCTTCTGAACGGTACCGAAAGACGGATTCAAGCGATGGTAATGCCAAACTTAGACATGGAGTGTTTGCTCGGGACCGACTTCCTACCGGCCTTCGACGCCATTCTTCATCCCCGGCAAAATCTGTTGTACGTGGAAGGAGCGGCGGAGGGCCTCGGAGTCGAAGTGACCAGCCTCGAGGTAGGAAACCACCCCTCGTCGGACTCGGTAGGGACAACGAGAGCAACGGAAAATGAGAAGAAACGTCTGGAGAGCTTGTCAAAAACTTGTTCAGCCCAGTAGTCATGGTCTGAAAATCAAATGGTACCTACCGCTTTTGTGTTGATTACCGTAAACTCAACGCGGTAACGGAAGCAAATGCCTACCCGATCCCGTATATAGATACAATCTATCGGAAGCTGCAAGCGGCTCGCTACATTTCGAACTTGGACCTTAGTAGTGCCTACCATCAAATTAAGATGCGGGACGCGGCGAAGCCGTTGACGGCGTTTACAGTCCCCGGAATGGGCCTCTTTCATTTTAATCGAATGCCCTACGGACTCACCGACTAGCCGGCCACCTATCAGGCCCTATTGCATGAGTTGATTAGCCCGGAACTGGAGCCCACGCCTTCGCTTATCTCGACGATATTATCGTGGTAACAGACATTGGAGGAGCACTTACTATGGCTAGCTCCCGTGGTGAACGAGCATGGCTTCCGGCCCGACCCGGAGAGAGTGGCCCCGATTTTGGAGTACCCGCCGCCCAAGAACTTGAAACAGCTTCGCAGGTTCCTTGGGATGGCCTCATGGTACCGACAATTCCTGGAGGATTTCGCGACGATCGTACAGCCCCTGACGGGCCTGACGAAGAAGAGCGTGAAGTACGAGTGGACATTCGCTTGCCAAAAAGCTTTCGAGGAAGTGAAGGCTATGATGGCTACCGTACCCGTATTGCAACTCCCAGATTGGAACGCACCATTCACAGTCCAGACCGACGCAAGCGACACAGGGCTAAGAGCGGTCCTGACACAAGAGATTGGCAAAACGGAGAGGGTGCTGATTCTCGCGAGTCGGACGATGACTACCGCGGAATGGAACTACTCCGTCACGGAACGGAAGTGCCTTTCAGTGTTATGGGCCATCCAGAAGTTTCGCCCATACATCGAGGGTTATCGCTTCACTGTAGTGACGGACCACGACAGCCTACTTTGGTTCTATAATCTTCGGAACCCGACCGGACAGTTACCCCGGTGGGCCCTACAGTTACAAGGGTACGGTTACACAGTCCAACATCGGCAAGGTACCCTCAATGATGTACCTGATGCGTTATCACGCATGTATGAAGACGACGTACCCCAAATGTGCTTCGTAGAAGAGCCGAAGGCGGAAAGTGAGAACAAGAGATTCTCGCTGCACCCAAAGAGAGTCCGTTCTGGAAAGTGGTAGGTAACCGAATCTACTCATATCGTCCGGACCCTACTATTAAAGACCTCATCGGAGATGATGCCTAGAAGATGGTGCTGCCGGAGAGTAAACGGCGCAAGAAAACGTACGAGCGCGTGGCGATGCAATATTGGTGGCCCGGTATTTACAAGGACGTGGCCCAATTTGTAAAACGCTGTCATGTGTGCCAGGTCTGTAAGGTACAGCAAGTGGCTCCTGCCGGACTGATGCATCATGATGGGTCGACGAGTAATTACTCACCCGTGAGAAGTAGTCGCAGGAGACCTGATGGGTCCTTTTCGACGAAGTAAGAAAGTGTCGGATATGTGCTGGTAATCCTAAATCAGAAGGTTGATATCCAAGCTTGAATAAGTTTTATACGTGACCTTACTGATCACTCGTGCTAGGACAACACAACATATATTCGAGGTTTTACTAAAGGCAGTAAAAAGGAGTTACACAAAGTTAATGAATAGTAAATATATTTAACCAAATTAGTACAATAAATTATAGTGTATTGTTCGCTTTATTGCGTTTATTTTGCTGATTACGCATGACTTTCGCGCGCTTTCGAGCTATGCGTTTGGCTTGTACATTATTAAGCTTGCTAAAATCAGAATTAAACATTTTAGTCTCAAATTTTATTTTCCAAGTAATAGAAGGCACGGTTCGCGTAATTTGTTTTCTACTATTCCATGTAGCTAAGGACGAATTCACTTTAAGTAGTTTGGGGTCCGTAGACAAAATAGGACGCAGTCTGGGATCATCTGCTGAAATTCCATTGGCTTCAAAATAATTAGTTCCGATCAAATATTCAGGATCTATGAACTTTGGAGAACCAAAGGGGTGCACCTTCAGGTATGTGTGAAGTTCTAAAAGGTGATGAATCTAAACAAGAATCAGCCGGAGAAATTATCACATCCGGAAAAGTATGATTCGGCAAAGATGAAACGTCAATGTCTATGTCGATGGAGCGATGATCGCATACATTTATCTACGCGGCCGATCTAGTACGAACAGCGGCTCGAATTTGTTCAGTGATGGGATCGTATTCTCGGTTACCCATCTTGTAGAACTTACGATTTTAAATCGAATGAATTAAAATTCATTGTAACGGTCGTATTTAAATGATACCAAAGAAAACAAAAAAAAAAGGCGCATGCGTATTATTAACAAAATTCGCGTGATTCGAACTCCAAAATCGATGCTAATCGCGTTTAGAATTTTAACGGTATTTACCGATGAACGAGGTTATAAAAGAAAATATTAGTCATCAGACCTAATACTAGTATCGTAGACACGTAGGTCAACAGACCTATCGCTAAATGTGGATGACTCTCCAGAAGGTCTTAGCTAAAAAATAAAATAATTGTTATCAAAAGATCATCAGATCTTTATGATAAGCAATTCAATTTTTTAATAGAATCAACAGATCCTATTTTGTTGATCTTGTTGACAAAAGAAAATAATTTTTTAATAGAATCAACAGATCCTATTTTGTTGATCTTGTTGACAAAAGAAAATTGTCCTTTCTCGCTTATAGATATACGAATGAATTAGTTCGTTGTTTATCGCAGTTAGTTCGTTCGTTTTAAATTTGGATGAATTAGCAGTCCTGAAAAGGACTGATTTCAAGCAATTTTCGTAGGGTGCCAGATTCCAATTGAAGTAGCCGAGACACGTATTCCGCGAAGTTGATTTCTTGGCTTGTCGAAGTCGCAAGGGAAGACTTAGACCCTCGCTCCCGTTTATATACTTGAGTTTATCGCGACGCCGCGCGAATTCGCGCGCACCTATCATTGTCTGTTTCTAAAATTTGCGCGTCGCCGCACTAATCAGCTTATTCGTCCTTTTGCCTATGTAAATATTTTCTTAAATAATTTGTGATGTTTTTATTCGTTTCGATAAATACTAAAATAATTTGAATTAAAGAATAATAATTTGCATTTTATTCCACGCGATATTAAAAATGATTTAAGTAAACCGCTACAAAAGGCTTCGAATTTCTACTAGTTCTGGACGACCTATTTACACGGTGGGTCGAATGTGTCCCGATTAGAAAGGGAAACGCCTCCACAGTAGTGAAAAATCTGGGACGGGTCTTTCTACGCTACGGGACACTTGAGTTCTTACTCACTGATCAGGGTCTAGAGTTCAAATACCAGTTTTAGATGGGTTCCAATCTGAAAAGCAGGTGGGGAGGGAACTAACGCCGACCTACCACCCGCAAGCGAACCCCGTGGAAAGGGTCAACCGTACACTAAAAGGCATGATCCGGGCATTTGTGGAGGCGGATCACCGGACATGGGATGAGCACATCGAAGAATTTCCTTTGCCCATAACACGGCCGTTCACGATTCCACTGGATTCAGTCTTACCATGTTGATATACGGACGACAACTGGAAGTTCCAGGTTCACTGCGTCGGAAAGAAGAAAGAGCAGCGCAGAAGGAACAGACCCGGATGGCGCTGGAGAAATGGGAACAACGGATGGGCAAGTTGCGTAAACTCCATCGAAAGGCCCACGACAATTCCCAGGCGGCACAACAGCGACAGGCCAAGTATTACGACGCCAAACGACGCGACGTAACCTTCAAGGTTGGAGATACCATCCTAAAGCGTAACCGAGTATTGTCCTCGGCAGCACAGGGTATTTCGGCCAAACTTACCCCGAAGCACAATGGGCCCTACCGAATAACGGCTCAACTAGGCTCGAACACTTACGAGCTAATAGTCCAGTCGAAAGAAGGGCGGTCTGATCTGTGTAGGGCCTCAAACGTTATACCAACCATGTACCAGAAAATACTTCACCACCGGAATATATCGTCACGGAAGAAACGACTACGGAAGATTCTCCCGTGGAAGAGGGGGCACCGAGGGATCAAGAAAGGAAGATGGAGGGCCATATGAACCGCCCATTGAATGCACCGAAACGTGGTCGCGGGCGACCCTGGAAAACCGCCCTGAGCGCACAACCCCAGAAAGACCTGGGCATCGCTCCAATACCCGTGGAACCGGATCTACCGTCCCCCCGACGCATCCGAGCATCCTCGAGACGGGTCGCATTAGCCCGACCATTCCCGTAACTTTTAATCCCTAGGCAGGGCCGAAGGCCTAACCGCCCGGGTATGCGGCATGTCCGGAGTGTGGAAGGAAGAGGAGTGTCCCAACGCCGACGTGCACCAAGAGAAGGCTACCCACGGATAGGGGTCGGAAGGGTGAAACCCTGTACATATGTACTTTTCGACTGGCAACCGGCCCGGTAAATAAATGGAATTATATGGATAATCGTGTGTATTCTCTGTTTTGACCCAAAAAGGGGGGAGGAGGAGGGGGGAGCCAGAGACACCTACCTCATTCCCTCCCTCCCTCCCTCAAAACCGTACACGCGACATGGATCATCCTGATACCTGTGATTCCTAACCCTGTACTGAATAGGTAGACCCCGGTACGGTCGGCAGAGTATTCGAGCTGTTACACCGGCCGGGTAACCAGCGTCTGGGGGTGGGGTGTAACGGTGATCTCGAGTCCCCCGTGGGTGTTCCATTCGGGAAGGCGGTGGAGGCGGGAGCCGTATGTTGTGGATCCGCTATTCTTTCCCCCCTCCATTCTCCTTCTCCTTTCCGGTCTACGTGGCGATGCTCTAAACCTCTCTATTCTTCCCTGTTCATCCCGAGGATTTTCCTCCAACTCCTTCACAAGCTGCGCCGCGGTGACATCCCGCCCCAGCCGAGAGTAAACGTTTTTATTATTATTATTATCATTTTTTTTTCTGACGGAGGGAGAAATGCGTTGGGCACTATAGGAGGTTGAAGATGTTGTTTAACCCCCCGTGTGTCGGACTCCCTCACCTTGGATGTTGACGACAAGGTTTACCGACTGAAACCCTAACCTCCCCTGGCCCTCCATAATCCACGTGTGAAGTCTGCATCAGAAAAGTGGCTCCGATTTGCTGCAGACTGCACCGGGCAATTTCTTTTGCAACTGTAACCACTCCCCTACCGTGGGGTAAGTGGTTACAGGATCTCGTGTGACCTCAATAGACGGAGAGATCCCAGCTGCACTGCTTTCTGCATTCGGCCTGCGATGGAATTTGCATGTTCCCGGCAGGCCGGAATGCTTTTGATGTTTTGGAGGAAAGTTGGTCTTTTTCCTCCCAGGACTCCAATTATCAGCACGACGAGCTTGATTTCGAATCCTCGATAGAGCTTATGAATCTCGAACAGGAGTTCCTGATATTTCATCCGTTTTTCGTCCTCTTTGCTGACTATATTTGTTTCTGCTGGTGCAGAAAACTCGATGACGAAGATGGATTTGTCACCGAAGTCAACAAGGACGATGTCAGGCTTATTGGCTGATATTTGCCTGCTCGTCGGGAATGAGTAATTCCAGTATATTCGGCACGACTCATTCCCGACTACAGATTCAATATCAGTGGAAACGTACGGCAAAACTGGGGTTGCATCAATACCATAAGTGCTGCGAAGATGGTAATACAGCACTCGAAGAGCCGCATTGTGACGTTCGATGTATGCTGAAACTGCATATATTGGGCATGATGCCAAAAGATGCATTAGTGTCTCAGCATGACATCTACACAATCTACAAAGCGTACTCTGTACCGCCTGGTGTAAGATGTTCTGGCGATACGCTAAGGTATTGGTGACTCCATCCTGGCATGCGAAGATAAAACCCTCGGTCTCGGATTTCAAGCAGGCTGATCTTAAGAACGAGAAGGTCAGCTCTACCGTCAAGCCAAGTTCTTGGACATTTCGAAAGAATTGTCCATGCAATGGCTTGTCGATATGCCTTCCCTCCAAAATACGGAGTTTTTCCTTCTGTATGTTAGCCCTGAGACGCACTGGGCACAGATTGATGACTGATTCAGCTTCCTGTGCACCACTACGTCTCACGTTGAAAACCAGACCGAGGCTTCGCGCCGCTCGTTCCGCCGATTTGTACAAAAACGCCCCCTTCCCCTGAATATCATGCTGATGAACTAGCATCATCAGAGGATCCTCCGTTCGATTAATCACGTCGCAAGCTGTTTCGAGGACCAATCGGTCATGCATACTCTCCAGGCTTAAAAGGCCACGACCTCCCATATTTCGGGGCAAATACAGTCGTTCCACGGAAGATCTTGGATGCAAACTGCGTTGCATACAAATCATCTTCCGTGTGCTTCGGTCAAGATCCCTTAGCTCGTCAACGTTCCACTTCAGTGCTCCAAAATAATAGAGCACTGGTGATACGGCCAACATATTCGTGGCTGCCACCTTATTTCTCCCGGTCAATTCTGATGACCAGATCTGACGGAGAATGCGCCGGTATTTCTTAATGATGGTGGTTTCAGCAGCCTGCACATCCTGGACATGCCTTTGAGGTACGCCCAGGTATGTGTAGGCTTCTTCGGCGCTAAGGTGGCGGATGACATTTCCGTTGACGAGCTCCATATCGTTGTTATGGGAGCCTGACCTTCCTCTGTGCAAATGAACGACTGCACACTTGTCCAATCCGAATTCCATGCCGATATCTCTCGAGTATGTGAGGGCGATGTTCAGAGATCGATGTAATTGATCTTCGCCTGATGCGTATAATTTAAGATCGTCCATATAGAAAAGATGGGTGATCTTATGTACACGTTCACCAGGCGGTCCACACATGTACCCTTGAGATTTCCGGAGAGCAACGGATAGAGGCAATAGTGAGATGCAGAAGAGCAGAGGATTCAGAGAATCTCCCTGATAGACACCTCTTTGGAATTGAACCAGTCTAGACATGGTTCGACGCTTGCCCGATGTCATGACAAAGCGTGTTTTCCAAAGAGGCATCAGGTCTTCTACAATTCTCACTATGTTTGGGTGGACACGGAGGCGTTTGAGCAACAAGCTTAAAAGCTCGTGCGATGTTGAGTCATACGCCTTCATGTAATCCAGCCAGGCTATCGACAGGTTACGCTTGTACTGGACTCGTCCTGACAAACACACCTGTCGATAAGCAAATTGTCCTTGCAGCCGAATACTCCCATTTTGCAGCCTCGTTGTTCTACTGTCCGTTGTCACGGATTCCACACCGTTTTCACGGATTTCTCAATACGTTCTTTCAAGATGTTAGTGAACAATTTGTTTAACGTATTGAGACACGTGATCGGTCTATGGTTTCTCGGATCCGTCAAGTCTCCCGATTTTGGGATCAGTGTCGTTCGGCCCTCCACCAGCCAGTGCGGAATGGGTTGGTCTCCATTTATATAAGAGGTGAATATTCGGGCTAGGTGTTGATGGACAGAAGTGAACTTCTTCCACCAATAGTTGTGAATTCCATCCCAGCCCGGCGAGGAGAAATTCCTCGCTCCTGTGATGGCATTTTTCACCTCCAACGCACTGATGGGTGGGCATTCTTGACTTTCTTCTGTGACTTCGTCGCACAACTCGGTGAAGATTTCAATACCTGGAGTGCATTAAGCCTAGATGCTCCCCCAGAATTCCTCAACTGCGGCCATCGACGGAAACTCGCTTGAGGCTGTGATACGGTATTTGAAGAGGTTGGAAGGATTCGTCCAAAATATTGAGTTTTGTCGAATTCCTTCTTCCCGTCTTTGCAGCCTCTTTTTGGCATCGGCCAAAACCCTAATTTTATCCGCTAAACGTTGCTTGATGTTGAGCAACTTCAGCTTGTTCAGTGTGTGATAGTACGTCCGCAGTTGTGCGAACTTCTTGACTTTAGCCGTAAATGAACGGTCAGTCGATCACACACTGAATTCGTTTTTGAGCAGCTTTTGCATTATTAACAGCTTTTGTTATATCTGCCATTATACCTAATGCACCGACAGCACTTACTCCGGAAAATGTGAGTGATAAGAATCGCGCTAAGAAGGCGAAGAAGGGAGCAGCAGAGGAGCAGTAAATCCTCTCCGTAGTAACGCCATGTCCAGTCAAAAGACCTGGACTGGGAAACAGTCGTTACGAAGGGCGCTAACAAAAAGCTGCGACAGCAACAGGAAAAACGGCAGTAGCAACAGCAACGTCAGCAGCAACAGTAACTGTAGGAAGAGGAGAATGTCGGTATGACATAACACCAGTGCCGTAGCCCCTGAATTCATTGCAGGCCCTACAAAAGAGGTACCGAAAATTTGTTAAAATTTTCTTATTAGCAACCGTCTCTCCCTCACTGTCTCTCTCTTTCTCTCTGATTCGACTAACAAACTGGTGAATAATCGCACGCATACATTTTCGCTCCGTCAAAATGATACACTTACTTACCTAAATCTTCCCTCTTTATCTTCTCCAGAAAAAATCTTTCCCCGGAGGCGCATCGTCTGTAGGCCGACACGCTGCAGTCAATCTCATTGCAAAATTAATGTCTTTTGACCTATGATGTATCTTTTGACAATCCATTTGTCGATTTTTACTGATCACCTCTCAACGGCAATATTCAACATAGGTCGGATTGCGCAGGCTCGATTTACCACGTGGGTATACACAAATCTATCACGAGTCATCCCGACGCATCACCAACATTTATTTACCAGTATTAACGCAATGGTGACGTTTTCAAGGCATACGTAAAACCTTATCTTCCAAACCGACTAAAGTTGACGGCGACTCGATTCACGCAAAGTGCCATAAATCCTTAGCAATGACTGAGGCTTTATTTAACGTATGCCATTCTGTTTTTCATCCGTCATCTGATGTACTATTTATTACCGGCCAATATTATTGCGGCAATAATGAAAAATACCACGACATGCAGTGCTCTGTCGGCTGACATGGCATGCATTAAGCATGTTACGATATTAGCAAGACCGACTGTCGACCTTCTAATTAATGGCATTTCAGCCCAATGTACTATTTCGCAGCACGATATTTTCTCTCGCGTAGTGGTTCACCTAAAGCTCGCTGGTCTTTATAAACGATTTTATCCCGCAAATTCTAACTTGCCCAACCAAACATTCACCCGCAATGTTTTGCACTAAAGGTCCAGTACAAATCGGTGGAGTTTCATAATGCCATTATCAATGCTAAGCGTAAACTAGGGAAAACAACCGTTACGGATCACTTTCCTGAATTTTCGCCTGATAGAAGCGATATGCGCACGGTGTACATCAACGAATTTTTACCTTCTTCTGCCTACGATCTTCTGAAGAAGGCAAAAGAAGCTGCGAAAAACGCAGGTTACAAGCGTGTTTTGGCCCGTAATGGCAATTTATTTGTCGTTAAAGGTGGTGGTATCGCCAAATTGCTTATCGTAACGGAGCAAGCTCTTGGAAACTCCAGCGACTACCGCGTAACTCGGCTACTTCTTTTAATGCTTTGTCTACGTGTGATTCATCATCATTGTGCAAAATCTCGTGTATTAATATTAATTTGCTTCGGGCTGATCTGCACGACGTCGAATTCGAGCTTCCGAATAATTCGACTCACGTTTTAGCCCTATAGGAGACGTGGCTCACGACCAATATCGAGTCATTTTGCGTATCGATTCCGAACTACAATTTCAGAAGAAACGATCGCGCTCTACGTGCAGATGGGCAATCCTGCTGCATTCAAGGTGAAGGTGTAGCATGTTATCTCCACAAATCGCTTGTTTTTTCAGTTATTAAATGTTCAAATAATATTTCTATTAATGATCCTACGTATCTTTTTCCTGAAGAGTCAAAATTCCTGAAGTGGCCCTCAATTTTCATGAAGTTACAAATGTTGAAGTTAATCATCGTATTTTAATGTTCTGGTACCTGGAAACATGTCCACAAAAGATTTTGCGAATATTTAATTTATTGCAATAGTTATTGTTAATTAAAATTTTAAGCAACTTTTTATTTAAATATTTATAAGTCCTAAAGTTTTTAATTAAATTGAATGAAATTTTCTGAGTCAGGCCATAAATGAATGTTCTTAAAGTTGATCTGATAAAACTAGAAAACAAATGTATGTAAGTCATTTTTTTAAACATTTTTTATAAACAAATGCGATTTTAACTGTGTTCTCCATGTGATTTTTTAATTATTTTTACCGCTAAATGTTCCCTATAACCTTGGTAAAAAACAAGTGAAAAAAAATTTTTGCGCCAAGACCAGGGTTTTTTAATATTTCAGTTTTTGTCACGCGCTATACGTTACAGGCACTGTACGGACGTAGCATCCGGCGCGGTCACTATACCGAAAACATATTCTCGGTAAAAATGATTAGTTTTTAACTACTCTGCATACTTCAACAGGTCCACAACTGCATTTCATCAATTGCAGTAGATGTCCTAAAATAGTTCAAACAGCACAGAATATAGATAGTAGGAAACTTATTCCTATTAAAATTTTATCGAAAAATTGCTGCAAATTGCCCATAAACTTAAGTGAAGTTGACTACTTCTATTATACATTAATTTAAGTAAAAATATTATAATTAACAATACTAATAGGGGATACCTAACCAAAGAATTACTTCTTTTCGTTACTTTCCACTAAACTATCCAACGATACTTGAATTTTGTCATGTAAGGTTTCTTCCGGAGTAGGATTACAAAATTATACACATGTTAAAATATAGATATAAAATGTATTTTTTAAATAAATGTATATGGGCATTATTCTAGAACTTTTAAACTTTGAGGTTGAAGAAAATTTCATTTTTTTTAGGCACATTCATGAAATTAATTTTATTGGCTTTAGAATTGATCAAATGGCAGGAAAAACCTTGCGTGACTCATTTATACACAATGTATTTTTTTTTTAATAAAACATGTTACGTTACTCGTAAAATTAGTTTTTAGTTTTGTAACGTTTAATATACATAAAAAATTTAGTTCTTTTGCTTATGGCCTAATTTTTAGAAGCTAGTATATAAAATTAAACGTCTAGTTAATAGTTATTCAAATTTAAAATAATGGATCAAATATGGCGGACTATTTTTACAAAATTTCTTTGATTTTTATAAAATTTGATATGTTAGGGTTTTTGAGGCCACTGATTACAAATCCAAAGTCAGTTTTCATTCAAATTTGAAATCCAAATACATGATTTAACATTAAGGATACCAAAAAATTAAAACGATTTGTAAAGAATAATCATTTTATTATTGTCAAAAAGTGTGTTTTTTGTTGTATTAAAAAAACACAAAAGTTATAAATAGTTTAATAACGTAGGAGAAAAGATCACAATGATTCCAAAGTACTTAGAAGCTAAATTGTAGATGTGCCATTAAATAATTTGATTTTTCAAAGTGAGTTTCGCTTGGAAATTTAAAGTTTGACGTGGTCGCATTTTTTATGTATAGGTGGTACACATTCAGGCAAAGCCTCAAATTACTTCTTATCATATAGGTAATGTACCCCTGTTCTGTGGTTTCTTAAAAACCAATGTGAAAAAAATTATCTAAGGTTGATTGCTAAATTGTCAACTATAAAAAAAGTTATCTCTCAAGTTTGAAGGTATATAATTTTATTCCTCAGTGAGGCACATCATTAAGTTAAGGATTTTTCATTTGTTTACATCCACAAATACTTCCACAAAAAACCACAGACCATAAAAAAAAAGGTTCAAAAACTTTCAGTGTTAAAACTGAAAAAATGTAGTGAGTGTCGCGCACCAAAAACAGGCAAATTCACTACTTTTATTTACTCTCATTGTTTTCTACATATCTGTAATTAGTAATAAACACTTATTACATGTAAAACGAACAAAAATTTGTTGATCTGTAGTGTTGCAAAGTTATATTTAAAATTTTTAAGGTATCATAATGACCGACAACATAAAGTTTAAAAATTCTAGAGCAATGCCCATATATTACATAACATTATATAAATTTATACATTTTGCCATAGTTTCTTTTTAAATGTATGTTTTTATTTAATATATACATTTCATTGCCGATTTAGTGTCTTGAGAGAAAATTTTAGTTTCAATCGTCTTATGATCTATATGATTATAATGATGAAATTGACGTTCTTTTCCTAATGGATTGCTACATACGTTAGCCCGAACCATTTTATCAGTGCAAAAAGTAACACTAA
Source organism: Trichopria drosophilae (assembly GCA_030407085.1). Taxonomy (NCBI): domain Eukaryota; kingdom Metazoa; phylum Arthropoda; class Insecta; order Hymenoptera; family Diapriidae; genus Trichopria; species Trichopria drosophilae. The sequence goes on from CM059583.1 coordinate 79,367,963, forward strand.
TGAAAAGAAAAATTACGCGACTTTCTTTTGTTTTCGAAAAGTGTTCGAGCAGACACCGCGGAATATGCAGGTTGAAACTTGCACGGATCCGCGGGCCATGCAGCGCGTGACAAAAACTGAAATATTAAAAAACCCTGGTTTTGGCGCAAAAATTTTTTTCACTTGTTTTTTAACAAGGTTATAGGGAACATTTAGCGGTAAAAATAATTAAAAAATCACATGGAGAACACAGTTAAAATCGCATTTGTTTATAAAAAATGTTTAAAAAAATGACTTGCATACATTTTTTTTCTAGTTTTATCAGATCAAGTTTAAGAACATTCATTTATGGCCTGACTCAGAAAATTTCATTAAATTTAATTAAAAACTTTAGGACTTATAGATATTTAAATAAAAAGTTGCTTAAAATTTTAATTAACAATAACTATTACAATAAATTAAATATTCGCAAAATCTTTTGTGGACATGTTTCCGGGTACCAGAACATTAAAATACGATGATTAACTTCAACATTTGTAACTTCATGAAAATTGAGGGCCACTTCAGGAATTTTGACTCTGAAGTAAAAACATCTCCCCACAACATATCCTAATTATTACCATCTATCGACGTCCTGGAGGACATTTACTTTCTGAATTTTTAGTTAAGTTTAATTTGTACATCTCAAATTTTTAAAATATTATAATCGCAGGTGGCTTAAACAGCAACTTAATAGATAACTAGTTTGAATCAAAATATCTCCAAAATTTTATTTTTGATTATTCACTTTATTCTATCCCTTTTGGCCCCCACACATTATTCAGGACTAACGTGCCCACAGTTAGATTTCACGATTGCTGACTCTAATGATAAGAGCCTTTTCCAAATCTTCTTCACCTTTTGCAGCATTGTATTGTCTCATTGCCTTTCAATATCAGTTTAATAATCTTAAGCGCACTCCGGAAACTGTTACCTACCGTAATTTTACTAATTGGGATTACCTTTCTTTCGCGAATGATTTAAGTACGCTGATTCATCTTAGATTCTCATCAATGGAATCAAACTAATATGATGCATCTCATTTCGCTTATAATAAACCTACAAATGTCCTTAACGTACTGTATTATTGTATAATATAAAGTTTGAATACTTACGCGCCCCTCGTTTTAAACGAATTGTACATCGCTCCATCCCGTAGCTTTCCTCCTATTTGCGACCGGGTATTGGAGAACGCGATAAAGTATACACGCGACCCAAGGGTGCGCGGAATTCTGTACTACTAGGGCAGTATAGATCATTGCGCTGCGAGCTCAAAAATGTATTGAAAACTGCGAAAAATAGATACTCAACCAACCTTATATCATAGTTCTTCTCTACGTCACTTTTACTTACAGATACTCACTCATCATTTTGCTCCATTTTCATCCGCCCATCAACCAAGTGATACAACAACGTCATCATTCTTCTGCGGCCATTACCTACTACCTACTCGTCTTTTTCCTTTTCCCCTGTCGATTGCCAAGAAGTTCTTAATAGACTAAACCGCATATCAAACAAATCACGGGGGTTAAGCCCTGATCACCTATGTCTGGCGCATCTTAAACCAATCTCTCTTGTTCTATCGCCATGTATAACCCGTATTTTCAATCTCTCATTCTCTGCAAAGATCTTCCCATCCATCTGGATATCATCCTTTATCCCACTTAAGGTAGTTCTTACCCTACTAAACAAGTCAAACATGAGATAACCAAAGATTTGTTAATAAAATTCAACACACGTCAACACACGTCAGTGGGGAGAACGCGTGAAGGAAAATATTAGAATAGAAAAAATTAGAATAAGGGAATACATTAGAATAAGGGAAATTAAAATAAGGGAAATTAGAATAAGGGAAGGAGTACTGTATAGGGCATTCCAAGTGAAATCACCCACGTTTTGGAGTCGGGTTTCAGATTTTGTTTTACATAAGAATACTTGTAGCAGGTGCAAAGATAAGCCTTTCTGCCAAGTTGTAGCTTAAAATATTAATTTGTTTAAACGTTATTGCAAAAAGAATATACGAAAGAATTGAAATCAAATCTTTTTTAATCGATCATAACGTGAAAATTATAATCGATAGAGAAAAACTTCTAAAATAAAAAAGCTCGAAAAATAACTAAACTTTTAAGTGATAGAAAATAAATAAACAAATTTTTATTATTTATAACATTTTTAGTCAATTTTTTCATTATAAGTCAATTTTCTTTGTCAGGGAATGAAGCATTTTTTTTGGGATCTGAATAAAAAATGTCCGCAAAATTGTCCTCTTTAATTTCTTTAAAGACAATTGTGTACTCTCTATAAATGGCTTGTTAACTGATAAAAAACCGACCATACGCGGGCCGTCTGTCGGCCGCGCCAGGCTGCCTCGACGCTCACTGGCCATGTGCGTTAGGTACGGGGCGGTATCCCAAACATTTGCCGCCTATAGGTGTATAATTAGTATATACGCCTGTATTTATTATTTTACTTTTTATAATCTTTTGGAATATATTTTAGACTTAATATTTTCCTATGAAGTTGTATAAGATAATAGATATAAGATTGTCGATGAAAATCTCAAAGGCCTAATTTCGAAGATTGGATAAATACTAAAAATAGACATGAATTTGAATGATATCACAGCAGTTAATCGGGTTACTTCATCATCAAATTCGAACAGAGCCACCAGTTCCCAAACAAATGCTACTAAACCTGCTTTAATTATTGCCAAACTGTCGAATGCGGGCCTTCGCACAAAATTTATTAGAGCTGTGAGATCACGCAAGAGTCTCACTGCTGATGAAATCTCGCCAAAACTCAAGAAAACACCGGTCTTCATTAATGAATTTCTGTCAGCTGACACTTTAAATTTGAAAAAAAAAGCAAGAGAACTCATCAAAGGGCAAACTGATAAATTTGTATACATCTACAAAGGCATCGTGTCCTACAAATCAAGTAAGGATGTAGCCCCCATCGATATACTTAATGAAGATGATCTGGCAAAAATTACAGCATGACGTCATACAGATATCCATCAGACTTCCAGGACTGATGATCAGAAATCCAACTTATCCTCACTGCAATCAATGGCTTCATCGGGTAGCTCGATCAGCATTAATTCTTCGATGCAGCAAGATGTTCTCTTAGAAGACTTCTGTTCCAGCGTTTCAGACTCAATTAAATGTATTCGTATCGCGTGTTTAAATGTTCGTTCGCTTGTCCCACATCTTGTTCAAATTAAAGACCTTATTTTTGCGTACGATATTGATATTTTTTGTATCTGCGAATCCTGGCTATCTGATAAAATCGAAGACGAGGATGTTATGATTAAAGGTTACAGCCTTTTGAGAGAGGATAGAAAATTTAGTCGTGGTGGCGGCATTGCTGTATTTTACAGAAACGAATTTAACTGTTTGTGCTTCTCGCATGTATCTAATGTTTCTGGTTTGGAGGAGTTATGGTTTACCTTGCATTACCACAAGAACAGTTTGGGATTCGGTGTCCTTTATCGGCCTCCGCATATTCCTTTAAACTTGGAACATGTTGATAATACCTTATTCAGTTTACGTACAGCAGTTGATAATTTATTAATTTTAGGTCATCTCAATGCCGATCTTTTAAACAAGGTTAGACCGGATTCTGCCAAGCTTGACTCTTGGATACAATCTTCTGATTTTCGTCAAATCATCTCCTCTCCCACTAGGCTGTCATCTTCTTCTGCAACTCTGCTTGACGTCATCCTGATGTCAAGTAACGTTGCGTATGCAAACGTCTTTAATGATGATTCTGGCGGAGTATCTGATCATCACTTGATAGGCTGTGATATTTATTGTCCTCGCGAACCAATCAAACAAAAATTCATTTGGCAACGCGATTTTAAGAATTTTGATTGCATTTCTTTTAAACATGCGGCTATGTGTACTCCATGGGGTGAGATTCCTTTTCTCGAATCAGTGAACAAAAAAGTCGAGTTTCTTAACTCTGCTATCTGTAATATTTTTGATGCATTTGCCCCTTTTCGTAAAATTCGAGTATCGAAGCCTGTTGCCCCATGGGTAACTGATACGGTGAAATCGTTTATTAAGAAAAGGATTGCCGCCCAAACAAAGATGCGCAAATCAAGACTTGACAGCGATATTTCTTACTACAAACTACTTCGCAATCAAACGACGAATATTTTAAGAAGCGAAAAGAAGGCTTACTTTAAAAGACTGCACTCGCTGCCTTGTAAAGATTTCTGGAGGAATATAAAGTTATTAGGTTTGGGCAAGAATACTGTTTGCGAATTGCCCCGTTCTCTTTGTGATCCTGATGACATAAATAACTTTTTTGTCTCTCGTCCAAGCACAGTTCCTAGTCAGGCAACGATCAACTTTTTTAACAGCACACGCTCGCCTAAATTACCAGAGCATGCTAAATTTGATTTTAGAGAAATTAGTTTGTGTGACCTAAAAAGTATTAGAGAAAGCTAAAAGGTGTGGTCCTGGTTCTGATGGCATCTCATGGGAAATGCTTTCTCATATTTATGCATTCTGCCTGCCTGAGCTTCAACACATAATCAACTCAGTAATCACCTCAGGAAGCTTTCCAAAGGCATGGAAACATGCAATAGCTACTCCACTCCCTAAAATCAAAGTACCTCAGGCTCCCAAAGATCTTCGTCCCATTAGCCGCCTTCCATTACTTTCAAAAATCGCTGAATCAGTGCTATATGATCAACTATTACTTTATTTTGATAAATATAAGCTTTTCCCGCGTTTCCAGTCAGGGTTCAGACGCTTACATGGGTGTGAGACAGCATTGCTTGACTTGTCGGACGACATTTTGCAGAATATAGACAGAGGTCTACTTTCTTTTTTATGTCTTCTGGATTTTTCGCGAGCGTTTGATACTTTGAACCACGAACTGCTCATAGCAAAACTAAAATTTTACGGCGTCACAGAGAGTGCTTGTTGCCTGATTCAGTCTTATCTTCACGAAAGATCTCAGGAAGTTTCAGTTGAGATCGACAATAATGTGGTATTTTCTAATCGGAAATTGTTAACTTGCGGGGTGCCGCAGGGAGCAAAACTTATTTCTTTGCTGTTTATCATTTACACGGCTGATATTTATGATTGTTGTTCTGATGTCAAACTTAAAACATATCCTTCAGTTATTAGTTATTGGTAGCCCTAAGCTTCGTGCTAAAGTAGATCCTTCAAATCTGCGAATTGCTATTCGAGGAAGAGATATTCCCCTGGTTGTAATCTTGGTCTTATAATTGACCAAAACTGGTCCTTTGATCATCATGTTTCGGCTAAGAGGCAAATCGCGTTTTCTAATTTGCGTCGTCTTTTTCCCTTCAGGCACGAGCTATCACACCAAGTGAAACTGCATCTCTGTGAATCTTTTGTTCTCACCCATTTACATTACTGTCTCTTGGTGTATGGGCCTTGCCTGGGTGTGAGTGGATGGCGGTTGTTGCAAGCCGTTCAAACCGCGTGCATTAGGTTTGCCTATGGCGTTCGGAAATATGATCATATCTCCCCAGCCTTTTTCAAGTCAGGCTGGCTACGAATGAAACCGTGTATGTATTTCCGCCTTCTAGAGTTTATATGTGGCCTTATTTTATCGCAAACTCCGGACTATCTGTTTTCTCGGATACGCATGCTAGGAAATTCGCGAGATAATGCCAGAACAGTTGTCGCGTATACTATGGGTTTCCCCTTTTTCTCGTCCGAAAAATATAAAGGCGCATTCACCTATGTAGCGCCGCATGCCTTTAATAGCCTTCCTTTTATTGTAAAGAATGCACTTTTCATGCCTTCAACATTTATAAAGCGTTTACGTACTTTTATGTTCTCGGATGCTGCTCAGAATATATTTTACTAAGATTGATTTTATTAGGTTAACACAGCTTGTAGGTTTTACTTTTGTTAGTCTATACTTGTTAGTTTTTGTGTCCGAAGTTTTATGTTTTTTGCGTTCTTTTACCATTTGTAAAATTTTTACGTCTTGCGACTCAAATTGTATGTGAAATTGTATGTGATATTTAAAGCTCCTCGCAGCTTCTGCTAGTTTAATTTATATGTATTTTGTTCCTTTTTTCTGTTTTCTACGTTTCATTTGTACTATACTGTTAATTTTCTTTTATTTGTATTTTTGGGTCAGGCTGTAAAGCAGCTTCAGCTGTGTCTCGCCCTTTGTACTATGTTATTGGTGCAATAAAGACATTTATTATTATTATTATTATTATTATTAGAAAGTCGCGAAAGGTTCATACGAATTAAATCACAAAAACATAGGATAAAATATAACAATTGTCACTACGATATATATTGGAATAATTTGAAATAAAAATATTTGAAATACAATGCTTCTTGAATTCAATGAATCATATGAAATATCCTATTCCTATTTTAACATTATAATACCATAATAGCATAAAATTTTCTTTCGAATAGGCCAGAAGTGATAAGAACCGATTTTTCACAAGGGTTGAATCTTTCAGACAATTCACAGCTACTCGATTCTACAATTGGCAAATTTATCAATATTATAGCTTCTTACGATATAGGATGGAGTAAGAGAGGGAATGGAAAAAGCTATGGTAGCTTAAACGGTTATGGTACTTTGATTGGGTTCCTAAGTGAAAAAGTTTTGGATTACAAAACTAAGAATCGTAAATGTCGATTATGTGATTTATATTAATATATTTCATTTTATTATTATACACAAGTGTTAAAAGTATACGAAAATAATTTTCATTTAAATACTATAAAATAAGTGTTGATACTGGGTGATGCCTTTTTGCTGCCTATCTGCTGAGATGGGAGCGACAGCTGTCGAGGAAGATGTTTGTGATATTTTTGGCGTCAGTTCCTCCTCGATAAAGAGAACTCTTGCAGGTTTTGCCAGACCTTGATTTCAGAGTCAGGTATGTAAAAATAAAATGTACTACTATTTTAAAAAATAAGTATTGATTCGACGGCAATATTGCCGGACGGCAATCACAGTAGTCAAGGAAGACTGGAAGAAAATTGTCATATCCTGGCTTGCAGAAAACTCAGAAGGACTGTCAATAATTTAGTTTGCGACTGCCACGGCTGAACACCGCTGCTAACTTTCTCAAACTGAAATGTCGGTCAAACAACGCCTGAGGGCACGCAGTCGCAAAGTCTTTGAAAGTGGCACGTGCGCTCTCCAGAATCATGGCTAATATGAGAGCTTCTCTCATTGGTAGTAAACTCCGTTATCCTCTACGAGGCATCAACCTGGGCTGATGCCATGAACTCTCATAAGAATTATGGAGCCACTTGCCGACGGGCCTATAGGACAGTCGCCCTAAGAGTGGTATGTGCCTATTGAACTGTATCGGAAACCGCACTATCGGTAGTCGTGGGACTTTCGATGGACCCACTGTATCGTCCCAGATTTAGCATAGTCGATAGGCAGACCTTCCATATGCGCGGCATGCGCTGGTGCCCATAAAGATGTATCCCATGCCCTCTTCCACTGCATGAGATTTGCAGTAGAACGGGAGCAGTTCCGAGGTTTGGGAGATGAATTTTCAAAAAGCAAAAAGCTAAACCTGCAACTACCCGTGTAACACAAAGCTGCTATAGAGCTCCACCGGAGCTCAATTTCATAAGCTCCCTGGGAGCTCGCGCAATTGCGCTGTATGAGATCTATGGGAGTTCCATTGCTAAGGTCCTACGGAACTTCATTTTAATTCTGTTAGAGCTCCAATATTCCTCAAAGAAGCTCCGTGAGACTTTCGTCATGAAAACCAAACTGTGTTCCGAACGAATTACTCGTTACAAATTTATGTTGCAGTAGTTTCACTGATATATTATATATATATATATATATATATATATATATATATATATATATATATATATATATGTGTGTGTGTGTGTGTGTGTGTGTGTGTAAATAAATGGCAGTTCATAAAATGAATTGAAGAGAAAAGAGTTGTAAAAGCATTCTACTAACTTATCGAAAATCGATGTGCTTCCCGTGCTTACTTCTAATGCTCTCAGAAAGTTCGATCAATGCCCTTTCCATGTAATATATACGCCGAACAGCAATATTTTGAAATTTGATATTGGGTTAGTATGTCGAAAGAAATCACGATCATTTACACTATAGCGTCTTATAGTTTGCATTTTATTTTATCTAAATAATGTGTCATGTATATGAAATGCCAGCAGTAGGAACAATTCGAACATAGGGATCTCTTGTTTACACGGCCATCTTGAACTGTCTCGCGAGAAAACAGTTTCTATCCGTTTGAACACTAGTCGAGTCGGCGCTCGGAAGAGCAGTTTCGATCCATTTCGAACACCTGTCGAGTGGACGTACATCAAGCTTTTCGTTGAGTGCATGTATTCTGTGCATTTAGCATAGACGATCACTCCCGCTAGGAGTGGAAGCTATGTTAAGTCTGTATAAATGCTCCGCTCTCTATATGCAATGCATATACATGTGTAACGTATGCCTCTGAGCGCATTTGTTCTGATGAGCGGCGAATGAATCTAGTTGATAATGTTGGAAAATTCTTAGTAAAGTATTTGCGTATATTTCATAAGCGTTTACACGGAAAATGTATTGGGAGATTCACTGCCCTAATGGCGAAAGCATGACCGCCAGTCACAGTGAAATGGCGCAACTTCGATGTTGACGCCTGCTTTCTGAATTTGGGAAGGCTGCGCTCCCAAATTCTGTCGGCAGCAATTTCATGCGTTAGGAATACAGCGCCCTCTGGATATATGTCGGTAGTATTCCCGCTCGTTTGTTCAGTGCACCTATAGAAAGCGAGATACATACTTTCGTTATACGTGTATATATATATGCCGGTAAAGACTCCCTTTTTGGAATTTTGATTTTAGAAAATAAAAAATCAGCAACTGCCTTTTATATGTGCTGACATAATTTATCTTCTTCTCTGAGAAATTCATGCTTTAAGGGGCTGCTAAACCGACCCCGGCGATAACGTCACTTCCTAACCTGGAACAAATATGACGTCAAAAATTACTACTGATAAGGATTTCAATATATAATATTGGCAATGAAATGTGTGATTTTATGAGTTTTGCTGTTCACCGCAGAAAGCAAATATTACTAACAAATAAATGTATATACCATTTTGTAATTGCATATATCAGCAAAATGTATACATATAAAAATGTTATTATTTGCTAATAATAAAGATTAGGGGAGAGTCGGTAATTTTATATTGATTTTCCCAAATTATCAATGAAACCATATGATTTCTTGTAAATTACGCGGTAAATTGATTGATAACCTGGAATATTCAAATTAAATAGAAACTGGACGTACTTTCAAGTAAAACTCGATGTTAGGGCGCTTTTACGCATTTTTTAGGAATGTACGCCAAATTTCAACAAAATCGGCTTAGAATTGGAAGAGAATTATCATCAAGAATAAAAATACAAACCATATAAATGTCATTGCATTTATATTCTTTCTATTCTAATGGTTAGCTATTAAAATACTATTTAAATCGAAAATCCCGAACTTCACTTCCCTTATACAAGGTTAGAGGTCTAGTGCGGTTTCATACCCACTCGCGATGTGGTCATGGTCTTTTTCTCGGCGCAGCAAGTTTCCCGCGTTTTAGTTTTGCCATTTTTCCAGAGTTTTGGGAATGTCACGCTCCCAAACTCGGGCGAAATGACGAGCCAAAGGGGAGGGGAGGCTCCGTAACTCTGTTAGGTGGCGTTCATCTTCCAACATATTTTCCGTGAGTGTAATATAATTTTTAAAAAATCGGTGATTACATAACAGTTAATCTTTCATATACGACATCATTAAATAGTCAAATTTAGGAGAAAAGTAATATATTATGTTTTATAAATGATGTCTATGATCATCACAAATCTCCAAGCGAGCTTCCAGCGAGCTTATCCCAGAGCTTGCCATGCTTTAGAATAGACCTTCACAGAAGTTCGAAAAAGCGGATATAGAAGCTTCTCTGGCGCTCCATGAGACCATAATGATAGTTGAAAAAAAACAAAAATGTTACTAATTATATGTTGAAGATATAAACCGATTACTATTACGGTTTAATAACCGTATGTTGTTTATTACTTTTTATTAATGTTCATTACTAACCTCATTACCTTATAAACAACGTTTCACGTCATCTTTATGTTCCTCTAAATTTTAAATACCTCTACGTATATACAAGTTTTGATGAGTCTAAAAATAATCGATAATTATGAAGAAATATCATGCAGGATAGGAAGTTCACAATAAACCCACATAGAATATAATTAAGCTCCATTTATTTATATTTCTCGATAATTATATTTTTACATAAATACTCGTAAATATTGATCGAATTATGTACTCTTTGGCAAATTAATTTCCAATATGGAAATTGGCACTTTTTATAATTCCTTATTAATGCTGGAAGCCCATTGACAACGTCATCGTCGTTTCAAAATGTTTAAAACATCGACGCCATTCTTGCGTATCATGAACCATTTGCATTGAGAGCGGCAAACTTTGCCCATACATCTTCCACGTCATGTGCACCTATCTATCTAAATACACATATCAAATCTGAAGGCAGACATTCTACATCCTCTGTCGTCATTAATGCGAGACGTTTTACATAGAAATATACCTTCAAAGAACACTTGACGCATGCAGGCGGATCGAGCAAATTACCCACCATCCATCTTTGAAGTAAAGTATAAGTTTTCAGTATACACACTGTTTCACAATAAAAAATTTAAAAAAAAACAATAAAAACGTAAAAGATTATGACTTGCACTTAATTTTATCATAGCCGCCTCAGAGACCTCTAAAAATAAGGAGTCGAAACTTCACCCCAGTACCGCTGCTTAGCCTCGTGTTTTTAAAATTTTTCAAATTGGCTATAGCGGGACATCTGTAAAATATATACCATAAGTAACACGTATATAAATATTGTCAATGAAATTACCTATCAAATGATACTTTGCTTCATTTAAAATACGAAATTCAAGAAGAGATATGATACACGGAAAAAATCCTAGCCGCTTCTCCTCCCCCTATTATTATAAATAATAATTTAATTTTCTGTCCACTTTAAAAATTGACGCATGCGCAATCATTTTTCCCCTCCTTTTTCCCCACATCACCCTAGGAATAATTAAATAAAGACACGGATATAATTTGAGGAAAAAATTATATATTCCATTTTAATTACATTGCCCAAGTACACTTGTACATTGTCAAAACATTGGTAAGACACAAACTTTATCGTGATGCATGTAATCCGGTAATCGCACCCGCAATCTTCGATATTATCGATACAGATACCTGTGGCCAACTCGCTTATGTTTCCTGCATTCCATTGAAGGCCGTGGTGGTTTTCACACAACCAGTTGGTATGTCTTCGGTGCTCGAAATCGAGCAAATTTCATTTGAAAGGCGGTCCGAATATGTAATGAGCAACTTCATTACCGCTAATTAATACAGGTACGTCTTTCACTACAAACTTGTTGTCAGCTATTTTAAAACCTTGGACGTCTACAAATGTCAGAATCATAATTGGTAATGAGCAATAGATTGCACATTGACTCATATACTGTTATCCTCGTAATCGTTGTCAATTAATAGTATTCAACGATTCTATCGTGAATCAAAAGACAAAAAGCTCGAGTATTCTCAGGAACATTTTCTCTTAATTCAGAGTTAATCCTTACGTCTGTAGGTCCCGATTGATACTTCATTTTGTCTAGAAACGTCGATACATGCAATGAATGCGCGATCGGTGAAGTCAAAAAAGTTTAGATACGAATTTTCTTATTTGTTTCTTTGAAAATATGAATGCCGAAATTATAAATACATTTCGTATAGTACAGCATTATGGAAGTGTTGAAAATTCAAACTGAAATTCTCGTAAGGGTAAGTTTGTGAATTCAAATAAAGTTTAAAATTGGTCAAATCACATTGATAAAATTCACCAGTATTTTTATTATCAGGTTTACTGCGATCAGTTTGCATTCCAAATATGATGATACGAGGTCGTTCAAGCGATAAACTAGTCTTGATGCTCCAATTGAACTTTGTACTTTTTGCAAAAAACGGCAATTCAAAATTCAAAATGGCACAGTCAAATATTTTCCACTGTCCAAACTTTTTAGTATTCCCAATTTTGCAATTTTCGGATTTTCACTCGATATAAAGGAGGAATTTGTAGACCCCGATTAATTGGGCTAGGACAAAGCCATTAGAGCTGTAGCAGGAAAGTGGTCTGAGCGTCCGTAATCAGGACCTATAAAGAAATCTTTAACAAAATGTAAATGGTTTGCGCAGAACGAGTTCACATCAACTCTGCTAGGACCCTTAACATCTAAGTACCTATAATGCGCTGGTGTGTCACCGAACGAATGGTCACTCAAAAGACCAAAATTATTGGCGAACATAAAATCGTATAAACTTTTTCCACGAACATTATATCCAAGATCACAAGGCTTTCTAGCCCCATTTAATTGTGCATCCTCTAATAAATGGGGAAAGTCATGCTCGGGGTCAACTTTTCCCGTCTTAGACTTGAAATCTCCTCCCAATAAAAACATAGTATTCGGAAATTTTTACAAAAGAGAGTCAAGAACAGATCAGCGCATCAAGCTTCGAAAAAATTGTTGATCATATTAAGCTTGTTCCTGGTGGCAGTGGTAAAATTATAGGATCCGTGGATATTCCAAAAAAGAATGGACAATGAAGAGTCTTGAGAATTCGGTATTTCTCAAGGGAGTTGATTCAGCTGGAGTGATGAAACCGATAGTGAGGAATGACGTCTCAACCGGTGGACTTTGGTGCGTTTAGCAGTCTGGCAACCCCTAAAGCTGGAAGTCGTGGCTGCTGATTGCCGTTTTTTGGCTGAGATTGAGTAAAGGCCGAATATGATGAATTGGCAGTTGACTGAGGAGTATAAGGTTGAATGGCCGGCTTCCATTAGCTTTGATGGTAAGTCCGCTTCTGGTTCAAACTGAGCCTTTTCATCGAACCATGCAAACCAAGATTCGTGACTTTCTTTCCACCTTCTTGTATTCACTTTTGACTTCTTTAAGAGCCATCTCACATGGTAATCGGTGGTTCACTCTCTTTTAGTTATATCGCAATTAATATTAACTTTAGTAAAGAAGATCTTCTTATTTTTCGGTCATTATAATTAAGTGGATAATATAAAATGATTTGATTTAAAACCATTTATTTCATCCTGGACAAAAAGGTCCGTGGACAATTAGCCATTACAATATAAAAATACAAAAATAGAAAACCTTAATTCTAGTCTTAATTTCTAAATGGTCCCGCTCGCCGGTGGACCAAGATTAAGCTTAACAGTTACACTCTAATGCAATAACCTAATGTAATGCAATATCCGGCAATAGTGATAAAAAAAAAAAAAAAAAAAAAAAAAAAAAAAAACAAAGTAGAATAAGATAGATTAAAATAACAATGAGATACAATATTCTCACTTATTGTGAATGCCAAGTCGCAAATGTTGTAAGAGTGCCGTTTTGAATGCTGCTAACGATGAAGAGTTACGAGTGGCTACAGGTAGTGAGTTCCACGACTTAATGGCGCATATCCAAAAGGAATTTTGGAAATAATTAGTATGACAGAGCGGCAAATGAAAAGGAGAAGCATTCAGACGTGCAGACTGTCGGAGTGTTGTGGAAGAGTCAATGAAATTGTCAGCAATATATTTAGGCTGAGATATGCTAAGAACTTGGAATGTGAGCGTGTCACGATAATATTTTATTCGATCTTCTATAGATAGCCACTGCGTTTTTCGTCGATATTGTTCGAGTGATTCATCTCGTCTTAAATTGTAAATAAAGCGAATTGCAGTGTTCATCAGACGACGAAGTTTGTTGATGAGGTAGCCTGAAGCATCAGCAAAGACAAGGCAGGAAAATCAAAGTGGGGCAAAACAAGTGCATTAACCAACATCAGTTTGACCGCAGCAGGCAAAGCAGAGCCCCTGAATCGTAGTCTGTACAAAGTATAGTGTACTTTAGAGCTGACAGAGGAGACATGGCGATTCCACGAAAGATCGGATCCAAGGTAGACGCCTAGATCCCGGACTTCGTTGACATATGGTACAATATGATTATTTACAATTATTGGCGGTACAATTCGGAGATTAAGGGAGGCAAGATTGCTTCTTGATCCAAAGATAATGGCTTTTGTCTTCTTCTCACTAATTACGAGCCCGCAATGCTGTGTCCAACTAACGAATCTCTCGATTTCTCCATTTAGGATGTCTATTGTTTCTGACAGTCGACTGATGGGAGTGGATAGATAGAATTGCGTATCATCCGCGAAAATGATTGTCGTATCACGACAATGTAGTAGTCGAGAAAATAAGGTATTCATCACTATCGAAAAGAGTATCGGTCCTAGACTTGATCCTTGTGGAACACCAGTGGTGGTCGAAAGCTGCTGCGAAAAAGTGCCATCTATTCCTTTAATAATTTGTGACCTGGCGGTAAGATAGGAATGCATCCACGTCAAAGAGATGTCGTCGAAACCCAGTGACCGCAGGCAATTTAGTATAAGAGAGTGATTGAGGGTGTCAAAAGCTTTTGTGATATCAAAAAGAACTAGGATAGTGATGAAACCTTTTTCAATTCCGCGACGGATGTCATCAGTGAGTTTTAAAATAGCAGTCTGAATACTGTGATTCCGTCTGAAACCAAACTGACCAGGATGTAAAAACTCATTTGTCTCAAGGAAAGTCACTATTCTCCTAGTTACCAACACATCTAGTATTTTAGCTAAATGCGGTGGATTAGCTATGGGACGGGTGTCACTAGGTGCGATTGGGTTTGCTATTTTATTGAGGGGAATGATGTAGGATAGTTTCCATAAAGCTGGATACTCCCCGGTACGAAGTGAGGAATTGTAGATGGCTGTCAATTGGCTGGTAATAGCAGATGTGATACCCTGCATATAAATGAGTTGCAGCCCGTCAGGACTGAGACCTTTCGATTTAGAGAAGGATGACGTAAGAACACCAAGAACTTCTTCAGGCTGTATAGGAAGAAAAGAAAATTGTGGAGAGTTCGGGTTCGGATGTATCTGTAGAATCTGCTGAAGTTGTGTCCGGGTACAAGCGGGGTGGGCTGAAGAAATTGAAGCATAATAACTGTTTAATTCGTCGGGAGAAAAGTGCTGTAGTGCTGACTGAGAGGGTGAAGTTGATAGACCAAATTTACGGAGAAGAGCCCAAACCTTAGTAGGATCTGTCTGATTGTGGAGAAGATTGCTAAGGTAAGAGTTTTTCGAGGCCTTAAGGGATGCCTTAATGGTCTTACGCAGTTCCCTATACTGCAACATGATAGTATTATTGCGAGTGCGTCTTGCTTTGGAATAAATTCTTTCACGTTTTTTTATTAGTTGTTTAAGTTCACGTGTTATCCAAGGTGCTGCGTTTTTTTTCAGAACTCGAGTAACGAACGGTGCATGTTTATCTAATGATTTGGTGACAGTAGCATAGAAGACCGATAAAGAGTCAGTATTACAACATAAACTGCTACTAAAGGGGTTGTAGAACTCCGGACAGTTATGTCGTAATGATTAGGAAATGTCTCGCTCTAACGACAAAGTATTACATGCCGTAAAGTCGCGATAGGTTATTAGTTTACGTCTGTGTGAAAAAGTATCAATTCTATACGATATTCTAATGAGATCGTGCCCTGCTACGAATGGTGTATCAGATTTCGAAAAGTTTACAACTTTTTCGGCTCCGTCGACCAAAAATACATCAATATGTGTATGAGTATTAGTATGGAACGTATGGTGTGTTGCGCCAAATGGAACCGAAAAAAGCGAATAATCGCGTGTAAAATCTCTAATATAGTTAGCACTGTAATCCGAACCGAGAAAATTGCAATTTAAATCACCTGTGATGATAATATTTTTATACGTTGGGAGATAAAGATTTAATTTTGCTTTAAAGTCGGTCAACATATGACCATCAGGACGTCGATTCATAATTACTAACAGTAAACATATATTTTGCGGTAGCTTAACATTAAGTAACATATATTCCGGATCATCTATAGATACATTATTTGACGAATACAATACATTATACGCGATTGATTCATGAAGGTAGCACGCTACTCCTCCACCTAATATGTATTTATTGCGGTCTGCCGACCATATCGCTCTATCATTCCGCACCAGATTGTACGAGGGAATCTCAACTGTATGGGTTGACACATCTGGCGTCAACCAAGTTTCGGAGAGTGCCAAGATTTGCAAATTGGTAGACTGAAGACAGTGGACAATCTGGTTGAAATGTCCTTTTAGGGAATTTATATTCGCGTGAGCTATATTTAAATAATAATTGAGATTCTTGGTCCAATCTGAAAGAGCTGGAAAAACGGTTGACGTTGGTGATGGTTGTCACTTGATGAGCATTAGATCCTGTTCTGTTACTATGGGAACTTCCGTTGAATTACCATCGCGTCTGAAGAAGATGGACCCGTTACGTACCCAAATACGTGAGCCAACTATGGATTTAGCATGTTCCCTCGCTCTAATGAGAAGTTGATGAGATGGTTTATTTAAAAACTCATTAACGTATAGTATGGTTGCATCTGTTGGAAATAAATCCTTACGCGTGATTTTGCCAATTTTCTTTTTTTGCTCGATAACGAGATTACGTAAATCGGCAGATAAACATCGAACTATGATAGAGAACGAAGTGGGGGCAAGGACTGCCTCACCGTCGCGAGTTATGGCACCTTTGAAAGCAACCTTTCTTATTCCAGTGATAAAAATGTTGGAATTGTATTGGCTAAGTTGCAATTTATTCAGAACGCGACCTACAATGTCATTCAGTGGCACTTGACAAGTGATAGGGATTCCTGTAACTATGAACTCATTTGACTGTGAGTAAACCCACAGGGCTTTTAGATCTTTAATTTCACGGGCGTTACTTTTGATAGCTGCAGAGCATTCTGTCATTGTGTTAACTAAATAATCAAGGCGCGCAGTTTGATTCAGCGATTGCTGCATGAATAGAGTCATGCGTTGGTCGGACGTGAGAGATTCCCAATTATCGGGCACCGGAGCAGGCGAAAAATGATTCTGCAATGAACTAATCTTTATGACAGTTGCAGTGTTCGATACGATATGAGAGTCTACGGCAGTCTGAGCGACGATTGAAAAATGGGTGGTAGCGACGGGGGGCGAGGGAACGGCGAGCGTTTCGTTGGTCCGAAGAGGCCCGACTAGAGACAGAGAATCGGACGGAGCAACGAAGATAGGCGGTGTAGGCGGACCGGTTACGGGGGGAAGTGGAAGGGGCGAGTTGTTGGGAGTCGACACGTGTAACGAAATATAGCTCTGATACTGAGCGAGCGCAACAGCTGATTTCGGTTAGCTTTCGAAATTCTAAAATAGCGCACGAACGATGGTAGGTAGAATCACACTCAACGCATGTATATTTTGTCCTTACTGGACCACTACACCTTTTGCACCTTAACAACTGGTCGTTGTGCTTGTTTGGCTGAGGAGCTTTCCGCACTAATTTTCGCGGCATGAACGTTTTACCTGTCACTGTGTCTGGAACGCTGAGTGGTGACAAGACAGCTGGCACGATATGTAAATAAACACAATGAATTTGTGCGACGTCCCTGATCACGTGATACCTCGTAAAGTGTCAATCAACTGTTTCCACTCGATGAAAATTTCAGCCACGGCGAGAAAATTTCTCTAAGATTGTCCAGATACGGGCTCGAAAAATAAAAAGTTTGAAGATAGCTATAATACGAGACCCCTCCGGACACAGTCTGTACGTTTGGAACTCCCAAAAAAAATGTATCAGTAACACTGAATAGAAAATGATAGGAGCCGTGAAAATGCGTGTGTCTTACTCACCGGACGTGTCTAGACTCCAATGATGTAAAGAATAACATTGTAAATAATTTCAACTGTGATAACAGTTCACGCGATACTCGCGACTATTATTTTAATTTATGTAGCCAGAAAAAAGAAATTTTACTAGTAAGAATGTAGAAAAATAGCCCTGTTATATGTGTCATTAGCATGTTAAAAAAAGCGCTCCTGATATGGCATTTACGCACCCTATTTTTTTTCAGTGTAGGATTTCTCGAACACAAATCCCATAGTTTTCTAATATTGTACTGGTGGAATTCCTTCCAACTCTTGAACCCTCATTCTACGGGATTCCTCTTTCGGAACAATAGTATGCTCTTTGTGACTGGTGGTTCAATTTCCTCACCCCGATCACTACTGTTACGACCTTTGGGCATAGGCAACCGTATCAATAACTGATTACTATTTGTCAAAATTTATCTAACGTACATATTATATATTAAAATAATTTTATAAGATCTTTACCGAACAATTACAAGTTCGGGTTATAATAAGATAATATGATACCCATAGAAACGCTGTATGTTGTATCGAATTTGATATCGTTGCACCATCTGTGTGTCACCGAATAAGTTAAACCACGTTCGGTATACCGAAGATTGCCGATCCCAATCAGTATCAACGTACGCGCTATTGTCTTTTAAATTTCGCGCCTTTTCAAATGTGCAATTTGATTTTCACGAAACGGCAGTTCGGATTAGCTGCCGCTTTTTCTTCGTTTAGAAATCTGAGTTTCGGAAAAGATCAGATTCCACGCGGTCAACCGCAATTATCCAAAGCAAGTCCGCTCAAACGGCTCAATTCTTTCTTGGATAAAAGAAAACTTTTAAGCGTTGGTGGTCGCCTGTCCCAAGCTAACTTGAAATACGACGAAAAATGCCCTATCATATTGCCATGAGTTTTATTAAACTAATAATTGAACAAGCGCATATACGCTGCCTCCATGGGGGTATAGCGCTTACGCTAAGCACCGTGCGCGACGAAGTATGGATTCTGTAAGCACAAAAAATGGTCAAATCTGTGATTGCGCATTGCATTCGCGGAATATCTGCTGGTTCAGAAGAGGTAAAGGGTCACTACTACCCGTCAGAGGCCAACCCTGATTGCGGTTACTAACGCTAGACCATTTCCTTATCGGCGGTCCCTTACTGGCCGCTCCGACTCCGATAGGACGAGTGGAAAATGATGCAGCTACATTTCTAATTTCTTTTTTCGCCGTTTCTTAAAATTATTCTCGGTTTCGGAGCTTTTGCTGTCACATTCAGTATCATCTGGTTGTTGTTCCTGTATGTCCATTTGATAACGTTGCTTCAAGAGTTCATTTATTTACCGTCGGCTCTCTTTCATCCTGTCATGAAGGAGAATCCAGTGTTGTCAGTTTATGTTGGGAGATGTTTGATTTTGTCCTGCTGTTATCTCCTGGTTGTCATCGCTAATACTTTCGTCCGTGTCCAGGCAAATACTTTCCATCTTCTCTTATAATCGTCATGCTGAATTGTGAAGAAATTATTAACATCTGAAAATACATTCTGGGAAACGTCGGGACCTTCATTTATAGAATCGATATCCATTATCACACTTGTGGTGAAGTGTGGCTTTTCCGCCTGTATTGAGTGAGTTTTATATAATTTATTCGCGCGTCATTTTGCCCGTATCGTAGAGTTGTGTTGGATGTTGACGGATTTTGGGGCCAACCTGCGAACTAAAAGTTTGAATACAATTTTGATATCTTCTAATTTATAGTGCTGTGTTGTAATAAAATAATTCAGCTTTTTAAGTTTTGACTAAAATATTTTTTATTCATTCGGTTTATAAACTAAAAAATACGGTTATTTGGCTTTTATATCTAATAAGTTGTGTACAGCTAGTATATATTAAAGCTGGTTATTCTTTTAAACATATATATGAACAATTGGTAGGAATGGAAGCTTGAAAAACTTCGTAAACTGAATTTTATAACCGATTATACAATTTAAATTTGAAATTGCTGTGGGTAATTTTTCGCAAATTATTAATAAAAAATGTTAAACCTCCAAATATATTTGGTATATAAATACTGATGTAAATGAGATTTATCAATTCGTTCATCTTTTTCATTTAACAACATTGAAATTCCTAACCCAAACGCTACCATATCCGAGACAATTAAATTTCGCCCTTCCATTCCATGCTTATTTCGTTTTATTTGTGATTCTTGCATTATTGCTGCCACTTCAGGACTCAACAGTTGACCTTGCAAACGACAATTGCTAAGTGGATAATATTGATCCGTCAATTCGTGACTGCCCTCTTGACTAATATTGTTCGAATTATCATTTACCTTAGTATAATCTGCACCCAAGATTGTCAAAGTTTCTTCATCTGTAATTTATGAAATTACTCCCGATATATGGTCTTTGGTTAGGTTTTTGACAATTTCGGTCAAACAAATTTGTATCCCACAATATGGGCCTGTTATGTCAATATTTTCCAGTGTTTCTAGAACATACAATGAGGTTGTGCCTTACCACTCCTGTAAGCCGTAATAACCATATACGGTCTTGTTATTTATACATCATCAATACAAAGGCATTTATTAAAATAGTTAATATAATTAATGTTCAAAATCGATCTCGTGTATGACCGATTACGAACGCTTACAATAGCTACAAACATTTTCATTATATGCCCGCGATTTGCACATCTCCTTTCTGTATTCAGCTGAATCGCAACATCTTTATACGCTTTCTGTCGCATCGTACTCATAGTGCGAATTTGCGAATTTTTTTTCGGCATTTATTGCCATCGCAGAAGCCGTTCTTTAAGCTCTATTGTTTGCCGATATTCAGGGGAACATTCGCTCGTCTTTATTCTGATAGAAACGTTGTAACCGAATGTCATGATCGAGTACATTCTGTATGGTATTCGATCGTTCGCCCAGCATTCTAAATTTCACCGCCTCCTTTAATCCTGCTATGAATTGCGGTAGGCTTTTTTATTTATTGGCGCTGTTAGACTACTTTTACATTCGACCGTGAGTTCTGTTCATCCGGTGGTCGCGGCGAGTATATCCTTGTGTATCTTGTGAATCTCTCGGCCATTCCACGAATTTTCATTTTTAGTAATAAGTTGACAACGGATCGCTACCATCCGAGAGTTGCGTTAAAGCATCCCGGCACGACCGAAAAACGCTGACGCTTCTTTTTACGTAAGTGTCGCGCTCATGACTTAAATTTTTTCCCGGATTTGTGAACATATTGTTTGACCGAAAATACTGGTATGCTCGCGACAGAGACAGCTTGGAATCTAAACTTTTTTGGAACTCAGATGTCTAATCGAAGAAAAAGCGGCAGTAATCCTAACTGCGAGGCGCGAAATTTAAAAGTCAATAGCGTGTACATTGATAGTGATTCGTATTGGTAATCGTCGGTATACAGAGCGTGGTGAAACTCGGTGACACACAGATGGCGCAACGATATCGAATTCCGTACAACGACAGGCAGCAACATTAGCACCCGCCGTGCGATATTGGTATCGCAACAACCTAATTGCTACTTAATTGTATTCATCACGTAGACGCGAGACCAGCTTTTCTAAAATTGCACAAGTGCACGCCAAGGAACGAGAAGACTCGCGAACGGGTTACTGCAGCGAATGCCAGGAAATGCGCCGAAAAAAGCGCAGATCCACAATGTTTAGCACAGATGGAGATTTAAAGGCAAAGACCCTCAGGCAAGACAGTCATGCTGCTGCAAAAATACCATCTCGTCGGTCGAGTCATAATGAAAAGATGTGCTGTACCCTCCCCTCAGCGTGGAGACAGGGAGAGTAGATCTATAGGAGAAAGAGACAGCGCTACATCAGTCACAGATGGCTCAAACAGCGTGAGTGAATTACCACAACATATGCAAGTGTTCATAGTGCTTGAAGTAAATCATGCTGCAAGTAATAGTGAATATCCGAAGTATGTATGTATTTTGTGCTTGCAAAAATAGAAAAAATTATTAAGAATTAAAAGTCTACTTATGCCATAAGACACTAATAAAAATTAAAATTACTAATAAGTTACCGAATGTGTTGTGCAATACTTGCAAAACAGATGTGTATAGTTCAAGCAATCAGGAAGACTTACGAAAAAAAGTTCAATACTAGATTTTCAGTATTTATAGGGCCATCTATGCAAAATAAATCACAAAACAATAGTGTATGCAAGTGTTCTTTATGTGAATTTGTGAAAAATGCAACTACCCTACACATTTTTTTATAAAATATTGAGAAATTTAACTAAAAGAACTGCTTCTTCGTGTAGTGGTAAAACTAATAACTCAATGATTTCGAAGAAATGTGTCAAGTATTACTCCGAAATAAAGTCCGGTATTACTTATGTACTTTTAAAACATTAGCTGAAAAGCAAACAGATGAATTGATTGCGAAATCGTTAAAAGACAAGGTCAACGCTAGTGAATAAAAAATCGTCAAATGGAAAATACACGAATTTCTATTGCAGAAGGACGAGGTTTGGAATTAATATCTAAGCTCCAAAACGGTGATGAAATTCCAATTTTAACTGATAACATTGCTGAAATGCAAAATCGATTAAACATGAGTTTTAGATAAGTAAAATCTGCTGCATCATTATTACGATCGTCAACCAAGAACCGAAAATTATTTAAACCTATGTTAGAATAAAATTTTCTTGCAAAAATAAACTCTAGATCACTTTTTTGAAATCAAATCTGTTGAATTTGATAATACTAAGGATAAAACGCAACAATTTTGCAACAAGAAATCGTTTAATGTAAGATCGTGAATGGCTTACTTGTATTTTTGAAGATAAATGCAAAAAAAGTAGATCACCTATTTGGCTGGTTTTTCAAGATGGCAGCCAAAATATGGCCCAGCTCCAACTTCTATTATTTTATTCTTATAAGGAGGAAAAAATACATCGAAAGTGCTTACTGTTTTTATTGTTTCGAACATGCAGTTTTGCTAAAAATTCCCTAATTATATTTTTGTTTGTGACCTTTAAAATAAAATGACATTAAAATAAAATGAACCACGCAAGAAGATAGTTTTTCTTAAAGAAATTGTCAATAAAATAGTCCATAGATTAAAATTGTGTATGACATTTGAAAAAGTTTGACTTTATAAATAAAAACCAGCCTTTGTCAAGCTCCACGCCCGAAAATATCCAGACAACAGACGAACAGCAGTCCTCAATACACAAGCAAATCACCTTGAAGATTGTGAACCCTCGATCGCGATGTCTAATAAACGCGTGACAAGTGAGAAGAATCATAAGGCTTTCTTTATGGCAAGTGATTATCTCATTAATAGCGAAATCTAGATGGAAAGCTCTTTTAGGAGAAATCCTTAATAACACCAGAAAAGCTGGGAAATGGCACCCTTATAATAGTTAGCGGTAGTAGTAACCAAGTGTGGAAGGTGTTTCGTGTTCGTGCTTGTAGTGAAACGGTCTATCGGACAGAAAGCATCGAGATGCGCCATAAATTCGTGTTTGACAAAACTAAATAGTTCAATTAAAGAAACAGGTATTTACAACAATGGTTATGCATTTGGGAAGACACAAGGACAAATATCGAGGTAAAACTAAATATAACGCTATTTAAAGGCTCATGAGCCGTATCACGAGCTATCGAACAATATCTATTTATAAAAGAATACCGTTGCTGCGCTATAGTTGGGCACAAACTTATCAATAAAACATACTGTCGACGAGTTCAAATTTAGTATTGAAAAAACCTGCTTACCGACATAACGGAAGTACTAAATCGATGCTACGAATGTTAACACACGAAGGTAAACCGGAACGAAACTAGAGGGATATTAACGGACCGAGCCTCAGATTTCATGAATGATACCCTCAAAGAATTAGCCAAGCGTTTTAAAATAGTAAAATATAAAACGTTCGTAGATCACCCACAATTAAATGAAAGCATTGATAAAAGCCATTGTGTCCTTATAGAGTATTAACCCCGTAAAGAATGGGACAAATGAATACCAAACACCATGCTTGTATATAACACTAGTTAGCACGCACGAGGGTACAAAATATTACCCTCAGAAGCTGGTATTGGAATTACCTCTCGAATTACAAACATTAACAGAAATAAATTTCAATAAAACTACATACCGATCGAAGGTATACTAAGATCGGAAACAGAATATTAAATAAATTAGGCTTGGTGAATGAATAACGTTAGAAAAGAAACCCATACACAGGAAATTTGATGACACATGCGATGGCCTACGAATTCATCGAAATCGTTGTACCCAGAAACATTAAAATATAATTGGATGAAATGAGGACTAAAATCGTCCACAGAAATGAAGTAAAAGTGGTTATAACCCACTTATTTTTTTATAAGAAAACGTAAATAAGAGAGATATCCTATCTCCATTAGTATGGTGCTTGACGCTCACTCAACAGCATATTCTCTCACTCTCTACATGACTTGACATAAAAGAAGGGAAAACTAGCGCTCTTCGCTGTGCGTCGATATTCGTGGCCGGTTACGGAAGAACCAATCTTGTGAAAGAAGAGAAGTGCGGAAATGGGGGAACGAAAGGGAGATCCGCCCACAACCTACTGACGTGACGGCTAACATTTTAAGACGAGGAGACTAGCCGTGGCAAGCTAAAAAATTCCTGGGCGCTTCATGCATACATACAGCTAGAACTGATCCCTAGAACCTCCGCGGGACGAGACACCGAAACATATTATACTTCAAAATTAAAGATATGGAACGACGGCAAATGAAGAAAACGGACCACCTCTTCTCCTCCGACCCCAACCACCAAATCCAAAGGAACAACTCAACAGAGGAAAAGATAAGTTTAACATGAATATAAATTAGGGATGACGTATCTGTAATATGTACTTTTAATAAGAAAAATGTTTAACCCATAAACTTCATTCATTGACTGTGATATCGTGTGAAGTATCAATCCCCTGTACACGGATTGTCGAAACTTATTACGTTGAGTTTTCGAATTGAAATATGTTTGGAGGCAATTTTTTTTTACCGCATCTTTACTCACTCTCATGTATATCTGCCAGCTATGCGTAATTAGTCGCAACAGCGCATATTTGGGTCAAGATGAAAAAATGACAAAAATTGCGAAGTTGTACAAATGAATGACATTCGTTTATTTCCTGCAGTTAAGAGTTCTGTCATTTCATCAACAGGTATGGCGCGTGTTATCTATTTCTTAACTGCATTGTGCTCCAACTTATTTCGCTCTCAGATAATAACTCGAATGTTCATACCCTATGGGGGAAAAGATAATTTAATGTCAGAGGAGCCATTGTTCTCCATTTTCGGGGACGTCTCGCACTACGCTCCCCCTCTCTCTACAACGTTTGAATAACGGCGAATTATCACGATCCATAATTATTAAAAATTCTTTTCGGAACATTTGAAGAAATGCATCTATTACGACAACAAATGAGAACAACAAAGGACAGAATAGCCGAGACAGCTACACATTTAGGAGAAGAAACAAGGTCATCGTCGTCGAATTATCAGGTATGTAATAAGAGTTACATTTTGTGAATGCATCACTCGAAGAGATGACATCACGACGACAGCAAATTCAATTAATGACAGAAAAATAATGGCGAAATAATAAACTGACATACGCCATATCAGTACTTGAAGTTGAAATTCACACTAGAAGCGGAACAATTAACAAAAGTGATATTATTTTCAAATACGGACCAAATTTCTCCAGAATATGTATCGACACACACACACACACACGCGCACACGTGCACGCACGGCCGGGGAACAAAGTTCCGAAAATCAATACACTGAAAGATCAAAATTTCGATATGTCGTGGCTCCAGCGTGATTTTCATCACTTTATGTTTGAAAATTTGGCAAAAAGAAAGCAAATTAAAATACCTTGAACTCACGCAATATCGAAATATGAGCCTTTCGCAGTTTTGATTTTCGGAACATGCACGCGCGTATACAACACACATGCCCGCGCTCGCGCACGCTCGCACGCACACGCCCTCGCACGCACATGCACGCACACGCACACGCACCCAAGCACACACACAATACATACGCCTGACATCGGAGAATTACCGGCAAAGCAAGATTTATCTTTGCGTACAACGATTAACGACGATGACTGAGAAGTAAGATTGAGCATTGACATCAAGTTCAGCAACTTTTACAATCGCGATGTCCTTATACTGATTCAGGGAGCAACCTTTTAGATGAAGTTACGCATCCAAAATATCTGACTATAGGCAGTCACAAAAATGGAAGCAAACAGAAATATATGCTTAAATACAGTCATATTTACCATGACACGAAACGGCACCCAAGAAATCGAGCTCATGCCATAATGCAAGGAAGAAACAACCGAAACGAAGAAACAAAGCGAATAATAAGGACTTCTAACCCACGTTTATACCATACTATATGCAACCACCCCTTTGAATAATGCTAATAACGCTTACAGCGATTACAATAAGAGTTTTTTTATGATGTTTAAGTAATCATCCGATTGCCAATTAAGAATTACAGGGTGGAGGTGTTACGACCCATTCGTCTTAAGCATTAAATTACTATTTATCACTATATCAAACGTTTATTGTATAGGGGAGAACGGGGTAATTACGACAGGTCGGATAATTCCGACCCCCCCCCCCCCTAATATCTCGCTTACAATATGACATCCCGTAATGTTATTCAAATTTTGTGAAAACACTGATGAGTACAACTATTTTGATTGCGGCAGTTGTTTATTTACTTTGCATTGAACCATGTGGCAGTGATGTTATTGTTTCTTACTGCGCTAATTTAGAAATTGTAGTATTATAAACAAGTAAATATAGTTTGAAATTATTGTGCAAACGAATCAAACGTAAGTAATTTAGAAAGCCTTAACCTTATATTTAATGAAATCAATTTGGTTTTTAGTGAGATGAGAGTGTGTTTTTAAGTGCGTATATTTTTTTAAATAACGAACGTGCATGGTAATTCCGACCTCTAATGTACGGGGTAATTGCGACCGTCCTTTTTCGAGTTTATTACTTCGACCCAGACTAAGTCTGGACGAAGTATTGAATTTGGTCACTTCGGGCAAAAAAATTACCCTATAGTTTTTCATCAAATGTCGACGTTTCAGACCCTAAGGAACCCAAATCAACAATAAAAAAATTTGTGTCCGTGATCTTGTACGTACGTACGTCTGTACGTCCGTACGTCCGTACGTCCCGTTTTTTTGTCTCGCGATAACTCGCGAACGGATAAGCTTATTGACATAATTTTTTTTTTAAATACGCGTCTTGGCATAACTTAGATCTGATTAGATTTTGGCCTAGATCCATCCGTCCACTACTAAAAAAAATTAGCCCCAATTAAGTATCTTCGTAGTTTATTGCATTTATTTTGAAAAATACAAATTTTATTAAAAAATATTTCAAACAAAAAAGATAGAGCATGAAATTCTCTACAAAAAAGGTTGTATGCATTTTCTTCATAAAGTCATGGATAATGCCATAAAAACTGGTTTAAAATGCTATGACTCTTGTCTGAAAAAGTATTGATTTTGGTCACCTCGGCAAAAAACTACCCTATAGTTTTTCATCAAATTTCGACGTTTCGATCCTCTACCCCCCAGGGGTAGTCTTCGCCAGCTCCTCGGGCGCGGTTATTACCTACGGGAGCATAAGTTCTTTTACGCCCTTGATACGAAAATAACTATTTCGATATATCTAAAAGATGTCTTACAGTATCTAAAAGATATCCGTCAGAGATCTTTTCGACACTTTTAAGATATCTTTGACGAATTATATCTATATATAGTGTATATATAATATCATAATGATACAGACAGTAATTGGTAAAACACTGTAAACAAGTAATATGCATCGAATAGTCTATTACAATACAAGCACTTGAAGTAAGTATTTTGCAACTTTTATTTATTAATACTTCGGCTGGCCTGTTGTCGGGGTCGAAGTTTTGAAAATGCTCATTTTCAATTTTCATACATATAAGAAACACTATATTGTTGTAACATATCTATCGATGCCACTTGTACCTAAATATGATTGGACCCCCAAATATCAATATAATTTTATAATATAATTGAAAGCTGTTAGTAAAGAATCGAGTCTTAAGGAATAGCCGACTCTCCAATGGGTCGAAGTTTCTGAGCGAAGCGAGCGAGGCACCATGCCAACACTAGTTTTCGTTTGCTTTTTATCACAACCATATTATGCAATATTATGTATACATTGTATATAATGTATCACAAATGTGTTGATTTTTTTCTTTCTACATTTCGACCACAACATTTGAATTTGCTTCGCTTGTTTTCTCGTGCGATATTAGAAGTGACTACTTGCGTTTTCATTTTTGACCAACAATGTAGAGTAGGTATGTGATCTATGTACGTAGTATTGTACATAAACAAGTTATTGTGATAGCAAAATATTATCTTCTTTACTTATTATTAATAAATGTAAATTAAACCTATAAATCACTACGAAATTGTGCTGAAAATAAACGCGGTCGGAATTACACCTTTTGGGGTCGGAATTACCCATACTTTGACAGAATCTGAAGAATTGCAATTTTTTACTAATGAAGGTATAATCCTATAATAGACCTATAACAAGGTATTAATAATATGGATAAATGTTTACCCATGCAATACACTTTAAAAAAGCATAACGTACAAATTCATTAAATCACATTCTCTACCTCAAAAATCAATTTTGCTTAGGTAGGTCGGAATTACCCCGTTCTCCCCTATTAAAATAATGTTGTAAGATCTTTACCAATCAATTATAATTAAGTAATATAATAAGATAATATGATACCCATAGAAACCCATAGAGTATTTCTGGTCAAACAATATATTCTCGAAAATGGAAAGAATGGTAACGCACGTGTTTACGACTGGTGGAAGGGCTTTAAATAAAACACGCGATTTGATCGACCGAAAGAGAATATTAACTATTTATTAGCGATCAACGGTGACGATCCGATCGCGACGCGGACTCCTAAACCTCAGACGTTCCGGAACGTTTTCTCCCAACTCGACCGTCACTTTTTTTTATCTTAGTTCGATTTTTCAAACTCTCGAACATTTAAATAGACTGCAACGTCATATCACACATCGATATTATACTATTCGAATTACAAATAATTATATCGAGATCGTCACCATTTTGAAGAGCCTTTTACATAATTTACCTAACAGGCCTGCTTCATTTTGAGAGGTACCCCCATTCGGGTGTGCAATGGCGTAAGGAAAACCACCTTTGTGGGAAAAACCTACGCCGGGTACCGCAGTCGATAAAACTTCGATTCAGTCCGTAACATTCTCCCCCTGTACGAAGTCTACGGACTCGTACACTTCACGAGAATCGATGTTTTCATAACCCACTCAATTCGTCATCGAACTCTTCACACTTCCTGCACTCCAGATTAATAAATTTTAGGAACACATGGTACCATAACAACCAAATTCAATCTCATACTCATTCCTTTAAGACTCGTTAGTCAGTGTCATTATCCATGCTTCCTTCAATACAGCTTCCATTTCACATTCCCTTAAATTCAAACTCACATCAATAACATGTGATACATCACAGCATAGTTAGCTCCAGGTCGTCAGTATTTACGTCCAAGTCAGTGAAAAAGACAAAGCAGGTCGATCACTAACTACTAAAATATTACTTAAATAATAGCAGAAATAAAAACAAATTTAGTGATCGGAAAGAAAAAACTAAAGAGCGCATAAGCCGTGTCAAAGGACGAGTGCTACCAATGTAAGATGGTTGCAGACGCCCGTAACGCTACTCAAATACTACCCATGTTCTATGAAACTACGCTACAAGCGACAAATCTAAATTTCCACAGTAATGATGTAAGTTTCAGGTCAGTCTTACCACGAAGATATACACTCTCACTAGATCTCGCACTGTATACCATATTACTCCCCCCGCTGCGGGAACATAATCGAAATAAGGATCCTCATACAGCGACCACAGCTTCGCATTTATTAGGTCTACATTATGCCATAATAACTCATAAGTATCCATACATTACGCTTCAACTGTACTAAGTTTTCATTCGTATATCTTTAGTGACGGTATATCTTTAGTGTATGTTCAATTTAATCATTCCATATCATGTGCGGCTTTCATGAATTCACAAGACGAAAGTTAAAGCAGCCAGGAATACGAACTTTTTTTTTTTTTTTAATGATCCGCGACGAATCATCATTTTTTCGGCCATCTTGAATCCGCCATTTTGAATTCTTAAATTTTGAGGTCAGATTCGTAATTAGCGAACTCGTAAACATAGAAATTAATGTTTGCGCTTAAAAACATGCTTGGTGTGACTCATAATAGTCGTTTTAAGACCCATGTCCGGCTTCCCCTATCTCTCGATCCACTGTGCGGCAGATCTCGGCGTCCCGAGTCCCCGCGCGTGTCACCCTCCGAGTACTATCCATCGAAGCGAATCGCCGGCAGATTTTTCCATGTACCCCAAGTACCTCTGGTTTGCGAACTACGGAATTCTTGTTCTCCGGCAGGCCAGCCCCGGCAGATCTCGCCGCCCCGAGTCCCCGCGCGTGTAACCTTCCGGGTACTCTCCATCCGAAAGCGATTCGCCAGCAGGCAAATGTACCACACTCCAAAATGGAGCCCTATGTCCGATTTCGAGTAGTACCAAACTCTTTACTCCAAAAATGTACGAAACCTCCGACTCCGAAACACGCCAACGTTCCGAATCTAAATGCACCTTGCTCCGATTTTAGGATACCTTGCTCCGAATCGAAATTTCACATATCGATAATTTCTTTTCAGAGTAAATTAATTCGAGACTCCACAAATACCGTTATACACCATTATTTGCATCATGTATGCCATCGCTGTATATAAAGGACTCGTACACAGTACCTATATAGGCACTCTTCTACTGCGGCTGCCACAAAATGTTATTTTACCTTTTCGCGAAAGATTGTTTTCCTTCCTGCCTCAACTTATACATTCAATGCTTGTAAATCGTTTTGAACTTACAGCAAGTATACATTTTCTTAAAATAGTTCACGTCGCAGATCTGCAAGCTCTGTTTATATTATATCGCCATCGAAATACTACACCGACGGGTCGTTTTGGACCCACGAATACAACAAGTGTTGTGTTTCAAATACACTCAGGTTTGGTATCAATATCATTTCAAGTTTCATCTCGTCATCTGGTGGCTGACTCGACACTAACAAATCCATAGGTATACAAAATACCTTTCTATAAAAGTCGTCATGAACCAACGATTCCACTCTCGATCTTTACCAAATACGACCGTCGCCCTATGTAGGGGATCAGCTCGTGATCGTCGATTATTTCGATCGACTACCTCAATGGTTTTCAAACCATTCCATAAGAAACAAAAGAAGGCTCATCCTTCTAACAAATAATACTAAGATTAAAGGGCTCATATTTTTGGATTCGTATCCAAATACGTAACGAAATTTAAATCGATTCCAATTCGATTCATCACGTCGTCATCGCCAGCCAAATAATTGGACTTATCATTCAAGACAAGTGCAAATGCAAATACGTCGGGCTCGCGAACCACTGTCCAAACCGGGACCCGTGCACCATCGACATTGACGCCTATCATGACCTTCACAATCATGAACAGTCATTTATATTATTATGATTTATATTACGTTACTACTATTCAAATTGTCATTCGCGCACAAAATTTGAAATGAAATCGATACCAAACCATTCACGAAAAGGTCCAAACATGTCTTTCTCATTTGTAATTAGAATCATAATCCCATTATAGATTCATGCTACTTTGTTTCCATATTTACAAACAAATCAAATTTCTTTAATCTACATGAACGTCAATAATAAATCGCCATCATATTATCTTCAAATTTCAATGGCCATAATGAACTTTCGGAACACCGCTAAAAATGTGACATTCTTTAGAATATGTACCAATAAATAATATCTTCCATCAAACTTCTGTTTGAGAAAGGGGGGGGGGTGATGTTTCCACAAACATCGGACAAAACCTGACGTTTTACTAACACCTATTTAAGGCGGTGTTATTTCGATGATCTTTCAGTGCACCAAATTTATGTTCAAACGGGTAAAATAAAACGTGCGGTCAAGCTTTCAAAAACTAAAACTTTATTCGCTCGAAGCAAACGTCTCGGCGGCAATATCTTTAGAACGTTTCGAACTGTTCGCAACAATTTCGTTTCAACATTTATAAAGGCGCGATGTTCTTACGGACATCTAAAGAAAGATCATGTGCGTCAGAACACCTGTCAAAGGCGCTGTTTTGTATTTCTTTGATATTCGACAAACTCGAAAGGATCGATATTTCGACCTTAATCGCTGAATTACAATGTAGAATAAAAAACTTTGCCAAACGTATTGTAAAGTGATTTTAACGTAATCGGATGCCTAATATACCGCCATCAAACTTCGTTCTATCCTCACTTTTAATCATTAAAATTACAATCGTCGATTCAATAAGTCGTCGTTCAATTTCCCTGTAAATATGCACGTATTTATGTTTGATTTTCAATAAATAGAATTTAGAATTTAAATTACATATCCTCATTCTAAAATTTCTGTCGATTTCTTACTCGTTATTAATATAGTATTAGTTATTAAATCTGCAATTTGAATAAATTAATTATCGTCAATAATAGTCAATTCGAACAGAGCTTGCAGAACTAATTACATTTCATAACGTATATCATGTACTTCATGGGACGTCAATATCGGAACTACCATTGACTACAGCAGAATCTCTATTTAAATTCCGACTGACTTCTCGAGGAGTATTTCGAGAAGCACCAACCTCTTTGTGCTCAAAAAACAAAGGAGCATCTAAATTAAAAAACAAGAACCCGGTCAACTTACAGATTCTATTGTTACGATCCGTCGATCGTAGATCATCTACATTCTACTAATAATTATACGTATATCTTATATACTTATAGCTACTAATAATATCTACGTATCACATTAAAGTAAGGTAACGCCGCGCATCCGGTCTCATGTGACGACATGGGATCCTTCCCGAACAATTCTGTTAAATGCATTTCGAGAAGCAGTCAGCATTTTTCGGCTGGGAACCTGCAGAGATCGGCAATTCGCAGGACTCGACGACGGTCGCCTGCTCACGGAAACTGCAAGTTCAGCAGGGTCCCAGGCCAGGAAATTCTGACGGTGTGTGAGAACGACGTCGATCCGTCAACGGACACGTTGACGGATCTCGAGGAAGTGAGTTCTCAAGACAGACAGTTTTTAGCTGCGGAACGAGTAACTTCGTCGGCTCGTGTCCGAAAAGCTCGTAGTAACCAACTTCGAGCGGAACGCCGGAAATTATAAGTGCGCGCTCTGGTGTTCGACTTCGCGCGCCATTAGAATAACAACAAGTCCGCGTTTGTAATCGAGTTAACGCGAGATCGCGAAGGGACGCGGGTGCTGGACCGCCTAATAAAACATATACTATTTGGATATCTTTTGTGTCATTCACACCCCCTTCTTCCCCTTCGCGCCTGTTACGCACGACCGCTCCGTACGTAACACATAAATATTTTGGTGTCAGAAGCGGGATCACGCGCGTGTTCGGGCAAAAGAAATTTTTTCTAGACTTTGAACTTTTAAGCCCGCCCCGTGATCTTCGGATCCATACGTCCTGACGGGGATCACCTTCACGCAAGTGGAAACAAAAAAGTGCGAATATAAAAACTCAACAGACAAAGTGGAAAGACTATACAAGTGACCTTTAGGATCATTCAACTGCAGCAGCTCACCACCAGCATCTCAGAGAAGGACAGGATGACTACCTGGCCAATCTGGTGGACAGCAGTCTTCGGCATAGCTGTCTTCGGGGCCAACGATCCACATCCACGAGGGTAAGTCGCTACATTCTCCACTCAGTGCATACTTATCGTTCGCCCTACATATATATATTCTATTGCATTTATGCTCTATAACTTTGTCCGCGTACACTGCATCTTCGCGAGTCGAGAAATCTCACGCGATTGAATGAGCAAGGCTCGCAACGTACTCGGGTCACCCGTACTTAATAAAATCAGGAATCGCAACCGTGCCGCGTACGAAAACGAATCAAACACGTCCGACTTGTCGAACGCGAACCGATTGGGTTCTCCCGAAGATTGGACTGAGGACCCAGATCGAAAATTCGTCATGGCGGAAGCGGGCGCGAACGCAGGGCTGGAGCCGACGCCGACGTCGACACTAACACTATGTCCGTCGGCAAAGGACGTAATCTATACAATTCCCGATTTCTACGGAAATCGTGAAACATACGCGAAATTTGCAAGCGCGCTGGCTTTGTTAACCGACGCTAGCAAGCCGCTTTTCAATTTCCTTCTAAGAGGAAAGTTAAAGGGCCGCGCGGAACGATATGTTCCAATACTCGATGAGCTTGGAAGCGTCGAGGAGCTTTTGGTCCAATTGGACAAAACCTACGGGGGACACGAAAGCCCCCACATGTTCCTCGGCAGAATCCCCGGTTTGATCCAGAAACCCGCGGAATCTGTCGAAGATTTCGGAAATCGCGTAACGGATCTGTGTGCGGCCGGAGTCGCGGCCACGAAAGCCGCGACTAACTTTTCCGCGGAGTGTCGTGATACCCTCGCGAAAGAGATCGAGGACGGGTGCCTTAAGCAGTTCGTCGTCGGGTTGCGCGGACTGATGGAGTTTAGAGTCCAAAATGCGCGACCGAGAACGCTAGGAGAGGCCACGGAGCTCGCGATTAGCTTTGATCGCCAGTTCTCCGCAAAAGATGCCACGACAACCGAAACCAAGCCAAACCACCGTACCGAACCGCCAAGGCGCGCATTCGCACGCGTCGTTACTGCGTGCGACGAGACTCGCTATCTAGACGAGTGCAGTTTTTCCGATTCTAATACGGACACGTGTCCGTACTGCGAAAGGTCGGGCCACGACGAAAACGACTGCCCGGCGCGATTATACAATGAGACACCGTGCACTCATTGTAAGCGAATCGGCCACACGCGCGAACGCTGCATCACGTTACGGCAAGATCTACAAAAGACTCAGCCGTGCACCCAAGTTCCTCCGAGGCGTAATGAAAATTACTCGCACAGTAGGAATCGGGAAAAACCCGGGAAAAAGGCGCCAGAGAATCAAAATACGCCTCGATTCGAAAAAACAGTGCCCGACCATAATACTCGTCAGCCCGAGAATAGCGCGCGCCAAGGGAAAAACCGAAATCGAATCGGCAGCTCTAGAGGACATTTAAACTCGAAAAGCGCTCGGGCCACGACTGGAGGTCCGAGCGTTCCGGATGTCCAGTCTCAGAATCCACCCAGGAAGGTGCATATTCTGAGAGGAAGCGAGCTGCGGTCCGTCTCGGGACTGCTGACTACGCTCAATGTCCGAGACTAAAAATCTCCAGCCCGGACTTACATTTTTCCGACGCGACGTTCTTAGTAGACACCGGCGCGGAAATCAATATTATTAAATTATCTAAGTTAAGACGCGACATGTTTCCCGACCTAGACGTTCATTACGAATTGAGCGGAATCGGGGAGGGGATAACGCGCACTATCGGATGCGCAAAAATAAGTTTCAATGATTTAATCATCGAAACTCAAATCGTTACAGACGATTTTCCCATCTCCGAGGACGGGATTCTAGGCGATCCGTTTTTGCGACAAAACGCCGTGAAAATCGATTACGCGGACGAAATGTTCCATTTAGGCAATCGAAAAATGCCTTTTGCGGACACGCAATTTGTTGAGTTGCCCCCGCGCACAAGGAAAGTAATCCGCGTGAAAATCGGTAACGACGTAAAGACGGGAGTCCTGCCAAAAATCGATACGATCGATGGAGTTTATTTAGGCAGAGCCCTCGTCAATAATTATAACGGATACGCGATTGCAGTAGCGGTAAATACCCACGAGGAACCAGTACGCGTAAAAATCCCCGTAGTAAATCTCGAGCCGTGCGACTTCGAGAACGAGCAGAATTCCGAAATCGAGCAGGAACGAGCGACGCGCAACGAAGCAGCATCGAGAGCAAGACAACACCCGAGCTGAGAAGGTGTTGGCGCTCATGGATTTGAGTGACTTATCGCGGGAAGAACAGGAGCACGTGCGCGCTCTTGTTACAAAACACGCGAGTCGTTTCCATTTACCGGGTGAACCGCTAAAGGCGACGTCAATCTTTTCGCACAGAATACACACCGTCGACGATATTCCGGTGCGTGCGAAACGATTTCGCCACCCTCCTGTGATTAACCAGGAGATGCAGCGGCTTGTACTAGAGCAGCTGAACGCTGGAATCATACGACACTCGAATTCGCCATATGACTCCCCAGCCTGGGTCGTGCCGAAGAAGGCAGGCCCGAATGGCGAGAAAAAGTGGAGGCTCGTGATCGACTTTCGTGAGTTAAACGAAAAGACCATCGGCGATGCCTACCCAATCCCGAATATCGCTGATATTTTCGATCAGCTGAGCCAAGCGAAATACTTTACTACGCTTGATATGAAGTCGGGATTCCATCAAATAATGATGGACGAGAGAGATGCCCACAAACGGCATTCTCTACAATAAACGGGCATTTCGAATACGTTCGAATGCCCATGGGCATTAAAAATGGCCCTGGATCATTTCAGAGGCTTATGGATTTGGTTTTAACCGGTCTGCAAGGCACTGAAATGCTAGTCTATCAAGATGATCTTGTCATCTATGCAAAGAATTTACTTGAACATCTCAAGAAATTCGATAGACTAATGAAACGGCTAGCTGCAGCGAATCTTTCGCTAGAGCCTCAAAAGTGCAAATTCTTACAGAAAGAGGCCAGCTATCTCGGACACATAATCTCCGAGAACACCGTGAAACCTGATCCAAAAAAGATCGTTGCCGTGAAAAACTTTCCACAACCCAAAAATCCAAAACAAATCAAACAGTTTTTGGGCCTCGCCGGATACTACAGGCGATTCGTGGAAGATTTCTCGAAGATCGCCAGTCCGTTAGTTTTCCTGCTGAGAAAAACGGTTCCTTTTGATTGGACGGACGAACAAACCACGGCCTTCGAATTATTAAAAAAAAGGCTGTGTTCGGCTCCGATCCTCCAACTGCCAAATTTCGAGCAGCCCTTCGTTGTGAACACGGACGCCTCCGGGTACGCACTAGGTGCAGTCCTGTCACAAGGTGAAGAGGGGAAGGAGAGACCGATAGCTTATGCTTCCAGAACTTTGCGAGGTGCAGAGGTTCGATACCCTACGTGCGATAAGGAAATGCTCGCCGTAGTTTTTGGTATAGAACAATTCCGACCATATCTATACGGTCGCCAGTTCACGATCTATAGTGATCACGAACCTTTAAAATACCTCAAAACGATGAAGAACCTCACAATTCGGCTTCATCGTTTACGCAATAAGTTGGAAGACTACGATTACGTAGCCAAGTATAAGCCCGGAAAGGAAAATGCAAATGCGGACGCATTGTCGAGAAATCCAACGGATGGTGTTTATATCGACAGTAGCGATCAGAAGGAGGACGTGGAACACCCTGTCGTAAAGACTGTACTACCCCTACGGAAGAAAAAACCCGTAGAACGAGGGTTCAAGAGAAAGAAGGAATTCCACCAATACAACACTAGAAAACGATCGGATTCGAGTTCGGGAAATCCTGCAGACAAAAAACTACATCGGAACAATGACAACACTATTGCCACGAGTACCGAGGTCGATGAGATAACTGACAAGTCGGAAAACAAGAAAAATTTGCAACGGAAGCCGAAAGGGTCGTCCGTAAGCAAATATTGGGTTTGGCGATTAGTTGATCCCGCCGCACGATCATCTCCACAGACGGTCAGTGAACCCTGGAGAACGCGGTCGGGCAAAGTATATAAAAAATCGACTACATCATCGGCGTCGCATACGCAACGGACCGAAGAGCGAATACTCGCGAAAAACCACCCCTCTACGCCGAACAAGGCGAACGAACCACACGTAGATTCGACGGCAATCACGGACACGGATTCCATTGCCGAACATTCCGCCAGTTCTCCGAAATTAGTGTCAGATATCGACAAATTCATAGATAATCGAACTAAAGATTATCGTACTCGGTGGGAAGATCGGATGGATACTTTACCAGTCGGAATGATCATACCCGAAACGGGCGAATTTTCGTTCGATACCGATCATGTCAGCAGGATGGAGGACAAAAAACTTTCCTCCCCGGAAAATAACATACGAGGTGAATCTCCTAGAAAACAGGAAAAAACCATTTCGAACGGAAATTATAGTCATCGTGTATGGGGAAAAATCAACATTCAACCCTTGGACGATGACGAAGGAAATTCAGAGAGCTCAAAAATGAGCGAGAACTGGAGAAAGCGTCGTAAGAAAAAATCGCGGACGCCCGAGCGACGGCGCAAGGAGCGCGAAAAACAAAACGTCGCATTGAACCGCGAACTTCGTCGCAGAGCACCGTCAGAAGTCGACGAAATTTACGAATCCATGCCGAGTGCAGCGGAAACGGAAAATCTCCGCGAACGCAGTGGCACGAGGCATAGAGAGAAATCACTGTCCACGACATTTAACAGGGACAGCGAAAGCGAGAGAGAGAGGTACGGAGCGAGTGAGAGCACACGCTACAGCAAAGATGCTAGGAACCGCTCGCATCATCGTCCGAGCCACATTGGCAATTCAGGTACCCCTTCTCCGCATCACTTAGTTAAAGAGCGCGAACAAGCGTGCGAGAAGGATAGCGCTACCCCAGCAACATACGGGTCGAGCAGCGAGAGGAACTTCACGTCAATGGATGCTAATGCATCCCATGGCCGATCGAGTGGGACTGACGTTCAATTGCCCCCCACTCCGGTCAACGAAGAGAGCCACATTAAGACGCGCGACGTTTCTTGCAGTTCGAAACGAACTCAACTTCCCGCGCACCCCTCTCCTCCACTCTCCGTGCACGAAACGCAATGCCAGAGAGACGTGACGTCAGACAAAGCTCCGTTGTTAAACTATCAGCAGTCGGAGCACTGTGCTGAACCATATGAAATTCTGATGAGAGACGAAGGAGTCGTAACTGACGGCAACTGCCTATTCGACTCACTCATCAAGGTTCAGCAGCTGACAATGTCACCGGACGATCTGCGAAGGCTTCTCCTGCTTCGAGGCAATTTTGACATTATTGACGAACCCGGTCGAGCGCGCAACGTCTTACTCGCGCAGTATGAATACGGCGATGACAATCATATCAGCCTATTCGCGCATCTCTACGGCGTAAATATCTGCGTTCATTATGATCATCGAGATGAACAAACCAGATATTTCCACGTGCGAGTCTCCGATAAAGCGAGATGGCATCACCTGCATCTCGAGAGACAGCACTATACGCCATACCTAAAACAGAGTGGCTCAGAGTAGTTCCATCAGCCTCGAGGATCTCCTGATCCAGGGGGAGGCTCCTCCAAAAACACGCACTCGGAGCCATTGGAAAGCGACCATGATAATTCCAAGGGAAGCGCACCGGAGACTCAGCCACTGCCCGCATCGTCTGCAATCGAGACAGAGGCAAATAGTACCTCCGATTCACCAGACAGACCGGAAAATCATCCGTTGCCGACATCGTCCACTGAGGCAGAGGCAACCAGTATCAGTGACTCACCAAACGAACAGCAGAATGCGCCCGAAAAAGGCGAACCGATCGTGAAATTTTCAAATCGTCATCTGACGAGTGAAAAGGGCAACGTCGCCTATTTTACGACGGCCGACCGTCAGTTAGATAGCGAAGTCGGAAAGCTGCTTCGCGAAAAACGGCGCGTAAGCATCGAGCAATTATCTGCTCAGGACGCTCCAAAAATTGGCGAAATAATAGTAACCAACGTTGGAAAATATACGATGTTCGCGCTTCTAATCAAGCAATACATTGACGAAAGAGCATCGATGTCCGCAATAACGTCGTGTATTAAAGCGCTAAACAGGCACATTCTGACAGCTCAAATCAGCGCCATACATGTCGGGTATGACTTCGACATGATTCCCAAACAAAGCTGGCCGACTATTACTGAGCTTTTCCGAAAATGGATAAAATACAGAATAACAATCGTATTCTTCAAAGATTCCTTGGTTGTACCAGCTGACCGCGAGCGATATCTGTTAGTTAGAGAACATCATTGCTCTGCGAGTGGTGGCCATAAAGGAATTAAGAAAACATACCGCCGACTTTCACGCACCCATTATTGGAGGAA
The DNA here is from genome assembly GCA_030407085.1 of Trichopria drosophilae. NCBI lineage: Eukaryota > Metazoa > Arthropoda > Insecta > Hymenoptera > Diapriidae > Trichopria > Trichopria drosophilae. Next base: position 79,408,162 of record CM059583.1, read on the forward strand.
TATGAGAGCCGACGTGACAGAAGTAATCAACAGGTGTGGCATCTGTCAAGGCAAAAAGACATTACGAAACAAAACTAGACTACCTATGATCATAACGGATACACCAGCAGATGCCTTTGACAAGGTATCAATAGACATCTGGGGTCCAACAACGGTATCGGAATTGGGAAACAGGTTCGTCCTTACAATGCAGGACTTACTGACCAAATACGCATTGGCGGTACCCCTCCCCGATATTACAGCCGAGACAATAGCAAAGGGAATCGCCAAACATCTCATCTGCAAATATGGCGCTCCGTGAGCACTCCTTAATGATCAAGGAAAAAATCTTATGTCTAGCGTCATTTGCGAGCTTGCACGTCTGTTCAGGATATCGAAACTGAGAACGACAGCATATCATCCGCAGTCAAATGGAAGTATTGAAAGGAGTCACCATGTGCTTGCCGAGTACCTTAGGTGCTACGTTAAGAAGCGCGAAAGATGGGACGAATACATTCCATATGCGATGCTGGCGTATAATACCAGCGTACACGAAGGTACTAATTACACCCCGCATGAGCTGGTATTTGGCAAAATTGCCCGATGTCCGTCGAGCACGTCGCCGAGAGATTCACTACCAACGTACTCAGGTTACGTCGGAGAGCTCGCAGCAACTCTCGAGGAAATTCGAACATTAGCCGCGCTGAATCTCACACAGGCAAAATGTCGGCCTAAAGCCTACTACGATCGGAAGCTAAACGTACATCACTTCCACGTAGGCGAGATGGTAATGCTGGCTAAAGAACGAAGCCATGGAAAGTGGGACGACACGTTCGTAGGTCCCTATGAGATACTCGAGGTTCTAGAACCGCGTAAAATATGCCTAGAAATAGACGAGTCTCATACAAAAGTAGTACATGTCGATAACCTAAAAAAGGGATACGACCCCCTTATATTCGACGGCGAAGAGAACTCGTACGATAAACGAAGTTCGTCGTTCGAAGAATTTTAAAAACAAAAGGCGGAATTCGGTAACGAGCATAAGCGCAAGGAGGTGAACACTCATAAATTATCGGCCTCCGTTTTGTGCGGTGTTTCGTAGGCAGCTGCCTCGATGACGCGGGGTCCCCACCCTCGCGCTACGCATAAACAATACAGTCCCATACATGGGACTAGCCACGCACCGTAGCTGACGAAGGACTGCGCGATGAGCTTCCCCCTCTTCCGCGCGAAGAGGGAAGGGACAGCTCAAGATGAAACCTGGGATGAACGACGTAGAGGGTAGGAGATCCCCTCGCCTCTCCACCCCTCGTCGCTAGATCCCTCTCTTCCTGCTTCTTACCTCTTGCGGGGCTGTAACGGCGACCTGGACCATCCACGGGATCGCGAGAGGAAGGTTTGATCCGGAATAAGAAGCAAAGCGGAAGAGAAGCTGCGAGAGATCACCACCTGGAAAGGAGCGACCCCCAACCCTTAACTAAATGAATTTTATGCTCGCCATGCGACTCGGCGCATTCTCTTTTACAAATCTACGACCCACGCCGCCGTAAACTTTCGTGAATCAAAAAATAATACTACCGAGCGTAATCATCGCGTTATCTATTCCGTGCGTATTCGAAAAGATGCAGTCGGGTAGAAAACAGAATAATTTATTCTCGATAATTATGTAAGGGCGATCGAGAGAAAGCCATTGGTAGGGGCGGTAGTGACGAACCCAGTAGGCGAAAAATAGAAAATAACCTACATTCAAATTCCGCTTACAGGGATAACCGAGAAACATTCGTAAACGTCAACATCAACGATATTCCAGGTCTGTACTCCGAAAGGATTGGACCTATGCGGCTCTCGCATACTGAATGGCGGCTGATATCAAAGGTCCCGCTGCAGGGATACTTTGACAAAATGAGCGATTTTCAGGCCTGCCTATCGAGAATAGAGGAACAATGTCGCGAATTGAAGACATGCACCCTATACGCCCGCATTCAAGATGCAAGAATGACGCTTCGCGAGATCGCCCGCAAGAATGACAACCTACTGGAAATATTATCAGGTCAAGAGCCCCGGAAGAAACGTGCCATCTTCGGAGCAATCGGGAAACTGAGCAAGATACTATTCGGTACGGCCGAAGAGGAAGAGATCGACGTATTACAAGATCAAATAAACGTGCTGAACGATCAACTGGACAATACGGCGACACTAATCGCTGATCAAACCAAGGTGATAGCGTTGGAATTTTCGGGTTTGCATCAAGAAATGAAAACCATTAATGTATCACTAAACCAGCTGTGGAAAGAGCATAGCATAACCGAATCAATGATAGAACAATCTCTTCGAAACGAGAAATTATCGCACATCATGGCGGTCGCTAGCGCCGAGGTGCAACGCTACGTCATGGAAGCCGACCAGCTGATGAACGCGGTCCTCTTCGCAAAGGCCGGACAGATTCACCCCGAATTTGTATCGCTCAGCAACCTGACCACCTACATCAAAGAAATCGCCGAATTCACCCCAGAATGCGAATTTCCGATTCCTTTGGCACAGATTACATTGGACTCACTGCTGGAAGTATCAACGATCAAGATTGCATACTGGAAGACGTCCCTCATCTACATCCTGTACATACCCTTGGTGTCGTATACGCGATTTACCATTTACGAGCACAACTCCGTGCCGGTCCCACAGCACTTCGGAAATCAGTCACGATCAGCATTCATCGTACCCTCCACCACCCAATACTCGGGCATAGCGAACGATCAAGACAAGTATATCCGACTATCAGCGGACGCGTTCCGCCAATGTCAGAAAAGCGGACATACTTACGTTTGCCACGAAGAGCTACCGCTGCACGAACGAGATCTGGACAGCGACTGCGAATTTCGCATGATCACAGAGTTGAAGTTCAGCGACTTCAACAATTGCGACCTAAGATTGCTCAAGCAGAAAGCCGCTTTTTGGCTCAAACTCCGCATTACGAACCGGTGGCTGTACTCGGTCACTACCCAAGAACCGTTAAGGATAATGTGTGGAGGAAATATTATAGCGAAGATTTCTCTCAACGGAACAGGTCTGCTTGAGTTAGCGTCGGGCTGCAAGGCACAGACGGACAAAATCACGCTCGTAGCCTCGCGCGTAATAGAATCCGAAATCACAATGGATTACCGAGGACCCGGACGCCTTAACCTCACCAAACTGCTTGACGGAAGTCTGGTAACGCTAGCAGACGTAGGTGAAATCATCACCAAAGAGGACGCAATATCAGGTGATACCCGCAATAGCAACGACTTTGAGACCAGTCTCAAGTTCAGCGACCTCGTCAGCAGAGCTCGGCTGATCGCCAAGACTATACGAATGAAGGAGCGAGTAACGCTAGTAGAGGGAGCCACAATATACGGCGGGCCCTCTAGCATATTAGCCATCTTACTCGTAATCGCCTATTGGAAATGCCTACGTGGAAGAAAGTGGTTCCGGCAGCAACGACAGAAACGCGGTATGGCAGTGTCATTTCGTAAAACTCCGGATAATGACTGTGTAGTGAACGTACAGTCCGCGGACGGGGATCCCTCACCCGAAATGACGGAAGTGGACACTGCGGTTCCGCCGGTGAAGGGTTCCTCGAGCTCTGTTGTACGACTCGTTGAACCGTAGATTTTAAGAAATATTTGTAAAAATATTGTAAAAATGGCCAGCACCTGTGCGACGTAAATGTGACGCGTGGGTTCGGATCCCACATACACTCACACATGCGTACACACACACACACACACACACACACACACACAAATAAAAAACAAAACGTAACGCGTGGGATCGGATCCCACTTCAGCTGCCTTCGCGCTTCGCGTAAACCTTCGGCGGAGGACCGCCGATTTTTTTAAGGGGGGAGGTGTTACGATCCGTCGATCGTAGATCATCTACATTCTACTAATAATTATACGTATATCTTATAGCTACTATTAATTTCTACGTATCACATTAAAGTAAGGTAACGCCGCGCATCCGGTCTCACGTGACGACATGGGATCCTTCCCGAACAATTCTGTTAAATGCATTTCGAGAAGCAGTCAGCATTTTTCGGCTGGGAACCTGCAGAGATCGGCAATTCGCAGGACTCGACGACGGTCGCCTGCTCACGGAAACTGCAAGTTCAGCAGGGTCCTAGGACAGGAAATGCTGACGGTGTGTGAGAACGACGTCGATCCGTCAACGCACGACCGCTCCGTACGTAACATCTATGTTTTTCGTTTTCGCCATAACTCCGAAATTCGAGATTCGAAATTCCCAAAGGCGATGTTCGTTTGAACACCTCCCAGAAAGTACTCTTGTGGAAACGTTAGTTTACAAACGGCGTCGTTTCGAATAACTATCAAACGCGTTCCATTTTCAACATTTCTAAAAATGACATTTTCAATATATATTTCATCATCAAATTGATATTCTTCTAAATATCAACCAAATCAACACTTATTATATTGAATATTTTTTAAACCTTCAACGTAACTTTTAATAAATTATATTTAAAAATATTTCCGATATTGCCATCCCAGAATTATCCTTATCTCTATCACGAGAAAACTCATTTATCTAGATGCAAACGAGTTCACTACACCGAAAGTCGCGTTCCAAGAGAATTCGAGATTCATTTTCTAAACATGAAGTCGAAATATTTTATTCCCGCTCACTCGCTTCAACGGTGTTCTAAAAACAATTGACAGTCCTAACCTAACCCGATTAAGGAAAACGTATTCCGCAGTCCGCTCCGACCCAAAGTACTATGCTTACAGAGTACAAAAAGCAGGTTAACTATAGCCGACCGGATTTTTATGGAATTAATAAAGGAATATATAGGGTTATGAAACGATTAAATTAGAACTGTCAAATGTATGTAGATTCATTTCTAGACGATTTCGAAATGAACTAGCATCTCTAGTACAAAGATGTTCGAATTTTAAAGTCGGCGTCGCGAAGGGCGACAAGACACGATCGCTAGCTTCGAGTACGGAATTGTGCAACGAACGCGAGACAAGCATGCATGATTCTCGACATATTTTGAAAATCATTTAATCGCGATATGAAAAAAACGCAATTACTTAAACACGATATAAGGATATAACCAAACGTACGGCTCGCCATGCCGAAGTCCTTTATGCTGTAGATATCCCGAACGATAGCTGCAATTATTCGTTGAATCAAACATGGCCGCGAACGGAGATTGGCGATCGTGTCGTTTTCTGGAGGCCTCCTGTCGAAACCGATCCCACAGACGACGCGTCGTCCCCGTCAAACTCCCACCGATGTCCAAATCGTGTGCACAGTCTCACTCTGAGATTCAAAAAATGCCACAACACAGAGTCACAAACGCGGAAGACAGTCCCATAATATGTACATACGCGACACAAAGTTCAATCACGAACACCACAAAACCAACTTCCACCATTCCCGGCAATTGATCCCGGGTTTCGGCACCAATTTTGTTAACGACTGGTGGAAGGGCTTTAAATAAAACACGCGATTTGATCGACCGAAAGAAAATATTAACTATTTATTATCGATTAACCGGTGACGAACCGATCGCGACGCGGACTCCTAACCCTCAGACGTTCCGGAACGTTCTCTCCCAACTCAATCATCACTTTTTTTATCTTAGTTCGATTTTTCAAACTCTCGAACATTTAAATAGACTACAACGTCATATCACACATCGATATTGCACTATTCGAATTACAAATAATTATATCGAGATCGTCACCTTTTTGAAGAGCCTTTTACATAATTTACCTAACAGGCCTGCTTCATTTTGAGAGGTACCCTCATTTGGGTGTGCAATGGCGTAGGGAAAACGACCTTTGTGGAAAAATCCTACGCCGGGTACCGCAGTCGATAAAACATCGATTCTGTCCGTAACAGCACGAATAGAAGAATTAATTACCAAGAAGCGTAAGCGTGTTTTGGTTTGAACCTGCCGACTTAGACTTTGACGCCGTATAACTTCTCGAGGCGTGCAGGTTCCGAGGAAAAAGGAAAGTTGACCAAGCATGAGAGCCGTCGAAGGATCGGTTTTTCTTCTTCGATGGATCGCGAAATTCGCGGAAGGTCTTGGCTATTTGCTGTAAACTTTCGTTCACAAAGACGGGAAACTAAATCTAGTGTCAATTAAATGTAAGAGTGCTCGTGTGTTTTGTTAAATAAATATCGAAAATACGTAACAACTACGTTCATCGTAAACGCCGCCCTTAAGATTTCTTGAGAGTACATCCTCCGCAGCATAGCACCTTCCTAATTAATAGATCATATATAGTTGTATTCATAATCTTTTAGCTTCGTGCGGAAACGATGAAGACTAATTTTCATATTTTTCATCGTTAGTACCTCGTAAGCCCCTGGAAGAATGGACCACCGGTTTTTCTTTCGCTTCTCTCCCTATGATACGTTTGCTCCTCGTCCGTAATCTGTCATCACGACGTGGAGTTGCTCAAAATCTCGCAATTGAAAAAGTCGTGCTGAACAGAGCTTTGCTTTCAGCGACTCGAAAGCTTTCTTCAGATCTCCTGTCCAAAATAAAGGCATGGCTTTCTTCAATAGGAAAGTTGACGAATAGGAGCAATTTTCCACGAATGTCCTGTAGTAAACGGCGAGATCCAAAAATGGTTTGATTTATTTCGACGTTTTTGGACGTAGAAAATTGTCCGTAGTTTCATGTTATACTCGAAGATTATGTGCCTGTGGTAGTTCTTTATTTTTCTTCTTTAGATATTTACGTTTTTGCTAATCCGCTGAGAGATCGGCTACAGATAACCGTTTCATTAGTCAATCGAATTTATGTAGGTGCCCAGGTATTTTTTTTTCGTTCAATACTGGATCGTTTAAATAAACTAACATTTTTATATGCGGGGGTTGATTTTATCCTTTCCCTCGTTTCCCGTGATTTTCTTGCCGATCGGTCATATCGGGTGGAAAATTTCGGTGCATATCGTACTTGAACTTGTCCGTTTGAGGCTTTTCAGTATAGCGGGTTTTCTAGGCCAGTCGCCCAGATTGATCGATCACATTTTGCAATCGGTCTACGCTGATGATTCTCATAAAAGCGTGATTTGATGGATTTTTACAATAATTTGAGTGATTTTCCGTAGGTCCTTATAAAGACTAATGGTCCCTCGCGAAGTATAGCCGGACTAAACTGTTCGTGGGATTGGTGGCCTCCGTCAACGTTTTTATCCTGGCGTTTAGTTTTCGGAACTTCATTGGTACCGCGGCACTGAGTTTGAACAGCCAACAGCTCTCCTCTCGACATTTCGTGGAACATTTCTTCATGCTGATACGCTTGAGAACTTTCATGTACGTTGTAGCTTTTATCCATAAGGGTCAAAAGCTCCTTGGCGGTCGCAAGGTCGTCAGGAGTCGGTGCGAAATATACTTTCTATTTCAATTTTCCTTGAGAAGATCTTAGGTACGATACGATGAGCGAAATAGGAGAAATACACAAGTTGTTGATTACAATATAGTTAATTACCATTTTATTTAACCCTACACCCATTTTCATGTAGTTCGTCACCAAAGCTATGGCGCTCTAAGACGGGCGAACGAGCGCACTTGTACTTCCCGTGGTCCTGGCTGGTAACCGAAACAATTGGCTTGCAGTCGCGAAGTAATATCTTGATTCGGTTCTAAGTCTCGCATTGAAGTATGCTGCCATTTCGGAGTATCAAGCTCCATCGACGGGCTCGTTGACATGCTAATTAGCCCTCCAAGGACTTGGAACCCGCTGAGTTTGAATCTTAATCGCGAAGGCAATTGTTGTTGACTCGACGACTTGCTGATGCCTTCAAGTTCCCCGCCAGAAAACGCTGACACTTTCAACGTATGCAACTCGTGACCGGTTCGCACTTGATTTCACGACATAACTTGAGTCTGTATGCGAAGTGTATCGTTACCCTCATAGATTATAACAATTGCATACAAATAATGGGACGTATGCGATTGACTGAAAATAATATACTGCGGAGTATACACATATTTATCAAACTTAAAATTTATATCCTATTTTATCCAGTAAACTTCTAAGCATATATGTTTTGATCTCATCCCTCGTTTTGCTATTATACTGTTTCTATTTAATGCAAAACTACGTCTCCATGTTTTACAACATCGAATTACATTTCTTGATAATAGTTTCAAATTGTAGATTTTGTATTCATAATAAATTACAATATTATAAAAAAAAGGTACAGCTTCAGTTTTGCAAAAGACAAAAATTGTTGCGACGTTTTGGCCAACTCGGAATACTCATCTGATGAAATTTACAAAAATATTCTACGTCGTACAAATTTAATTTCACAAATATTAACCGAATCTCTTTCGTCATTTTAATTTATAAATTCTTATTAAGTCAATTTTCAACGGATTAGCTGAATGAACAATAATCACATTATATAACCACAAATTTAAAAAAAGGCAATTTGTTATCCAGGTTACGGGCATTCAACACCAAAAACGAAAAGTGGCAAGCTGTTCACCATGTTCTACGGAATCATTGGAATACCATTAGGACTGGTGATGTTTCAGAGTATAGGAGAAAGATTAAACAAATTTTCGTCCGTGGTCATACGAAACGTAAAAAGACTTCTTAACTGCAGGGACATTCAGGTAAAGGCGTGTTTCTCTTGGCGAAATCAACAACAATTATACTTTATATCAAACATGCACACAATTAAACTTTTACATCAAATATAATGTACACGATCCTCAAAGTTACACAAGCATCATATTAACTCTTCCATTTCATATTATGGCAAATTTCAATGCACTATAATAAATTCGAGTAATCATATGACCTTCTATATTAACAGTGAATAACGAGTTTTAGTGCATAGAGAAGAAAGTTTTGTTACGGTTACATAACATTTGTTCTCCCGGCTGGATTGTTAATATAGAGTTAACATTTTAGTTCTGACTGAAAATACGTTCGGTTAATAAATTAGATGTAGAAATTTTGTAACATTCTCTACCAGGTCAGGACCTGATAAGGTTACGTTCAGGCATGTCTGAACAGGCGGCCGTGTTGAGGCCTAATCAAGGCCTGATCAGTTATCAGGCTAAGTGACAATATTTCCGATCGGGTCCCTTTTTCACCTTGACCGGAGCAAATGTTCCTCGGTCGATAAAATTATCTCGCGCACGGAATGTAAATAAAAATTAACTCTTTATTTTAAATATTTGTAATAAAGAAATACTGGACTTTAATTTGAAATAATTACCGCAACCCTTACTAATAATTATCTAATTAGGAATAAAATAGTATATTATGCAACAAGTGCGCAAAGTGCATTTTACCGCACGAGCAGCGAGAGCAAGCACGAGTCGCCGACGAGCGAGACGCTGTCGCGCGAGTGAGATGAAGCTGAGCATGCGTTGCTTACGATATTTTCTGCAATTCTACAGTGTGCAACGTATTAATTTGCGCCCGAAAATTTCAATGCGCAAAGAAAATTTTGCCGCAAATGTGCGAAAGCTGTGCGCAAAGTAATATTACTTCACGCACTGCAAAACTAAGCAGTTGCGCGCTGCTTAGGCACTAGTGCGGTAAAATTTACTTTTCCCATCGAATTTTAGTGCGCAAAGTCACACTTTGCACACAGAATTGCATAATAAATAAAAAGGAAGTAATTAAATTCATTTAAAATCATTGATTAATTAATTTGTTTAACTCTTCCAATAGTTTTATTAATTTTATGGTGTTTTTATAACATTATTTTTTTTTGTGTTTGAAGACTAATTTTAATAATTTAAGCTAATAATTTTGGAAACTGTTATATCCGGGGACAAGGTATTTCTCAATAACAACTCCAAGTTAATATAAATGGACCAGGATGATATTCGATTTATTTTATATGAAATATGTCTGAGGTCAAGTGGTTAAGAGTCTTTCTTTATATACATGAAACCATCGCCGCTGCATGGCAACACCGCAACTCGAGTGTTGAGGCGCATCCACACGCATAGTTATAATTAATTATAGTAGAGAACGGGGTGGTTAAGTGGTTAGCATGCTCGCCTCGTAAACTGAACGTTCCTTAGGTCGTAAGTTCGAATCCCCGTCCGGCAACTTTTTCTGATTATTTCCATTGCGGATAATTCAGGAAACCTTACTGGGCGAAGGTACGAATTTGGGACTACTATTGGCATCAGTCGGTAGTGATCGACACCGTGAATGGTTTTTCCGTGGTCGACGCTTCGTCAATATTGTCTTGAATGAAAATGTTTGCGATGCGCCTGCTACGGCACAAGCCGCCGACTAACTGTTGACGGTGTCGATTATGTGTAGTATTTGTGATTGTTTACTTGTTTGTATCGTCCTGTGTGGGATGATGACTAAGCCTTGCCCGATTAGCCATAGATGGCATATAGTTGGCAAGTAAATCTGACCAATGTATGTATGTATGTATAATTAATTATAGTAACTCTAGTTAGACTTATAGGCGAACTTACACACACATACATTACAGAAACATTAAATTATTATATATATTTTTGAAAAATGGCAATTATAGTTAATTGAAACTCTGGAGTAATATCCAAACTATTGAAAAGAACAGCTAAATGTTATTTTAACGGAAATATATTAACAAAATGGAGTTATTTTAATTGTTTGAGTGCTGTTACGAGTGAATAGTCATTAATTGTGAATTGAATAATTTATATTTTGTTTTACTGGGAACATAAAAAATGATATAATATTGATTAAAAAAAGAGAATCTAGTAAATAAATTAAAATAATAAAAGAATAATATATGATAAATTTTATTACTACCTTACCGGGACTATAAAAAGAATTGATTATCTATTATGTTGGCTATTGTATTAATATTATTAATTTTATTCATTTAACATATTAATACCGAATTTACCATATTGAATAAATATTTTAATACATGAAACAAATGTTTCTGTGTACATTTAAGATGGAGTCAGTGACCGCACGGTTCCGAACTTGGTCTTTAACGCAGACAATAACAAAATAGTTCGTACCGATTGAAAATGAAAAGAATTTACATAATATTTAAATGGAAAAGAAATTTTGAAAATGTAGTTAAAGGGTACTGAAGTGCATGCGTTGTAATATAAAATAACTTAAAATGAAATAAATAAAATATTAAATAACATAAAAATTTAAATTAAAAAAATATATATATACTAACACTAATCACGTAAAGAAGGTAAAAAACAAATTGTGATACGGTAAAACCAATCCTAGTCTTAGACTCTTCAATGAAATCTTAATGTTGCAAACACTTAAATCTAATGCGTTAAAGGTACCGCCGGTTAAAAATTCCGCAGTTATCGCGATATTAGTATGTTGTTTGTAAATATAAGAATTGAAAATAAGGTACCTCATTTGAACAGGTTGTAATAACTACCGAAAATTCCATTTTTGTATTCTTCGTCGTAAATATTTCGTGTAAACCTGATCGGCAGGAATCGTTAAAAAAATAAGACCGGAAATAGAAACCAGGCAATTGTTGGTAAAAATAAGACCGGAAATTGAATTCCGACATTTAATAGTAAAAATAAGACCGGGAATAGAAACCCGGCAATTAATGGTGAAAATAAGACCTGAAATTGAATCCCGGCATATATTGCGAAAAATACTGGAAATATAAAGTCAGTCAGTAAATATTTAATATAATAAAAACAAAAATTAATCAAATTAATAAAATAAAATAAAACAACCCAAACAGATAAATATCTATTAAAAATAAAGTTTTCTATCTACTTGGTATTTATTTATATCTTTGTTTGACCTGTCGAGTGTTTAAAAATTAATGTGGATAAAAGCCGATTTCCAAGCTGTAGAAAATACACCAGCAGAAAGCGATTTATGGAAAAGGAGCAACAAAGATCTAGACATAGATTTCGCCCATTTTTTAACAAGATATGGGGGAATCTGATCCGGACCGGAATTGACATTGTCATCTAAAGACTCAATAGCACGCTGTAACTTGTCTTCCGTGATAGTGAACGGACTCATGTGGGACACGCTATCGTCCAAGTTGAAACGTACTGGCACAAAGGACTTGAAAATAGACGCAAAATACCTGGAGAAAAGATCCGCGATACTAAGTGACTCTGTCGCTAATTTATCACCCCAGTACATATTGCACGGTAAACCATTGTTCTTTTTCGAATCGTTAACATGTTTCCAAAATGTTCTGATATTATTACGAATGCCTGACTCAATGGATGAAATATGAGATTGGTAAGCTGACCGCGATAATCGAATGCAACTCGCTTAAACACGTTACACGTTTAAAGCAGAGATAGCCGCTGTATTGATTAGAGTACTTCCATTTACAGTGACAACGCTTCTTTTCAGCAATAAGTTTCTGAACTGGTAAATTCTTTCTTTCAAGGAATGGAATTATTAATTGCCGATTGTAAAATATTATAAAATTTCTCTAGACTCTGATTGACATTCAAATGATAGAGAATCTCATACCAGTTAATATCTTCGAGGGCACTATTCAAACCTTCGTTACCGCGTACAAAATCAAAATGTAACAATCGACCTGGCAAACGAACATGCTCGTTTACTCATACTTAAAAAAGCCGCATAATGATGTTCGTGCGTCTTCAGTAGATGATCTCGAAGGTGAAGGTTTTTTATGCATGAGCTTAGCGCTAATAACAAATCCAAGGTATAAACCTTTCTTGTGATGTTCAGTATACAACTGACTCAGACCCAGAAACGAGAATGATCGTAAAAGTTGATTAGCACAGATATGACGGTCAGGAATCAAGTAGTTTAACAACTGCATTGAAAGTGGGCTATTTGACCACTAGACGTTCGGAAGATTAAAATCACCAAAAAAAATTAATACGTGATTTTAGGCCTCGAAGATGACTCCTTTTCTACAATGGTGACAAATCTCGGTAAAAATAATAACATCTGGAATGACAAGAAGTTGAGACAAGTTTGTGTGCAAATAAGATAATTTATTATTCAGGGAGCGTGCATTCTGGTAATAAAAATTAATATTATTATAATTCCAACAGACATTAGCGGCGAAAATTATTATTTTGAGCAGGGTTGGACGCTTTTGGAATCGTTACAACAGTCGGATTGTCCCTTACATAGTGGATGATCTTAAACTCGGAAGTATTGGCACTGTTATATTGATCGGCTTCTAGTTTAAGGGCAGTAAACGATCTCTTTGTAATTTAGTTTTGTCCGTTGAGACTGAAATACTATCAGGAAGAAGTGCTCGATTTTTCACAATTCGGAGAACATCACCTCTAGATTGAAAGTTAGCTACGATAGGACGTGGTTCCTTTCCGATTAATTGGCCAATACGCCGAATCGTAATAGATGACAAATCGATATTATTGAAAAAGGCCAAAGATTCGGTAACACGTGAAAGATCAGAGGTATGTTTATCTGAGAGTGTTTCACTATTTTGTGGAATACCATACATCATCAAGTTACACGAGCGTGCCAATGTATCTGTAACTTCATACGCACAGGAGTCAACATCAGTGTCAGGTTCATTGCCAGCAGTTTCTAATTTTTCGATTCTAATCTGTAAATTGGCAACCTTCTCATTCAATGATAAGACTGATTGAAGCTTGGCCTCCATTGTATTCATCCTATCCGAAAATTTTGACATCTGCGAATTGATTGATGTTAAGGTGGCATTTGTAGATTCAAACGATCTTTTAATGAAAGAGAAAAGATCCGCAAAGTTAGCTGGTTGAGCTTCAAGGTCACAAGTCGTTGTCGACAACACTGGTGACAGATTAGTTTCCATCAACACACTATCAGTGTCCACATTTCCTTGATTAATGGTAGACGGATACCAGATTCAGTTTTACTATGGTTTTCAGACATGATGCCAGGAGGAGACAGTTTATTAGATTTTACATTCTGTGGTAGCAGGAATTCCTGCTATAATATTTGGAATTACTCTAGATGCACCGCACTTTTTACAAACAAAAACACGTTTCTTGCCACATGTAAATATATGTCCACTAGTCGTCTTGTATCCACAACACGGATGAAGGTAAGATGCACAAATAAAACAGTGTACTGGATTTATTACGATCTTCTTGCATCCACTGGAGACTAACGATTTAATATTTGTTACTGGACAAGGATCAGACTGAATGATCGATCTTTTCTGTTCTGTTCCTCTAAGTCTACACTTTGAACTGTTCTATTTGTCCTATTATCCTAATTTATTTATTTATTCATTCATTCATTCATTCATTCATTCATTCATTCATTCATTCATTCATTCATTCATTCATTCATTCATTCATTCATTCATTCATTCATTCATTCATTCATTCATTCATTCATTCATTCATTCATTCATTCATTCATTCATTCATTCATTCATTCATTCATTCATTCATTCATTCATTCATTCATTCATTCATTCATTCATTCATTCATTCATTCATTCATTCATTCATTCATTCATTCATTCATTCATTCATTCATTCATTCATTCATTCATTCATTCATTCATTCATTCATTCATTCATTCATTCATTCATTCATTCATTCATTCATTCATTCATTCATTCATTCATTCATTCATTCATTCATTCATTCATTCATTCATTCATTCATTCATTCATTCATTCATTCATTCATTCATTCATTCATTCATTCATTCATTCATTCATTCATTCATTCATTCATTCATTCATTCATTCATTCATTCATTCATTCATTCATTCATTCATTCATTCATTCATTCATTCATTCATTCATTCATTCATTCATTCATTCATTCATTCATTCATTCATTCATTCATTCATTCATTCATTCATTCATTCATTCATTCATTCATTCATTCATTCATTCATTCATTCATTCATTCATTCATTCATTCATTCATTCATTCATTCATTCATTCATTCATTCATTCATTCATTCATTCATTCATTCATTCATTCATTCATTCATTCATTCATTCATTCATTCATTCATTCATTCATTCATTCATTCATTTATTTATTTATTTATTTATTTATTTATTTATTTCTTTACCTATTTATTTTCCCTTTGTTTTCAATCCCCTTTTTTCCAATTTATCTATTTTTTGTTTTCATATATTCCCCTCTTTTTTAAGCCTAATTAATTAATTTATTTATTTATTTATTTACCTATTTATTTTCCCCTTGTTTTCAATCCCCTTTTTTCCAATTTATCTATTTTTTATTTTCATATATTCCCCTCTTTTTAAAGCCTAATTAATTAATTTATTTATTTTTTCCCCTGTGTCTCTCGTCGCCTCTCCGCCCCTTCTCCGGCATCTGCGGCACGCTATGGGGGAGGGCAGTAGGGAAGTAATAGTAGACTTTCCCTTCCCCCCCCCCCCCCCCCCATGTCACATGTCCGTTTTGCCACGACGGCCGGACACCATATACCTGAGTAAGCATCTCCGGATCAGGCATCCGGGGTACGCTAAAGTGTTTAGGTGGATGAAGTGCGGCCTCACCCTTAGTGTCATGAAGAGGATGAGGAGGCACTTCACGGACCTGCACGAAGACTCCGGAGTGCGAAACCTCGTGCCGGGCGGTGACAATGTGCCGCAGCAAATTACTGCGACCCCGCCGTGGCTGGTCGATACCGTGAGAGTCTTTTAACCAAAAAAGATCAAGGCAAGGTTTTCGAGGTGTCGTCGCGATGTGGAGTCTCCAACCACTTCATGCGCGATGGCAGAAATACCCGTTTCGCCGAATAGCGCTTCTTACATCGCGCTCGTCTCGATGTCCTGCCCTTGAATGGAGCGAGGCGTTGGGGTGAGGGTGACATCATGGATCGCCTAGCCGCCGCGCACCATCTTCCCGGGGACATGCGCAAAAATAGGCCCGTAGAAGGCGCCGAGGGTGAATTAGCGAACCTTGGTCCCGACCTCGTCATCCGTGACGAGATAGGGAGGAGGATCACCGTGATCAACGTGACCGTTCCGTTCGAGAATCGTAACACCGCGTTCAATGAAGCAAGGGCTCGGAAACTGGCCAAGTACGAGCCCCTGGCAGAGAACCTCTGAAGGAGCGGTTACGAGGTCACGGTGGACGCCTTCGTCGTCGGTGCCCTCGGCTCTTGGGACCCCGCCAGCGAAAGAGAGATCGGTCGCCTAAAAACCAATGCGAGTTACACAGCGATGATGAGGCGGCTGATGGTTAGTGAAACCATTCGATGGTCCCGGGACATCTATGTCGACCATGTCTCGGGCGTGCGCCAATATAATACCACAAGCACTGGCGCACGGCCACAGACTACAGTTGGCGGGGATATGCACCCGCCCCCAGCGCAGGGAAGAGTAGGCGTAGGGTTTTTTTTGTTTTCTGTTTGTATGTTTCTGATGTTTTTTTTTCTGTTTGTTGGCCGCGAAGCAACAATTTACTTTTGACAAGCCGGCACAGGTAAAATTATAGTAAAACTCCTGCGTCCGCGAAATATTTTAATCTTGAACCGGGGGATGTGCGGAAATTTAAACCTCCCCCGGTTGACGAGGGATGCTGGTAGGTGTTGGGTTATATAGCCCAAAACCGCCCAGCGACCGTAATACTATTTTATACTAAAGAAACGTGCAGGGGGAATTACCCCTTGCAAAATTTTAATATCCTGACGTGTCGGCCGCGGAAGCGAGGGATTTCCCCAAACAACCGCGGCCGACTAACTATATCGTAGTGTACACGCAAAAGGCGTGTTGGACGGAGGTGGGCGTGCCCGACAACCGTCCCGTCTAGCCGATGGAGGGAGAGCTGATGAATAAATATTATCCCATCGACGCCCCATCGGCGGACAGATTACCGTAATAGCGCGGACAGGGGGGTTCCTAGTTACCCCCCTACCTGTTTTTCATATGCCCAGGTATGTATTTTCTCCTGGGCAAACATTTGTTACTCGTCCGCGCACAACACTAGTGGTGGGTGGGCGGGAAAAATAACGGTAATTTGTTACTGGACAAGGATCTGACTGAAGTCTATTAGAACGGAGTAGCTTATAGATGGGCGAGTTTTGTGATAAAACTGATGAATTGTCCAAGAGTCCAGAAGAAACAATCTTCCTTTTAAGAGAAGTGCTCATGACTGGCACACTAATCCATTAAAAAATACAAAAAATACATGTAAACTTTTCACTAATAAATAAATCACAAGTACAAAAAGACTAATAACCAAGTGCAGACTTATATTAAGTATGACACATTAAATAAAACTATACTAAAATAAATAATTTCACTTTGTAAACAATACGAAAAACTATTAATACATGATAGACATGACGACGAACCCAATTATTTTAACGACGATGCGGTCACTCTGGTAATTAGCTATACTTGGAAGTCATAAATCGACTTTAGCCAATTTAAAAACATTTTAAGTTAATTCCGAGCTTGAACATATTAATTTAAATACTCCAGTTTAAAACATAGAATTCACCAAAAAAGAAAAGTATGCTTTGTATTTGATCATACAGTTATGCACGAGAACATATTTTTTTTTTTATTTATTAATCTTAGAAAATCTTTTACAAATTTATTAAGTGATGAAGTGTTACACTTAATATACATTGATTTACAAATATTTTGTGTTGTACAGTACATGGTATTATATCATTCTTAAATAAGAATATCATTAACGACACATGCGAGCCACAGGATAAGACTATGATATATTATATTATATTAAAACATTTAAATAGCTTATAGTCTCGGAATTCTATTGTTTCATAACTTCGGCAAAAAGAAGATAATGTTAATAAACCTAGTAGATATTTTTAGTGTTACATTTAGGGCCCGGTCAGAGCCCTAGATATAATCAGGATTCTATCCAGAGCTCTGAATGTTACGATAAATTTCTACTCGGGAACAAAAAAAAAAGGAATCTGCCAACGGTGAGCAGTTTGGTATGTCTCCTCTTGTATATTCCATAATTAAATTAATAGTTGAATATTTATAACAAAAACACCTGCAGGGATAGATGGATCACCCGCAATATATTTTAAACGTTAGGACTGTGACGACGTCTTTGTTTAAAAGCAAAGGTCACCATTTAATAGCGCTATCCAAAAACAGCTTTGCAACCATTAAACTTGAAGATGAATGCGTAAAATAAAGATGCAGTTTAGATTGTCGTTAAATTATGTAAGGTATCGGATACATTTCATTTTTAAGTTGTGTAGATCACCAAAAATTCAGACTCAACGAGAAGCAACAAACATTATACAGGGTGTCCCATTTTAAGTGTCCACCCCAAATATCTTGAAAATAACGCATTGTACAAAAAAATGTTTCAGACAAAAGTTTCAAGATTTTTTCTGGGTAATTTAACAGCAACCTTTATTCGACCTTGGCCATGACCTTAAAGGTCATATCAAGGTCAAATTTAATTTTTTTAAATGGGAACCCCAATTTTTTATTGCAGATTTGGAAAGAGCAGGAAATTTTACGTTCAAGTACAACCTTGTCCACGTCCGGGACAACGACCTTCAAGATCTTTTAAAGGTCTATGTTGTTTTCTTAACGGGAATTCCATTTTTTTTTGTAGATTTGGAAAGAGTTGATAGTTGACGTTTGAGTATGTCGATGACCATTCCTGATCCACGACCTTCGAGGTAATTCCAAGGTCAAAGTTGTTTTTTTAATGTAAATCCCTATTTTCTATTGTGGATTTGGGAAGAACGGGATATTTTGTGTCCGACATAATAGTTTATTATATGCTATAGTAACCTTCAGATGATAAAATATTCAAAGTCGCTAAATATTGTCAAATATTGAATCGTACTAAAACTGTTTTCATCGTTGCATGTATTTTGTTGGTATTACTAAAGATAACCCCATAAAAGAGGGATAAACCGTTAGTAATACGAACAACATACATGCGACGAAAAAAAAGTACTTGCAGTACGATTCAGATTTCAGCTCTTTCCAAAACCACAGTAAAAAATTAGGGGTTCCCGTTAAAAACAAAAAACAACTTTGACCTTCGAATGACCTGGAATGTTGTGAACGTCAACTATCAACTCTTTCCAAATCTATAATAAAAAATGGGATTCCCGTTGAAAAAAAAACAACTTTAACCTTGAAAAGATATTGAAGGTCGTTGTCCCGGACAAGGTTGTACCTGAACGTAAAATTTCCTGCTATATCCAAATCTGCAATAAAAAATGGGGGTTTCCATTTTAAAAAAATTGAATTTGACCTTGATATGACCTTCAAGGTCCTGGCCAAGGTCGAATAAAGGTTGCCGTTAAATTGCCCAGAAAAAATCTTGAAACTTTTGTCTGAAACATTTTTTTGTACAACGCGTTATTTTTAAGATATTTGGGGTGGACACGTAAAATGGGACACCCTGTATACGACGCGGGAGGGGTCGGTCGCGCTTTCAAATTTCAACATTCGTATCTTTTTTTTGTATTTACATTACGTTAATCAAACTCTCCAGAAAACTTTATACTCTAATGAAAAACTTTGTCACTGGAAGTTTTTCGTATCTGAAAATTTTATCGATAAACGAAACGTTCGAACATTTTATGTACATGTTTTGCTACGTGTCGGGACACAAATTAACAACTATTTTGTTCATAAAGATTTATAATTTTTTCCTGCTTAATATCTTTCAGAATATCCCACTCTACAAATCTCATTTGGTTTTATTAAAAAATATGAAAAATTGTCCGAATTTTCGCGAGTTCAACTGGAAAAATCGTACATTTCATTACTTAACAAAATTTAATTTTCTTCTAATTATTTTGGAAACTAAAAAAGGTACAAAGTTTTTCATACGGAAAAAAATGCGCATTTTCATTCTCTACAAGAATGTCCGAATAAATTTTCATTTTTTAAAATTAAAAAAATCGACCCTTTGGACAATACTTTTCCGGCGGAAGTCGCGCGTATCCCGTTATTGAACCGAATAACCTAATTAAAAAATTGTTTATAGTTAAGGATATTGCCGTAAACCAAAAAAAGGAAAGAGTATACAAAAAATAATGGATTGGAATCGATAAATAAAAAATTACAGATATAATGTGAACATATAAAATAAACATAAATATTATGAATAAACATATGAATATTCAAAAATTCATAAAATTAATAATCCTTTAAGAATTATCATATCAACAGTCAATTCTCCAACATATAAACTTGCTTCTTTTTATACATCAATATTATCATTTTTAATCCCATCATTCTCTAAAAGAATTAAAGATAGTTGGGATATATACAAAAAAATTAACAACTTCAAATTACCTAAAAATCATACTTTAATATCTTTAGATGTAGTATCTCTTTTCACTAATGTTTCAACTAAAATTGTTAAATTGATTTTAAATAAAAAATGGGATAGTATCAAACAACATACCAAAATACCACAAAATGAGTTTTTTGAAGGCTTAGACATAATTTTCAACTCTTTATATTTCAAATTTCAAAATAAAACCTATAAACAAAAATTTGGAGTACCAATGGGCTCACCGTTATCACCTTTAGTAGCAGACATATTAATGGATTATATAGAAAACATTTGTATTAATAAAATAAGATTTAAACTCCCCTTTTACCATAGATATGTAGATGATATTATTACAGCTGTCCCAAATGAACATTTAAATGATATTTTACCAATTTTCAATAGCTTAAATAAAATTAAAGGAATTTCAAACAGAATTAGCTTCACAATGGAAATTGAAAAAAATAAAAGTATTAGCTTTTTAGATTTATTAATTATCAACAATAACGATAATCTAATTACAGATTGGTATCACAAAAATACTTTCTCCGGTAGATATCTCAATTTTTATTCAAACCATCCATTAAATTACAAAATTGGAGTGGCTTTCGGTCTAATTGATAGAGCAATAAAATTATCACACATAAAATTCAGAAAAAAGAATTTAAATATTGTTAAAACATTATTAAAAGACAACAATTATCCAGATTATATTATAGAAGAATGCTTTAGAAAAAGAGTACATAAAATATATAACACATTAATCCCTACTAAAAATAATATCAAGTATAAAAAAACTATAAGTATACCATATGTAAATAGATTATCAGAACAAATCAAAAGTAATTTTAGAGAAAACAATATTAGAATTGTTTATAAACCAATTAATTTAAACATAGGTGGAATCAAACCATTTAAAGATAAAACAGACATTATGCATTCAAAAGATGTAGTATACCAAATAAACTGCGAAAATTGTAACGCCGTCTATATTGGTGAAACTAAACGTTTATTAAAAAACAGAATTAGGGAACATAAACATAATATTTTACAGGATGAAAATAAATATACTGGTTTAACTATACACAGAATAAATAATGATCATAATTTCGATTTCAAAAATGTCAAAATATTAGCTACCGAAAAAAATACTTTTAAGCGAAAACATCTGGAAAATTATTACATTAAAAAAAATAATAATGCGGTTAACATTCATTTTGAAAAATCAAACTTACCAGAAAATTATTTACCGTTATTACATTTTTCATAAAATCGACAAATTTAGAACAGAAACAAAAACAATGTCATAGATAGCAAACTCGTGTGTTATTGTACATTAAGAAATTTTCAGTTACCGAATAGCTTTACATCTGAAAAGTAGTTATTTATTTGAATTCAATAACTTTTACAAAATTTTATATTTTCTTACTGAATTTATATTCAAAAAACATTTTTTATTTTAATTACAGTGATTAAATAATTTTCAAAAACTAAGACTCAAGGATGTTGCTTATAAAAGAAGAAAACTCTACTTTTATAAGGTAAGATCATATAAAATAAAAACTAATAAAAATACAAATTCATACACTTTCCAAAAAAAATTTTTTTTTCTTTCTTCTTACAATAAACTTAGCTGAAAATTTCTTAAATTAATTTAATTTTGTATATATATTGCTTATAGAAATAAATCTCATTTCTGAAGAGGACCAAATTCTATGGTCGAAACGTCACGACTATTATTATTATACTACCTGTCCAATCTGATTAAAAAGAAAAACTTTGAAATTATGATTACTTTCACTTAAGAAAATGTCAGAAAAGAAAAATCAAAATTAATTCTAACATATAAATATATCCGTTTAACAAAAAAATTAAAAATTTTAATATTAAAAATTAACATTTATGTTGATATCTGTGGATCAGTTCAGATTTTAAATAAAATTATTTTCTGCTAGTTGTGATATCCTTGAAAAGATTCCGTATCAATTTTGAAGCATCATTTTAATGACGCTTAAATTCGTTCAAAAAGGGTGTGTGCAAAGGATTCAACATCGTTTCAAAAGTAAAAAAAAATAATTTTTCTAACATTTTCAGCCACCTATCCCCTTTATTAAGTGAGCTTTTCTCTTCCACTACTATATTTTAAAAGTTGGAAAAATTCAAGTACCTGCAAAATGTCAACACATATACAAATTTTGTATAACCTTTTTCGTCCAATATCCGATTTTTTTTTAAATATTAAAAAATTACATTGCGGAAAAAATTGACTATAGATTTTTTGAAAAACTAGTATGACATGTGGAAAACTATAAGAAATAAAACGAAAACAAAATCTATAGGGCATTTAATATTAGATTTTGAAATATAATTGTATATTTACAATTATAAATATAATTGTATATATATTAAACAAATATATTTGGATTTATGTGAAAGTATCCCTGATTCATTTCACCTAACTCCTGGACCACACATCCGCAGCGAACTAAGTGGAGGCTTCACTTACATGCATCCACAGTACCCAGGTAGAAACTGACCATCGGCAGAGTACTGACTCAGTACTGACTGCCGGAGTAGAGCAGTACCCGACCAGTAACTGACCGACAGTACTGGAAATCAGTACTGAATTAGTACTGGTCCGGTACTGCTTACCAGTACGAAATTAGTAATGGACCAGTACTGACTAGAAGTGCGTTCGAGACCATTGATATCCATATGCACAACAAAATGTAAAACATTACAGATATTCAGGATGCAGCCCAAATAAATCTTATATAAATTATATGATATACAATATTTGTTATTGAGAACATTTTTATGTATATATAAATTTTTATATATATATATACAATTTTTATGCTACTTTTACACCATTAATTTAACGTACTCGCATATAAACATTTAACGCTCGCAAACAAATCTGAAAAAAAATCGCCCCGACGGGGAATCGAACCTGGGTCTCTCGCTTACTACGCTGTCGCCGTAACCACTAAGCTACGCTTGCACGATACGGCTACCCGTTTTTTGGGTAGAAGACTAATATAGCACCCGACGATTAACAAATTTTCATGGTCTTAATATATGATTTTAATATTATACAATTTGTCAAGTAATAATATATAAACGTATATAGTGTTTTTTCTATGTTTCGCAAAATATAATGATTTGTATTTCATTGTTTTCCTTATATTGTTATTAATACTTCGAGAACTGTTATATAACTGTCGTCTAATATTTTATCATTACATTTCATATTACTAACGTATTTGACTTTTATATAGAACATCGCGTTTGTGTATTTATTATTCGAACAAAATATTTTGTAATGCCCTAAAAAGGGCATTGGTGGTGTTACTTATTCGGCGTTTTACCGCCGCCCGTCTCGGGGCCGGCTACCGTCTCAGGTGGAGACTTTAACGTCTTCGGAGACGTTGCGCCAGGTAGAGGCCCGACGACGTCGTTCGCCCGTCCGGACTATTAATTGCCCGAGCCCGGCTGACTCGGGGTCTTTTCGCGACCCGCACTCGCACTCACGAGAGCAAGAGATCTCGTCCCAGAGGGGGACGATTTCTCGCCTCCTTCCGCGCCTGCAAAGGTGCTCGAAAACTCGCGGGTATTGCCACGCACTGCAATCCGTCTCTTTTTCGACGAGAGGACAGGTGCATGCAAGGGAGGGTGGTTGCAAAAAAAGATCTCTTTAGTGATACACAAACTTCTTATTATTAAAGATAGTAGGCTCAAGGCCACTTACAATTCGCTCACGTCGACTAGGAGTAGGGCGGCTTCTGCAGGCCCTGGGGTCGTCTTAGTGCTTCACAAAATACATTCTCAAAAAAACAGACTCTCAAAAACTCGGAGAACTCGCTATTTGAAATTTTCAATTGGCCGCACTTGCCCTTGCGCGCGATGCCTCGGTACAGACGTCCGAGACCAGACTGACTGCTGGTCGTCTCATACTCGCGCTCCGCGACCGTCGCGCCGTGTCGTCTCGTGGGCCTTCCTGAAACCACATCGCTTCTGATTACCGACCGCTGTGTCGGTGTTTTACCGTCCGAGTTACGAGCGCCGAGGTTCCAAGTGGAGTATTGTAACCGGCGTGTTACAATTTTTTGAAAGTAATTGGACTATAAATTATATCGAATAGAATTTATATTAATATTAATTTCGTTTCGGACATTATCATTGATTTTTAGTGCCGGGTGAATACTGATATAGTACCGAAGTCAATACTGACTCGACTCCGAATGTCAATACTGATGTGGTACGGAAGTCTGTACTGATTAACTCATGATCACGATTACTGACTGCCAGTACATGGTCAGTACTGATGTGGTACGGAAGTCGGTACTGTTTCGACTCCGTATGTCAGTACTGATTGTTAGTACTAGTTCAGTACTTTTTCAGTGGTGCAGGGAGCACTGATTCCTCTCCGAAAGTCAGTACTGTAGATCAGTACTGTGCTAGTACTTTACCAGAGGTGCAGGCAGTACTGATTCCTCTCCGAAAATCAGTACTGTGTATCAGTGCTTGATCAGTACCCCGCCGGTGGATAACTCCGGCGAGCTACGGAAATTTCTACCTGGGTAATTCATAAAAATGTATCTTCTCACATTTTTTCATAATTTAAAAAAATAATATAGATTTGTTACTAATAGTTCTCGAGATTCCGAGGTGTGCGGTCGGTTATTTACTTGCTCTGTCTTAAAACCTTAAAATCGTAGATAAAGTGGCTAACATTTGTCCAACACTTGGAGTTTTTGAGTGCGCAGATTTGTGTTTTATTCCCTGCATAATTGGGCGTGACTGATAATTAAATACTTCGGTGATAATTAGAAAATAATTAAATATTGTTCGTTGAGCCGCACAGTGTTTAACGGTTAGAACGTTGACGTCAAAAACGTTTCGACAATTTTCCTGTCGATTAAAAAATACAAATTTTTTTTTAAAATACTCTGGAGGGATTGTACTTTGGAAGGTAGCTGCTATTGGAAGGTCACAAACGACCATAACCTCAAAATTGTACTCTCTATGTAAAACATAGGTTTTGGTAACCACTAAATTTGTTCGAGTGACAAGAAATGAATGATTTGTGCTTTAGGAATACATGATTATGTGCAGTTGAGTTACATTTAAGTAGAAATTATGCATATATGCATATATATATACAGGGTGATCCAAAAGTCCCGGAACAGCAAAATATCTCAGCGAGAGGACATTTTCGGGAAAAATGTTTTAGACAAAAGTTTTAGGATTTTTCACGGGCTATTTAATGGTAGCATAGAATTTGACCTTGAACATGACCTTGAAGGTTATTTCAAAGTTAAGTTTATTTTTTTTAATGCGAACCTCTATTTTTTTCATGGTTTCGGAAAAAGCGGGAAATTTTACGTCCGATTATGATATGAACGATATTTTGGTCAAGGTCATTTAAAGGTGAAACTTGAAAGTCCCGGAACGGGGAAATATCTCAGAGGGAGTTCATTTTCTGTGAAAATGTTAAAGATAAGAGTTTAAGGATTTTCTGCTATCGATCTAATGGTGATATTAATTTTGACCTTCACTATTATTTTGAAGGTCATTTCAAGGTCAAGTTCAATTTTTCAAATGGAAACCACTATTTTTTTTGAGCGGAAAGGCTTACGTCAGAACACGACTTCACTTCACGACTTTCACAGAAAATAGACTCCCGCTGAGGTATTTCGCAGTTCCGGAACTTTTAAGTTTCACCTTGAAATGACCTTGACCAAAATATCGTTCATAATATATGCGTGCGTGCGTGCGTGCGTGCGTGTGTGTGTGTTTGTGTGTGTGTGTGTGTGTGTGTGTGTGCGTGCGTGCGTGTGTGTTTGTGTGTGTGTGCGTGTGTGCGTGTGTGTGTGTGCGCGTGTGTGTGTGTGTGTGTGTGTTTGTGTGTGTGTGTGTGCGTGTGTGCGTGTGTGTGTGTGTGTGTGTGTGTGTGTGTGTGTGCGTGCGTGCGTGCGTGCGTGCGTGCGTGCGTGCGTGCGTGCGTGCGTGCGTGCGTGCGTGCGTGCGTGCGTGCGTGTGTGTGTGTGTGTGTGTGTGTGTGTGTGTGTGTAGGGTGGCCGTTACTTTGGTCATTTTTGAATTTCTTCGGTCTCACCCCCGAAAAGTGTTCATGTTTATGAAAAAAAATATCAGATAAAATTTGGATCAATTCGACCAGATCAACACGAGCCACCCGATGATTAAATGTAACATTGTTTTTAAATGGGGAAAAGAGGTCTCTTAGTTTTTTTTCACGTAACTTCGACCCGTTGAGTCTTATTTCTTTTTAAATTGACATATTTCACTTACAGGGGTTCTTGGATAACAGAATACGCCAAAAATGTTTTTTTTTTAATTTTAAACCAACACCTGATTATCTTCGAAGATACGCATTTATTGAAAAAATGCTTGACACAAAAGTTACACGGTTGAAAGAGGGTCAATCAAGGTTATTTCAAGGGCGAAACGAAATTTTTAAACGGAAACCGTACTTTTTTACTCTGGATATGATAAGAGCGGAGAATTTCAGGTTTAGATGTCTAGTCATGCAAAGGTAACGATTTCCTGTGACAAATATTCAAATTCAAAACGTTTAAACATTAATACATTTTATGGTATGCGAAAAGTAAAAACATATCTGAGACAAAAATCGCAGGGTTTAAAGGGGTCGATCAATCTTGACCTTGCTTTTGCCTTTGGAGTCAAATTTGAAGGTTATTGAAAGTGTAAATTGAAAATTATAGATGGAAACCCTAATTTTCTACTCCATGTTCACATGGTGGAAAAACTGCACTCTGTAACCGTTCACAAAGCAAATCTTATTCAAACAGTTATTGCTTTCAAAATAATTAATTATATAATCAAATAGTAAATAGGATTTGTAGGCATTAATTCAAATAAAAGATTTTTGTAAGAATAATCAATAATATTTATCATTTACTAATAAAAAATCAAATTTTACTGTATTAACAGAGTGAAGTTTAGATTGCCATACAAAATTGTTTTAATGGTGAAAAATACATACACAATACAATATTTTGTGAAATCTATTTTCAAGAATCAAGTAAATATTGAATAATCTTAACTGCTATAATACATAATAAGAACTCGATAGTTCAATAGATGTTTAATTTATAGTATAATTCTGGGATATAACACGTTTATAAGTTACGTATAATTCTCGTTTCGATGACAGTCTATAAAACGTCATAATAATATGCCATTTTTTAAACGCGCTGTAAACGTTAATCTTAAAAGTATTACAGTCGTATATATACGTTTAGTACAAAAACATTAAAAATATTAAAATATCCTTTTTTTAATTTTTTACATTTTTTGCATTACGTTATTTAACTTTATGCAATTTTTCTAAACGCAAATAATTAGAAAAAAACGTTAATCTTAGACGTATTTTAAACTACCGTTGTATAGACGTATATCTCGAAAACGTATATGCCGAATACGTACACCGTTTTTATACCTCTGATATACGTATATGAAACAACCATGTTCTCATTGGGTATGGTTAGCACCACTTTTATTCGCTTTAATCATTTGATTGAAAATATTTTTTAAAGACGTAATTTGTACTTATTGGGAGAATGACCCATGCATATAAAATGCAAAAATGTATAGGTAAAATGTTAGTTGGTAATTGTGATAATGCCAGATATATTTTGTAAAATTCCTCCACAAAAGTTGGTAAATTTAGAAATATATATGTGTGTATATATATATATATATATATATATCATTTAAATTGAAATACTCTTATGAAAGAGTGAATTTTCATTCCTTATTGGCGAACCTCCTCTCTCTCACGAGTGAAAACTTATTTCAAAAAGTTCAAAATCATAATTCACTCTGTGACAAAAGTACCAAAATATCCACTCTATGAAGACTTCAGTCTCACTCAAAATTTCATTCTATTGTTAATACTATTTTCGTTAATATTATATTTCATTTAGTTTCAAAATAATTGCCTAGATTCGCATATATGTAAATATGTTAATGCGTTATGCAATCAATTATACATAAATCAATCAATATAAATTCTGCTATTTATTTGTAATTTATAATATTTTGCTGTAACTTACTTCATATCTCAGTTACATTGTTGGAGCCATTGCTTTTGACAGAATTGAGTGCCATATTATTTACCCTGGTGAAAATTTCCGTAAAATCATATATGATAAATCATAAGAGATTTTTATAATTTCTTTAATATCTTAGAGGAATCCAGATGATTGTAATTCATTTTCTCATATTATTATTATTTCTTATAATTACATGAGAAATCACATAAAAAGTTTTCCGGATCGTCTGATATTTTAAAAATCTCATATGATTTATCATATGATATTACGAACATTTTCAGTAGGGTAGGTTCAACTATCGGAATCACATCGTATATATGTATTTCATTTATTATGACACGTTTCGTGAAAAAACACGAAGAATAAAAACAAATTGATCCTAAAAAATTATGTATTTATTTTATTTAGCATAAAATTTCTACAAGTAATTGGTTATTTTTCGTTATTTTCCCAAGGGAAATAGATAGAGCACATTTGCAATAGTTTTCGGACCTTCATTATTTTTCTACAACAATATTTTTAAACTTAATCTGATTTCAACTATTTAAGAACTCTTGCTTAACAATTTGTCTGCATCAAATGATATAAACAGTAAACTGACATACGTTTCAACATTCCAAACGAAATATAATGAGAATCGTTTTATGATTTACAGTATTACGACTATAAATGCATTCCTTACGTATTTTTTAAACTTATTCTATTAATTATTTAATCATTTCACACCGTTATTTTACCTTATGTGGATAAATTTCTAAACATTCACAACTACAACGCTGACTAACATTTTTAAGGAGTTTGAAAGTACATATGCTACTTTAAAACAGTACAATAGAAAGAAACACATGATCTCTTCGAATATATAATTTGGCCTTCGTCCGCGTCCGCTAGGTGGAAGCGAATACGAAAGTAGAACCGCATTCCGTTTCAATATTAAGAGGATGGGAGGAACGAACATGACTACCCACTTTTTTAAAATGTTCTTGGCAGAAATGTATGAAATTGCGTGTCTACTATTTGCTTAATAAAATCCGTCAGTTACATTCAAGTATTTTTTCATTCTATATACTTGATTCGTTGCATTTTACTTGGTTTATAGTTTCAAATTATTTCTGTATTTTATTTTTATTTTTAAATTTAAAATGAAGTATAGTGTCGAAAATGTCATAATTTGTGACATGATATGGAATGCAGGTGCGACTTCGAATAATCAAAAAGTTGAAGCGGTGATGAATGAAATACGTAGATGTACTACGTTTTCAGATCAGCAATACGCTATGATCTCGCATAAAATTCTCAATAATTTCTTACCACAGTACAATAAAATGTGGCAACAAGTCAAAAGACGTAAAGATTATTTTAAACAAAAATACGACAATTATTTGAAAAGACTTTTTGAGGTCGACCTTTGTACCAGCCAAATTGCTACTACTAGCACTGATGCTGCCATAATCACAGATCGTAACTCCCTCAAAAAAGGTCGTCCACGGCTAACCTATGATAACTCATCTTTACGAACGAAGCAAAGACGAATTGGAGACTTAGCTTCTACTCACAGTAAGGAAGAATTGCAGAAAGCATTAAAATTAAAAGAAAAAGAGGAACTACGAAACATGGATGATACAATGGAGGTTGATATTAGCGAGGAAGAAAATGCCGTCGACTTAAACAGAGTTCTTGCAATGTATATGGATGTAGGATATAGTAAAAGAATGTATGAGATGGCAAGAAAACATCATTCATTGTTTAGTGATTCAGGCCATTTCCCACCTTATCACCATTTGCAAAGAGCTAAAGCAGATTGCTATCCAGAACATATCACAATTTCTGAAACAAAAGCAAGTGTGCATTTTATATCTTTATTAGTGCACACTGCTAAGAGAATACTTTTGGTTGTTGGTGATGATAAAGTATCTGAAATTGGTAGTGAAACTTTAACTCTCATTGGGAAATGGGGCATGGATGGTGCTGGTGGTCAACAGACAACGAGGCAGAATTGGAGTGAAGGAAGAATGCATAATGGCTCTCAAGAACACAGTGATGGTGACAGCTTCGAAGAAGAAGAAGGCGGGGTTGACTCATATGTTAACGGTAATCCTCCAAAAGGAGCAGAACCTAAAAAGGCTGCAAATTGTGATAATAATGTAACTCGTGCAAATCGAGATGCAGCTGTTTTTACGGTTTCATTCGTCCCTCTGCAACTGAAATGCAAATCATCAATCATTTGGACTAATCCAACTCCGTCCTCAGTTCGCTACTGTAGACCAGTTCGTTTTCAATTTGTCAAGGAAACTGAATCTCTGGCTAAAAAATTATATGATCGCTATAAAAAACTGTTAGAGAAAGTAGAGACATATTCCTTTGAAATGGCGAATTCGACGTATGACATTAAATTTCACTTACACTGCACGATGATTGACGGCAAAGTCCGCAATTTCTTTACGGATCAAAGATCTACTAGGAGTTGCAATATTTGCAAAGTCGGGCCTAAACTCATGAACAATCTAGATTACATAAAAACAACTAAGTGGTATCATGAGTATTACGAATATGGTTTATCCACGTTGCATTGCTGGATTCGTTTCATGGAATACCTTTTACATATTGCGTACAACATGGACGTTAAAAAACCCGAGGTGAAGTTGCCAATTGATAAAGAAACTCAAAAGATCACAAAACGTAGAGTTCAAGAATCCCTAAGGAAAATAAATATTTATGTGGATATAGTCAAACAAGGGTTTGGGACAAGCAATACAGGCAATGTCGCTCGTTCATTTTTTGCCCAAGCAGACTCGGTTGCGGAGGTCACAGGATTAGACGTCAACATAATAAAACGCTTCCATAACATTCTGCAAGTTCTGACGTGTGGTAAACCTGTCAATGTTCCGCAATTTGAAAAGTACTGTAACGAAACAGCGGAATTGTGCGTAGCGGTATATCCTTGGTACAAAATGGCTCCTTCTGTGCATAAAGTACTATGTCATGGTAGCAAGATAATTGACTGTTTTCGTGTTCCGATAGGATGGTTGTCAGAAGAGGCACAAGAGGCAACGAACAAAATTTTCCGCAAAGCTCGGGCATCCAATAGTCGCATGTCTTCACGCCAAAACACTAATGAAGACATAATACATTACCTACTAATGTATTCTGATCCAGTACTAACATCGTTGAGCCTCAAATTAGAAAAGAAATTCATTGAGCTTTCCCCCGAAGCTGAAGAAATGCTAGTTTCTTAAATTCCTGATCTTCAACAGTGAAAAAATCTATAAAATCAGAAAATCCAAAAAAATCAATAAAATCAAAAAATCAAAAAAAATCAATAAAACCAGAAAAAAAATTAAAAAAAATAATAAAAAAAAAAATCAATTAAAAAAAACATGATTCTTGATATACGTCTACCTCCCCGCGGTAAGAATCGGTAACAGTCACCGATACAGTACTGGCTAATGACGTAATATACAGCAATTACGAAAAAGAAACTTGGATTACTGCACACACATTGGAGGAATCGCAAGATTTATAAAACACTGTTTAATGATCTTGGGAAATGTAAAATGTCATGCGTTTGACTGTCAATAGTCACGCGTTGGTCACGTGAAGTTTACCTTCAATTTTTCCTAACGAAACCATTATCTTTTATTACATATTTTTTCAGCCTAGATCGAGAGCGCTACAAAATAGTCAAAGATGTTACAGTTTGTTCAGTACTTGCATAATTGCCCTTAAAATAACCTTGATTGACCCTCTTTCAACCGTGCAACTTTTGTGTCAAGCATTTTTTCAATAAATGCGTATCTTCTAAGATAATCGGGTGTTGGTTTAAAATTAAAAAAAAAAACATTTTTGGCGTATTCTGTTATCCAAGAACCCCTGTAAGTGAAATATGTCAATTTAAAAAGAAATAAGACTCAACGGGTCGAAGTTACGTGAAAAAAAACTAAGAGACCTCTTTTCCCCATTTAAAAACAATGTTACATTTAATCCTCGGGTGGCTCGTGTTGATCTGGTCGAATTGATCCAAATTTTATCTGATATTTTTTTTCATAAACATGAACACTTTTCGGGGGTGAGACCGAAGAAATTCAAAAATGACCAAAGTAACGGCCACCCTACACACACACACAGACACACACACACACACACACACACACACACACACACACACACACACACACGCACGCACGCATATATTATGAACGATATTTTGGTCAAGGTCATTTCAAGGTGAAACTTAAAAGTTCCGGAACTGCGAAATATCTCAGCGGGAGTCTATTTTCTGTGAAAGTCGTGAAGTGAAGTCGTGTTCTGACGTAAGCCTTTCCGCTCAAAAAAATAGTGGTTCCCATTTGAAAAATTGAACTTGACCTTGAAATGACCTTCAAAATAATAGTGAAGGTCAAAATTAATATCACCATTAGATCGATAGCAGAAAATCCTTAAACTCTTATCTTTAACATTTTCACAGAAAATGAACTCCCTCTGAGATATTTCCCCGTTCCGGGACTTTCAAGTTTCACCTTTAAATGACCTTGACCAAAATATCGTTCATATCATAATCGGACGTAAAATTTCCCGCTTTTTCCGAAACCATGAAAAAAATAGAGGTTCGCATTAAAAAAAATAAACTTAACTTTGAAATAACCTTCAAGGTCATGTTCAAGGTCAAATTCTATGCTACCATTAAATAGCCCGTGAAAAATCCTAAAACTTTTGTCTAAAACATTTTTCCCGAAAATGTCCTCTCGCTGAGATATTTTGCTGTTCCGGGACTTTTGGATCACCCTGTATATATATATATATATATATATATATATGTATATATATATATGCATATATGCATAATTTCTACTTAAATGTAACTCAACTGCACATAATCATGTATTCCTAAAGCACAAATCATTCATTTCTTGTCACTCGAACAAATTTAGTGGTTACCAAAACCTATGTTTTACATAGAGAGTACAATTTTGAGGTTATGGTCGTTTGTGACCTTCCAATAGCAGCTACCTTCCAAAGTACAATCCCTCCAGAGTATTTTAAAAAAAAATTTGTATTTTTTAATCGACAGGAAAATTGTCGAAACATTTTTGACGTCAACGTTCTAACCGTTAAACACTGTGAGCCGTTGGGCCAGGTCGACACCTGGCGATTTTGAGCAGACATACTGCGCATGCCTCATTTCAAATTGCAGATCAGTGTTACATGTGTATACAACATTAAAATAGTGTTTTGAAGGTATTGGTATATTGATAGTCACCACTTCTCGCTTCGTCGCAGAATTGCCTATGAGCTGCCCTGTGGTACCCTTCTATGTGTTGTCTGCGCAGATAAGAAACGCGTTCGGTTCACGCGTATCCCTTCTCTATCAATCGCACTTGCCTTTGCGTGCTCCGGTAACGAGTTGTGTAAATTTGGAACTTGTAAATATTTACCGCTGTTTTACGACACTATAAATTATTTTCGGCAATCTTCTCTACTGGACAATATGAATAATCTATGCACAACTTGCAAGGCTGATATTGCGGAGGGTCTTCAAATTGAATGTGGCATTTGTAAGTCCGCATTTCACAAAGACTGTGTGCCGGCTCAAAGTGGATATGCAATTAACGGTATGCTAATAGGTTGTATTGCTAGCACCCGGAAAGGGAGAAAAAGGGCCGGTGAAACGCTGTTATAACCACCTCGCCTATTAAGATCGGCAAGTCAATCCCCTGTCGACTCTGAATACCTTGATCCGTCACCTGCGGCATCTGCCTGGACTAAGTTACATGTTGATAAACATGAACAACATAATATCTCAACAAACCACAAACTGGACAAACTTCTTAATATACAAGAAAAAGTGGACAAGATTGAGATGTATGTTGAATCCTTGACGATATCTGGACGCAAACAACAGCTGGATTGGTTTAGAATGGGCTACGAGAATCGAAACTGCGATTTGGTTCTATTGAATTTTCCCACTAGTACAAATGAAGATCTTCGATCGGTAACAATGTGCATTGCTCTAGCTCTAAAAATACGGCTTGATGACCGGGACATTTTATCTGCTATTCGTATGCAACCTAAATCGAACAGCAACTCAGCGAATGTAACTGTGCAAAACTCGACTCAAAGTGAAGTTATCACTGAGTATCACAGGTCACTTACGATCATCATAAAGTTCTCTGCGCCTCAAATTCGCACCAGTTTTATTAGCAGCATGCGAACTCGCAAAATGATTAATTCAAAAGACATTGATGAAACATTACCTGCTTGCCGACTGTACATAAACGAGCATCTACCATATGAAACACTGCAACTTTTAAAACAATCACGTGATTTACTCAAAAATGACTCCAACAAATTTGTCTACATCAATCGCGGTATTGTGTGTTATCGATCATCAAGAGGTGCCCCAGTTTCGGAGATTGTGTCTGTCCAGGAAGTGAAGAATATCGCTAAATGACGCCAACCTACATCGTCCACCAATACTTCAGTGCAACCGCCAACTAGTACTCCGAATACGGTCCCGATTTCAAGATCCACAAACAGCCTAAATTATAATTTTCTGCGCATCTGTCGCATTAATGTTCAATCCTTGAGTGCAAAAAATAAATTAAATGAACTTCGAGATTATTTTAGATCTACCTTTTTCCACATAATACTTATCTCTGAAACGTGGCTTAATCACCTATCTGAAAATTGTTAGTTTGATCTTGAAAATTATAATCTGATTCGTAATGACCGTGCATATGGCAAAGGAGGTGTTGTAGCTATGTACATACACCAACATTTGAAGTTTAGAACATTACTTACTTCTGACTCTCAGTCATTAACTTCTGCAGAATTTATCTTCGCCGAAGTTACACCGCCTAGTCTGCCACCGATTTTAGTAATAGTCGTCTACCGTCAGCCTAGGAAATTACTCCAGCTATTTTTTGAAACTTTTTAGAAATTAAGCTCTAATTATAATAAAATTATTGTCATAATTAAAGTAGACAGCAGCGATAATGTCTTATACAGCTCTCAGGTCAATTTACCATTTGTCGACGGTCACGATCTAATTTCAATTGACTATAATATCAGAGTACAAGTACTCCCCCCTCTCTCTATAACGTGTAGGGATTATTGGAACTTTAACTGTTCACGCTTGCTTGGTGATCTTGATAATTACGACTGGAGTGATTTTACTAAAACAACAAAAAACTTTAGTGATGTTAATAAACTATCGCAAATTATTTCCTTACGGCTCACGTCTGTCTTTGATCGTCATGCGTCGAAAATAAAATTTGTACCAAGACATAAGCCTGCGCCGTGGATCACTATGGAACTTCGATTATTGAAAGCTGAGCGTGATACTATCTTAAGAGCTTACCGTAGAACACTTGATGCGCAACTTAAAAACCGGTTGCTTGAACTAAATAAGCTTAATAAAAATGCATGAAGCAATGCTCGAGCCCGTTATTATTATAACAGGCTATCTGTCTTTGGTACTTCGAGTCGAATGTGGAAGGAACTACGCAATTTGGAGTTAGTCCCTATATCTAACAACTCTTCTTCCCTGTGCTGCTCTGCTGACGAAACCAATAACTACCATGCCTCACTTACATCGGCTTATTGCGGCATTCAATCAGAACTCATCAATTCTATGCTAACTCAGGAATATGATGAAAACTTCTTGTATTTCACTAATATAACAATAACTGATCTGGCTGAATGTGTCGCACTGGATAACTCCGAAGCTAAGGGTATCGATGGTATTCCGAATGGCTTTCTAATCAAAGCTTTCCCAGCAGTAGCACCATTTATGGTCGACCTAATTAACCTTT
This sequence comes from Trichopria drosophilae, assembly GCA_030407085.1. Classification (NCBI taxonomy): domain Eukaryota; kingdom Metazoa; phylum Arthropoda; class Insecta; order Hymenoptera; family Diapriidae; genus Trichopria; species Trichopria drosophilae. The sequence goes on from CM059583.1 coordinate 79,444,299, forward strand.
CTTTCAGCACAGCAACGTTTCCGTCCAACTGGAAAAAAGCTATCATGGTGCCCATAAAAAAGGTTAAGAATCCCACTGGACCTTCAGATTATAGATTAATTGCGATTCTATGTGCTTTCTCCAAAATTACCGAAAGGCTTGTTTACAATATTACAGTAAACTTTCTAAACGAAAATAATTGGTTTGATTCGCCACAGTCAGGTTTCCGTAAAGGCTTCAGTACCCAAACTGCGTTGATCAAGGTTACCGGTTTCTGCCGTTGGGCAATTGATAATCGGATGATTGTGATTATTTTACTGTCTGATTTCAGCAAGGCATTTGACCTTGCAGATCATGAAATTCTTTTCCATAAGATGAAAATGGCTAATTTTTCGCATCTTGTCCTAGCTTGGTTTGCTTCTTATTTATCAGGCAGGTCTCAAGCTGTACTCGATATTACTGGCGAGCTCTCATCGTGGAGGTTCACCAACGCTGGAGTTCCTCAAGGTTCTGTATTGGGGCCTCTGCTTTTCTCCATATTTATACATGACCTACCTACAGTTCCTCAACACTCTCATCACATGATTTACGCTGATGATAGGCAAATATATCTCAGCTGCTACCCTCATGAAATTGACTCTGCTATTAGTCGAATTTCGTCCGATGCAGAAATGCTTTGTAAATGGGCCGACGAAAACAAGATAGTGATCAACTTCAGTAAAACAAAAGCCATAATGGTGGGCAATGCTTACTATGTGAAGTTGTTATATTCGGATACATTGACTCCCATTAGTGTACGTGGCTGCGTGATCCCTTAGGTAAGATCTACTAAAAATCTTGGAGTAATCTTCGATTCTACACTTTCCTGGAATGAACATATTGTCCAGATATCGAATAGAGTGTAGCGCATATTAAGACAGCTAAGAGCTAACCAAAATGTACTACCCACTTTCCTTCGACAGCAATTGGTATCCACCCTTATACCATACTTTGATTATTGCTCGACAGTATACAATGATATAAATTCAACCTTGAAAGTGAAGGTCGAACGACTGCAGAATTCTAGGATCCGATTTATTTTTGGTCTTAGAAGGGATGTCCACATTACACCTTACCGAGAAAAATTGGGATGGTTAAACACAGCGTCCCGAAGGCTTTACTTCATAGGGATTATCACCTATAATCTTTTCTGTACGGGGACTCCTTCATACTTACATTCACAATACATTATGCGAAGTAACATGAACAGGCATCTGCCGCGTTCCGTGACTAATAAACTTATAATTCCCACTCGTCTGCCAAATTTGCAGTCCCTTCCTTATTACGTCATCAAGGCTATGGAATGCATTGCCATCATCTGTTAAGAATTGCTCGAGCATTGGGGGATTCAAAACCAAGCTTTTTCGGTTGTTTTTCAAATCAAACTTGGAAAACTCCTCATTACTTTCTATTTTAGAGTAGACTATTTACATTATATCGCGAACCAATAGACTAGTTTTAGTTGCCTATAAGTAGAACTAATTTAGCTCATAAGATATAACAGTTACATAACTAATATTGTAATCTTATGTTAGCCCATGAATTTGTGTTAACCTCACTCCCCGAGCTGAAATCGATTCAACATACTGTAAACATGATCTTGCATCCTGATTAGGGATCCATACTTGGAAGGGTGACTATGAAAATAAAAAAAAACGAGCGTTGCGCCCGCTACGGCAAAGATAGCAGGCCGATTGCTGAGTGGGAGACAGCTGCTTTACCATCAGAGGGTAACCCCTCGGTTTTCGTAGTTTTCCCAGACCCCGTGCAAATGCGATATAGAGGGGTCAAGACGCTCTACGGGGCGCAGTAATGGGGGAACTGGCTCTGGGTGGGTGTTGCCTTGTGCTGTCATGTATTGTCTTGTAAATGTCTCGTTGTAAATTGTCTGTCCGACCTATCCACCCGAGAGCCGACCCGCGAATAGGCAAAATAAATGTCATTAAAGCGGGGGATAATTCCTTTCCTTTATCCTTATCCTCTCCTACTGTAAACATGAAATTATTTACATACAAATTTGTATTTTTCTATGTATATTCTTATATGGTTGGCCAGAGAGGATTACGTCAAGCTGTAATTAAATAAATAAATAAATAGGTTATCGGGGTCGCCAATTTCAAATCTGAGATGAGAATTGCGAAATGCAAAATGGCAGCCATAACCAACGCATTTTTGACAATAATTTTGCGGTTTTCAAGATATTTGGTACTAATAGGTTTTCAAGGTCTGTTTCTCGATGCATGGCACGCAATTATATTGTGCAGGCGCATGCGAGGCTGCGTGGTCCAGGTCCTGTAAGTAGGTGACGTTCAAGTATCAAAAAAACATTTCATCTGGTCGAGAACTATTTATTCCAAGGTGAAGAGCACTTTGTACAAAAGGAAATGGCGAACCGCGTGTTTCGCGAAAATGAGTCCGGCGTTTCGGCTAATATGAATTTGAATCACGGTGAGATGACGTGAATCACGGCGTGATTTGAATACGTCCGGTAATCCTCCGTATAAAAAGATCAGGCGTCGCGTTACACAAGGCGCGTAAAACAGGAAGAAAAGCGGAACCACACGCGAGGCACACGTGTCTGTGGTTTTTCCGAAAAAGAGGAATAAAAACGGAAATCTTCTCGGACCTTTCCAGGAAGCGAAAGGGTTGCGCCGCAGGTGGTCTTAAGCGCAACCAAATTCCTGGAAAAGTCCGCGAAGTTCTAAATCTCGCAGATCTCACTATGTCGGGTCGATAAGCGCGACGTCGTTCGATTCGCGCTGCCAAAACTCGCGCCGAGATGGCACGACGGTGTCGATTTTGGATATTGGGCCGACACACAGGACGGCATCGCGCAACATACCGCCCGCCTTGCGATATCGATATCGCAATAGACTTAAACCTAATAACTATTATCTATATAGAGTGTACTTAAATTAACTTAACTGGTGAGCTCTGGCGTCGTGTCACCTTCGATCGCGATTGGAAGCAACGCCAACTTGCTAATTGGGCGTTTATAACTTGATTTCGCGGTACGTACACTCACGACGCGAACTAGACCGTCTTGCCCTGGATGGCAAGCGATGACACGCGCCAACGCCCACTTCGCAAGAGGCAAATCGGCATCACGCAAGAGGACGATTTGACCTACCCGGATTGAGGTCTTTGAGTGGCACCATTTCGATCGGTGTTGGCAGGACGTTATATAGTCGCGACTCCAACACGTCCAGAACTAGTCCAGGAGCTGGCGATATAATTTCCAGCGCGAGATACAGCTGGTTGAAAAGTCAGCGGTTAACGGCGCGGGTGCGGCTACGAGGGGACCGCCGACAAGGAAATGAGCGGGAGTGAGCGTCTCGAGGCTCTCGATATCCTCATACAAGGGCGCCAGCGGGCGTGAATTCAAACACGCTTCTACGCGACAAAGCAGCGTTGCGAGCTCCTAGTAGGTTAGGGTGTTTTGATCAAGCACTCGCTTGAGATGGCGTTTCATGGAGCGCACTCCAGCCTCCCATAACCCGCCGAAGTGGGGGGCGGCAGGCGGAATGAAGCTCCATTCGACTCCATTATCCACCACGTGATTCCGAAGGAGTTCCGAACTGACGGCTGACCGATACGCGGCGCGCAACTCCTTGTCGGCTCCCTCGAAGTTCCTTCCGTGGCCACTATGTACGACGCTCGGAAGGCCGCGACGAGATGAAAATCGCTCGAAAGCGGCAAGAAATGCCTTCGCAGAATAATCGCTGACCACTTCGAGATGAATGGCATGACACGACATGCATATAAATACGGCGACATACGCGGAATGCGACTTTGAACCGCGGCCGCTGGCGAGCCGGAGTCGGAGAGGCCCAGCGTAATCGACGCCACATTCAATAAAGGCGCGTAACGGACGACGTGTGCGAGCCGGAGGCAATGACCCCATCATTTGAGTGGGAACTTCCGCTAGTTGTCGGGCACAAGGCACAAAATGTGCGACTACCGACTTTGCGATCTTACGACCTTGCAGTACCCACACGTGTGTTCGCAAAGTACTGAGAGTCAGGGTGATGCCCCCGTGAAGGCATCGTTCATGCGCGTGGCGGGCGAGGAGACGCGATACGCATCATCATCTACGGAGAGCTTTAAGGACGGCCAGTTACATGGGCTGGAAGACAACCAGGTAGGTCCGTGCCACCAAAGGTTTGAAGCGGCTATGTCGGAAGCGGACATGCCACGAGAGGCGAGGTCGGCAGGGTTGTCGGCACCAGGCACATGACGCCATGGTATAGAAGGGAGTGCGGTGTGTACTTCTGCTACACGATTCGCGACAAATGTCTTCCATTCGGTTGACTGTCCTGCAAGCCAGGCGAGCACGATGGTCGAATCGGTCCAACATTGGACGGGACAGTGTGCGAATACGGGTAAGGAGCGTATTTGGGACATCAACCGTGCCAAGATCAAGGCACCGCACAACTCCAAGCGGGGAATGGTTAAGTGTTTCAACGGAGCCACTTTTGTCTTGGCAGTCAATAAGTGGACCGTAATATGTCCTGAGGACGATTCTGCGCGAACATACACTACTGAGGCGTATGCCTTCATGGAGGCGTCGGAGAACCCATGAAGCTCGATCTTACTGGACGGTGACATGCCAAGCCAGCGTGGGATCGCGATGTCCGCAAGAGAGGGTAAGGAGTGATAGAAGACTCCCCAAGTGGATTGTAAATCCGCAGGGAGGGGGGAATCCCAGGGTGCCTTGCAAGCCCAGAGTTGTTGCAGCAAATGCTTAGCAACCAGCACAACCGGTGCAAGCCATCCAAGCGGGTCAAATATGCGACCAATTTGGGACAGGATTGTGCACTTCGTGATAAGCGATGGCGGAGGGAGATGCAGTGTGAAGCGATAAGAATCGGTGGCTGGTCGCCACGCAATACCGAGGATTTTCACACTGTCATCGTCCTGAAGCGTTTTATCGCAGGACAGACCATGATTAGCCGGATCGATGTCCGCGAGTAAGGCGGCTGAGTTGCTGGACCACTTGCGAAGGATGAAGTGGCCTTTACTTTAATCGCTTCTTCAATTGTATCCGCTCCAAACAGCACGTCGTCGATGTACATGTGGGAGAGGATGACATCTCGCCCGAGTGGAAAGGCGTCACCCTCATCATCCGCAAGTTGACGCATAACCCGTAGCGCCAAAAATGGGGCGCTTGCTGTCCCGTAAGTCACAGTCAGCAATTGATATTCTGAGATTGCGTCGGACGGTTGTTGGCGCCACAAGATGCGTTGCAGATCGATGTCCCGTCAATCGATCCAGATCTGCCGGTACATCTTCTCCACATCCGCCGTGTAGGTGTATCTGAACGTGCGCCATTGTAGGTGAAGGAGGGGCAATTCGGCTTGTAATTTTGGGCCGATCAATTGCAGATCGTTAAGCGATTGTCCGGATGTGGACACTGCGGTGGCGTTGAAAACGACTCGTGTTTTGGTGGTCGCGCTTGTAGTTTTAATGACCGGATGATGGGGAAGGTAGACTACCGGAGTGGTTGGCCGACTCGGTGCTATCTGCATGTGTCCGAGCGACTCGTACTCGCGCAGAAAATTACCGTAGGCGGCGCTCTCGTCGGGGCGAGCCGCCAGTCGTCGCTCTATGGACCGCAAACTGTGGGCTGCGCGTTGATACGTATCGCCGAGGGTACGCGAAGGGGGGTTACGTAACGGTATTCGTACCACATAGCGACCATCGCGGGCGCGAGAGTGCGTTTCCTGAAAGTGCTGTTCACACTTCGTATCTTCTTCAGAGGCCGGACGAGCTGAACAAACCTCCTCAACCTCCCAAAACCGCGTGAGTGATGACCTAAGATCATCGGCGGGGAGATGCATGTGATGCACTTGAATCGAAGGCGTTTCTGGGGGGTCAGCGGCCGTGTTACTCGCCCCCGTGAGGACCCACCCAAAGATGGTGTTTAGTGCGACCGGCTCGTCGCGTCGACCCCGAATAATCCCGTCGCGAATCACGTACGCGTATAGGTCGGCACCAATTATCACGTGGATCGGCGTATCATCCGTCGGGTTTCCGTCTGCGAATTCGAGACCCTTAAGGTGCGGCCAATGCGTTAAGGGGAATCGGAATTTGGGAACATATGACGTCAGCTTATCCAGAATTAACGCGTCGGTAGTCACTGCGATTTCCGTGTTTTTCGCCGAACTGACCGAAATAGGGACGACTTGATCAACTTTCGCGGTCTCGTTCTCGCCGATTCCGTCTACTCTCATTGACGTGGCATAGGTCTTCGAGCGTAATTCGTTTGCGGCCGTTCGCGATATGAAGGTATGCGTCGATCCTTGATCCAATAAAGCGCGGAGTTTTACTGTCCTCTGGGAGGCACCGACGACTAACACCCACGCAGTAGCAAGTATAATGTGGGAGGGCACCTTAGGAGTGCCTAAATGCGACTGGATCAAATTCGCCCCAATATCAGGCTGGTTGCCAGTTGATGTGCTTGCTTCTGCGGAAGGGGTGACCGGATTGCACGGAAACGAGTGCAAACGCGAATGATGCCGTTTTTTGCAGTGCATGCATGTGCGTTCACTTCGGCACGCATCTCTCTTATGGAACGGTGATAAACAATTCGAACACAGCGCATGACGGTTGACAATATCCCACCGTTGTGGCACTGGGCTGCTATTGAACTTCGCGCATTTGTACAACGGATGCACGTCCTCACATAGGATGCACTTGCATGGAGTTTTAGTACTCGCGTGGTGAATGGCTGAATGCGATGCAGTGATTGTTTCCGCTCGCGACTGTGACACTGGAGGCTGCGGCACTTTGGGGCTAGACGTTGAAGCTTCAAGAGCGCGTACTTTGGATTTTAAAATTTTATTTAATTGCTCATACGTAGCGTAATCATCGCCATTGAGCGAAAACTCCCACGCTTCGCGCATTCCCCGATCCAGACGCTGCGTAATTAAATGAACAAGAATATCGTCGCTTACCGGGCGACCGAGTTTATTGAGCGCATCTATGGATTCTTGCGCCGAATCCAATAATTGACGTAATTCCGAAATAGATCCATCACGAGCAATTGATTTTAAAGCGAACAACTTACATAATAACATTGACAACAGACGACGTTTACTCTCATAGCGATCGACGAGCATCTTCCAGGCGACATGATAATTGTCAGCGGTAATAGCGATATTTTTGAGTGCGGATGCCGCCTCATCTTCAAGGCAGGACTTGAGGTAATACAACCTCTGAAACGCGTCAAATGAACCGTCATTGATTATAAGCGCCTGGAAGTGATCGCGGAACGCCACCCAATCTAAATAATTTCCCGAGAATTTGGGTAATTTTATCGACGGTACTTGCGTGCGGCACTGACACTCGGCGTTTGGTGCAGTTGAATTGGGAGATGAAGTCCTTGGCGTAGTGCGGTTGACCACTGCTGTGAAGCCGGCGACGGTCTGCAGGTATAGCTCCTCAGCCATGCCCATAAAGTCATCCACAAAATATTCGTGCGTTGCGCATTCTGGCAACGATTCGTACAAGGCCATATCTTCATCTCGGGTTGAAAGTTGAACCTATTTGGGTTGAATAAAAGCTATTCGCGTGCTAGCGTCTTCGGCTGTCAAACTTGCGCCTTGTAAAAATGTAGCCGCTCGTTTTATCGAGGAGAAAGTTTTCATTTGTTGCGCGACTAATTGCGTCAATTCATGGTACGCGTCTGTCGCGTCTGACTGGCTACGATTCTTGGGCATGATTGAGCCGGGGATGCAACGCGAATTGTGCGAGCTTATTAACGGTTCACTCGAATCCGTAGATATGGCTAAGTGCGGCTAGGCTCGAGCTTGGTGCTTTCGGTGCATGGGTCGCTTCGCGACTGGCAGCTTGTAGGTACTCCAAGCGGGACGCGCAAGCGGGGCGCACTGTAAGCGGCCAATAGATAGGCGCGAAGGCGTGGCACTACTCCGCTAGATGCCTGACTATGACGCGCGTGGAGAAGGGAGTGCAATCCCTCTCGCTATCGACACCGAAGGCGTGGCGAAGCGTGTGTTAGTGTGGAGTACTAACCGATGGTACACGTCTGGGGCCCGTGTGGGACCCGAGTGTAGCCGATTTCGAACGATAAAAGAGAGCAATCGATCTTGCTTCCCTCCTGCTGACGTCACCGCCGCGCCGGTGACGTAGCGAGCCCGTATGTACTCCTGGTACACAACGCGACAGGAATCTTACGATCCCGAATGTGACCGATGATGGCCGAAACGCACCGAGAAGTGCGATATGCCCGATGACGTCACGTCCGACTCGTGCTCCGAACTGTATGTTCGGGTACAGTCGACGACTGACAAACTCGCCAGAATCGCACTAGTGTGCTAATTATATGCGAATCGCGCACTAATTACGCGCGATAATATTTAAATTTTAAAAATTTACGTATTTTCTTCGCCTGAATCACTCCCGATGCACTTCTGTCCAAAATACATTTAATGTCCAAATTGTCTTTTGCAATAAAAATTGTCTTTTAGTATAAATATGCCCACTCGCTATTCACTGTACTTACAATATCCTGGCAGGATCGCCAAATGTTTCTCGATGCATGGCACGCAATTATATTGTGCAGGCGCATGCGAGGCTGCGTGGTCCAGGTCCTGTAAGTAGGTGACGTTCAAGTAACAAAAAAACATTTCATCTGGTCGAGAACTATTTATTCCAAGGTGAAGAGCACTTTGTACAAAAGGAAATGGCGAACCGCGTGTTTCGCGAAAATGAGTCCGGCCTTTCGGCTAATATGAATTTGAATCACGGTGAGATGACGTGAATCACGGCGTGATTTGACTACGTCCGGTAATCCTCCGTATAAAAAGATCAGGCGTCGCGTTACACAAGGCGCGTAAAACAGGAAGAAAAGCGGAACCACACGCGAGGCACACGTGTCTGTGGTTTTTCCGAAAAAGAGGAATAAAAACGGAAATCTTCTTGGACCTTTCCAGGAAGCGAAAGGGTTGCGCCGCAGGTGGTCTTAAGCGCAACCAAATTCCTGGAAAAGTCCGCGAAGTTCGAAATCTCGCAGATCTCACTATGTCGGGTCGATAAGCGCGACGTCGTTCGATTCGCGCTGCCAAAACTCGCGCCGAGATGGCACGACGGTGTCGATTTTGGATGTTGGGCCGGCACACAGGACGGCATCGCGAAACAAGGTCGCTGATTTCGAATCTGAGTCATCGTGTTATTAACAGTAATCGGACGAAATACAAATTGGTAAAAATAAAAATAAAACTTGGAATTCACTATTCCGAGACTATAAGCATGCAATTCTGACTGAATTTGATACCTAACCTCATATTACAAATACCGATGTTCAATGAGATAATCTTGATGAGTTCAATGAGAGATGCTATTTTTCTGTCGGTCAAAAGAATACTATAGTGGAGGCTTCCATACTATAAATAGACGTCGCATGAAATAAAGACGAATGCATTCTTTTTGTAAACAAATCTAGTTAGTAATTAAATAAACACGTTGATTTTGTAAACGAACCAAATTGGTAACATGGGAGAAAAAAATTCAAGGATGCCGCGAATATCAGTTCGAACAAAACTTTTCACAAATGTATATTTCAACGTTTTAAATAAATTGATCATTGATTCAGCAAGTAAATCCAGTTTACCTAGAACAAGTTTTTTGAATAATGTATATTAGGTATTGTTGCTCGTCAATCACAAAAAATTTAGAAAATATCATGAAATAAGAAATGATCACTTAGCCGATTGGTTAATCATGGTTACGGTTTTGATCGTCTCTAAAAAACTGCATTCGTTTCCAATTACTATAAATAAATAGTCTATATATTTAAAATATCGCCACAAATCATTCTTAATTTCAGTTTGTCATAATTTTACATTAGAATATCTGTAACGCACATTTTCCATCTTCTCATTAAGTTCGCTTATATAGGATTCGCCTCTATTCATTATACAACAAAATAAATAATTATTTTGTGAATTTTATTTTTAATTAACCCGTTACCGCCGGAAACTTGTAAAATTTTAGTGTAACTTTGACGTAGCATCAAACGTCGAAAACAATTTTTCATAGAGGGCAGCAAATGTTATGATATGTTTTCGGGGTCTCTTCACAAGATCGCATGCTCAAATTTTGATTTTTGCCACGAGGAAACTCAATATGGCGGTGTTTTTGTGAAAAAAAAATTGACCGAAAACGTATTTAGGCGTAACAAAAAGTTGCACAAAATGTCAGAAACTATTTGAACTTTCAAAATGACCATAATTACATACAAGAAATTCAAAATTGCGGCTCCAAAGTGGCGATTAGTGTACAAAAATTGTGTTGACGAGCAAAAAAATAGACAAATTTTTGTCCGAAATTTACAAAACTCGGAATTTGGGGTTTTTTGGAAAGCTGATTACATACCGGTTTACGGCTTTTCAAATTCCAAAATGGCAGATCCAATATGGCGGACAAAGATTTAAAATTATTATCAAAATATACGAAAATCGGTATTTGGGGTTTTTGGGATCATTGATTACATATCCGTTTATGATTTTTCAAAGTCCAAAATTGAGGTTCCAACAGGGCGGACCAACCTAACCTAACCTAACCTAACCTAACCTAAAATTTGTCAAAATTTTTGTCTAATTGTACGAAACTAGGTATTTGTGGGTTTTTGAGATCGCTGAATATAATCTCTTAAAGGGTTTTTCAAAATCCAAAATGACGGATTCAATGTGGTGGATGAAAATTTAAGACTATATTTTAGAAGTCGAGATTTGTGGTCCATTTATGTTTTTCAAATTTGAATAGTAGGTGCAGCATTGATATTCAAATATTCAGAGAATCAAAATTATAATAAGGGGTGTAAGTTTTCCGTCTACTAGCCGCCATTGTGAGGCCTTAACCAGCTCTCACCGCGTAGATGTTGACGGATTGGAGAGTTATAGTTTTTCGATCCACGGAACTACACTGGTCACAATTGAATAAAACTATTATCGTGATTTCGTATCGTTCATTATTATCAACTCAATACGTTTCAAACGATCGCAGTTCGCAAAATTTTCCTTCTGCCTCTTTCTCATGGATTCACCTTCGCCTCTCGAGAGCTCTCCATGAATTCCACCATGGACACGTCAATAAAAACCGCGTACTTTTCTTAAATCTGTTTTATTCCTTGGCACCAAACGACGACGACAGAATTTGAACTTTTGACCATTCGAAATTTAAACACTGAATAAATCAATCATCGAACGACACGAGGTTCTTTGGACTCGTACTTTGAGCTCTCTACGCAGACATCGCAATTGCGATGCCGTCGAATGCCGAAGAACGCTTCGCTGACTTGTATAGTCGAACAGACGTGGGCCTCACCATGTTCTTCTGCGTCCGAGCCACAGACAGCATCATCCACACTAGGGGTTCTCGATTAATTCCGACGGGCCGAAATAACCTATACTCCCGACCTCCGAGTTTCTTCGTTTGAAACCGACGCATAGATCCTTAGTGACAGCGTTTATCTACCCGGTCCATGCTCTAGGCCCTCCCAACGAATCCACTCATTCACCTTTTTTCTGCGACGAACGATCCGAATATCCACAATAGAAACGATCGGTATCTCCTGGTCCATACGCTAAAGATACGTTTGTGCGTCTGCAGCCGTCTTCATCAAGTACCCACATTCGTGTGTGAAATGGCATGGGGGAACTGCAAAAAACCCATGCCGAGGTACCGTGCTCAAACAAAAAAAAGAACCCGACATACGATATACACGCACCACCCCAAACTCATATATACCCCTGAATACATACTCACGTACACACACATGTACACACATACACACGCGCGCGCGCATTCACTGCGTTCCACGTATACAAATTCTAGTGTCCATACATAAGGCGGCGTGTGTCCGCAACAATTCTCCCGCCCGTGCGAGTTCTACAGCCTACTACCTCTTCAACTAAAGACACACATTACATTAGAACTTTCAACCAATTATTATTCCAACTTACATTTAACACAAGTTATGAACTTATAATTAATTTCAAAATGTTCAATTACAATAGATTTCACAACTTTACAAACATAACAAACATTCCCTTTTTTTCTTCAGGTAAACGCATTATTCAACATCACCATAGTGATTACATATACTTCATAACGCATCGATCATTAACACATAAGTTACCATTCGCATAAATTTCGCAAAGTTACAAAGTTACCAGAGATGTAAGTTACAACTTATTCTACTCGCCAAATTGCTAATCAAACAATTAAAGCGCAGGTTATACATAATTTAACATGCTCCTTCGCATTTTGATTGGCTTACCACGTTTTGCCGCGGTTTCGTATGACTACGTTTGTTTCGAGGAATCGACTCTACAGTTTGGACATTCAAAGCCCAATCGTGAATTGAAAAACCACCTCTCAGATTGATTTCCCGAATCTCTTAGATGTTTTTAACATACACAATTGACGGACTACGTTTGCAGCGGCTATCGCGTTTATCGATGATAATGATTCGGCATTTTTATTTTTCACGTATAGGGGAACTACACGTCGAACATTTTGTTCCGAAAAGTAAAGTGGACATGCGATACTCTTCAGGTGGATTAATTCGGTCCTTAGCACGCCACAGAACACCCTGAGAATCGCGATCCTCCTGTTTAAGGCTTATGCGAAGGAACATGTCACGAACGTAGCCTTTATACCCAATTTTGTCGTTTCTAAAACGCATCAGGACGCCCACTAGAGATCGCAGTAGATCCGGTCCGGAAAGTAAATAATCGTTTAAATTTTTACCTCCAAATTTAGCTGCGGCATGGAAAACCAGACGGACTTCACCAGGCTTATTCGGGTTCGTCACACCGAAGTGTGGAAGATACCACACACGATCCGAATTCAAGGAATTATCGACACTCTCAACATAACCCATTTCCGTAAAAGCGCGACATCTCATTATAATACAAGGCAGCATACTCAGGATCGGGATCTGATTTCGATACAATATTAAGTCTTTTCAAAGCGTCTAACGTATTTTTTGGAAGAGAAATATCGTCGGTTTTCCATAGCATCCCGGTTTCCCAACGTTCGCCTATTCTTAGTACTGACATCTAATATATTTTGTGCCTGTTCGATATTAGGCGTTATTCTTTCCAGGTTAGAAATACCGAGGGAATCAATTTGAAAAGATTCGCGCACAACTCGTCGTCGCTCAACTGCGCCGTCAGGTTATCCTTTTCAAACCCGACACAGGTCGTCTGTTATTTTTGGGGGTGACATTTCGACGGTACATAACCACGCACCACCCGACCCAAAAGGGGTTAAATGCGCGTACGGAAGTTTTCGATTATTCCCCCTCTGGTCGGAACTAGCCAATAACGCGTTATCTTGCCCAATTACGACTTTCGGAACGGCATTTATGTAAGGAATTATTTCGATATCGTAAAAGTGAAGCGTTTCCTGATTCAAGTTCGAATCAAACATTTTAGTAAAACGAGGCCATTCGCGGTATGCGCCCCTAAAATTTCATACGTACCGCAACTATTTCCTATTTTCAAATCGACTCTCTCGCTTTCTAAGGTTAACGTCAATTTCGGCGATATTCATGATAATGAAACTAACCCTTTCGAACCTCGTGCCCCGATCTCGCGTGTAACGTCGTTATCGATCAAAGTGATTGTAGAGCCATCGTGTAAGAGAGCGAAAGTCGATATACAGGAGCTCGGTCCAATAAAAAAAAAAAGGGTAGAATTTAAAGCAAAACTTGATCGGACTCAACTTGATCGAGCAAAATTTGGCGTTCATTCATGTTAACGTAGGTAATCGCACGCTGTTTCTTCGACGACTTATGTCCCGGATTTCTAACCTCGACGCGTCTCTCTTTCAAACTGTTAAAGATATTCGATCGCCACGATAATCTCAACGGTTCGCGTAACAACACGTGGTGTGAACCTGTACAATCGTGAGCATTAGTCACCTCGTTATTTGATAACCGAGCCTTTCCCGGCGCAAGGCTTTAAGGCTCAGACCCCATGGTGAGAGGCCGGGATACTCCCGGCCAACGTGCCCTCCGTGAGGAGAGCTACCAATTACCCCGTCGGTGGCAAGACCAACGGAGTCCTTCGGTCAGGGTCAGGGCCTACGGCCGCCTAACGAGGCCGCATCTGAGCTGAACAATGCGCAGCTTACCCGCCGGGACTCCTAGCCCAGCTTGCGGGCTTTAGACCACTACTCCCACGACTCCTACACCAATCGGCCGGCAGGATGGGACAGGCCCACCCCGGAACAAACCGGCCCCCGTGGTACCGTCCATCGTCAACGGTGGGACGTTCGTGGGTCAACTTGGCCCACTTCTAGTTGCGCCCTTGCCAAAAATTTGATATGATTTTAAATATTGGAAGAAAGTAGCACGAAGAATGTGTAATGGGAATATGAATCGAATTACAAATAAAACAGAAATTCGACCTATTCACGATAGGTTTGGTATAGATTTCAATTCAAATTTTGTGCGCGAATGACAATTTGATTGGTAATAACATAAATCATAATACATAATGATTGTTCATGTTTGTTAAATTCATGATTGGCGCCAAGATCAAGTGTGCACAGGTCCCGGTTTGGACAAAGTGCGGGCCTGACGTCTTTATGGTTGTCCTTGCCTTTGCATGGTATGTCCAATTATTTGGATGGCGATGACGTGATAAATCAAATTTGAAATCGATTCGAATTTGAAAACACGAGCCTTTGAATTATTATTATTCGCTGGAAGGCACGAACCTTCATTTGTCTTTGTATGAAAGTTTCTTGAAAACTGTTCGAGATGATCGCAAGAATCGATAGTCAATCGCCTACCTACTTTACGAGACCGTTGTATTCTGTGAATCATGCACGTGTGACTATTTTTTAAAGGTAGTATTTTGAATGCATACGGAACTCAGTCCGTCGCGAGTCGGCTGCAATCTGACGAGATGAAAAATTTAATGGAATTGATACCAAACTTGAGCTGTTTTTAATGCCTGACAGTCGTTCGGTTCTTGACTAAAGAGGTCGATTATATAGTTTCTTGTTTCTTAAAATGTCATACTTAAAGTGACACAATGCTGCTATGGCAATATAATATAAACAGAGCTTGCAGATCTCCGACATGTTCTATTTTAAAAAACATAATTTGGTAGACGTCAAAAATGATTCACAAGCGTAATTGGATAAGTTGAGGTAGTAGGGAATAACAATTGTTACCGACATGATTGTCATAAACATAAGTAACGGTACTGGGCACATTTGTAAAGGTCCTAAACTACCGACGATATGAATTGTTAAGCTATGTAAACTGTTGTACAAATAGTTTAAAGGCAATTCGTAAAATGTAATGGATAAATATAATGCACGTTAATTATAACATGTGGAATGAAGTTTTATGTGGCCATGGTCTCACTTCTAAATGGACAGTAGCTTTTTGGTTTCGAGCACGTGGATTCATTCTGGCCTTTGAGTGAACAAGAAGTTTAGAGGTTCGTAGCATGGCATTTTTATTTGGTTTGAACTTATTATAAGAGTTCGCTGTAAATACGAAGTTCATAAGTTTGGATTGCGGACAATGTCCGATTTGCTACTGTATCGCCTCTAAATGGATAGTAGCCAGTTGGTTTCGAGAACATGGGACATAGTCGCGCTCTGTTTTTGGTCAGTGCTGACCCTTTGGTGAACAAGAAGTTTGGAGGTTCGGAAGGTGAGACTTTTATGTAAACCAAAATTCAAATACTCGTCGATAAGGCGAATTCCTATCATTCGAAATAGAGCGTTCTTATCGACGAAATTTGTGTTAGCAACGGTGATCGCCTTTTTTGGGTTTGACAGAATCTCGCGAGACGAGAGTGAAACGACAGCAAAGAAATTGTCGCGTCCGCTGAAAAGGTTCGTATCGTCGCCAATCGCGCCGTATATAGTTTTGGGGAAATAAATTTCCAGTTTGTTCAAAACCCAACACCGCCGGAGTTTTTATTTCGTCCGGTGTTGTTTCAACAATTATTCGCCAAAAGGAAAAATAACATCTTCTCGACAACTCGAAGTGAAAGATTGTCGCCATTTCTGGACACTTGAACAGAGTCGTATTCTGAAATATTATTCAAGTGAATTTATTTATTCACGTGACGGTTTTTCGCCAGATATAAAAAAAAGTCATACGGCGACTATATTGGGGAGAACTCATTTTAAAAGATCCAAGAAATATATTTCGATAACAATTGTTTTATAAATCGACGGAGACGACAATTGAAATGTTTGCATTCCTAGCTGCCGTAACTTTCGTTTTGTGATTTTTATAAACGACGTGTGTAACATGGAATGATTTCGCCGAAAATCCGTGTAGTCATCAGAGTTATTAAGCAACTTGTAAATAAATAATTGTTATAGTTGGCTGCTTGAGATGTGGTGATTTATATATTGTCATGTCGCAATGTGTCCGTACTCATTGCGAAGCTATGTGGTTACTGAGTGCGATTTTGTGGATGATGTTCTCTAAGTGGGGGGGGGGGGGGGGGAGAGCAGTAATACAGTATGCAGTAAGAGGTGTTGTGACAGTTTACATATTCGTCATAAGACTAACTTGAATAACTTAAATCACTACTATGAAAATCTCTATTTGTTTATCGCAGTGTAGTTTCATAGAATATGAGTGGTGTTTTTACGACCTTGAGTAGTATTTGAGTAGTATATACTATAACAAGCATCTGTAAGTCTCTTACATTGGTTGCGCCAATTTTGCTTTATGATCACTAAGTCTGCTTTTGTTTTTGATATTATTTAAGTAATATTGTAGTAGTTAGTGGATCTACCTGCTTTGTCTTTTTTACTGACTTTGGACATAAATACTGATGATCAGGGCAGAGCAGTGATGGGAAAAGTCACATGATGTTGTTGTGAGTTTGAATATATGGAAATGCTAATTGGAAGCCGTATTGATGGAATAATATTAGATACTTGGAAATGAATGAGCAAGAAATTGTATTGGTTGCTGAGTTATGATGGTGGTACCGTCTGACAGTACCATGCGAGTGGAAAGATGTTAATGTAAAGTAGATGACGTGCAAAAACTTCAATGATAATTTGAATGGGTTATGAAAACATCGATTCTAGTGAAATGTACGCGTCCGTCGACTTCGTACAGGGGGGAGAATGTTACGGACAGAATCGATGTTTTATCGATTGCGGTACCCGGCGTAGGTTTATCACAAAGGTGGTTTTCCCTACGCCATTGGGTGACCGAATGTATGTTCTCCGGAATATTGTTCCCGAAAAATTGTTCCCGGAAATTCGTTCCCTGGAAAATTGTTCCCTGGAAAGTCGTTCCCCGGAAAATCGTTCCCCTGGAAAATCGTTCCTCGGAAAACCGTTCCTCGGAAAACCGTTCCCCTGAAGGGCCTGAAAAATTGCATTTTGTAGTATCTAGATAAAAATAGCCTGGAATCCCTCGCCCTCCCCCTTTTCCTTTCCATCATCCTATTTTAAAGTCATGAAAATAATCATTTCCCGACAACTTCCTTTAGTGAACATGTATGGACTTGTTCCAGGAATATGTGTGATTTCATTTACTTACACCATTTTTTTCTTGTTATTATTTTTCAACAGTAGTAATGTGCTTTATTTTCCATTTGTTTTTAATGTATTTTGATGAAATCTATTTTTGTGCGATTGGAAACATTTTTTTCCAGCGTATTATATCTAACTATATGTATTTTGACGTGATTAGAATTAATAGCATCGAATTGAATAAAAAGTACTAATACTTTGGTCTATGTCATGCGTTCAGAAGCGACTGAAGATGTTAAGAGGCATCGCAAGTACTCGCGAGAGTGGGGGATAGAGAGAGGAATGCGACGAACTGAGGCATGTTCGGTTAGGTTAGGATAGTTTTAGCATTGTAGATTAAGGTCACACCAAATTTTCCGTGACCGGAGACGTTACGATTGTCCGCGGGAACGATTTTCCAAGGAAACGATTTTCCAAGGGAACGATTTTCCAGGGAAAGATTTTCCAGGGGAACGAATTTCCGGGAACAATTTTCCGGGAACGAATTTCTGGGGAACATATGTCCTAGAACCACGCCATTGCACACTCGAATGGGGGTACCTCTCAAAATAAAGAAGGCCTGTTAGGTAAATATGTAAAAGGCCCTTCAGAATGGTGACGATCTCGATACAATTATTTGTAATTCAAATAATATAATATCGATATATAATGTGGCGATGTACACAAAGAGAAATGTGAAAGGATGAAACTGCAGGTATTCCTTCGCCACTGTACTAAGATTTCGGAGCTGGTTCTGCACCATGTGTCGCGTGATATCAATCTAAGAAACCCACAGTCTCAGACTGTGAAAACGCTTAGGATGAGACAGCAAAACTGCAATGCTTTCTTCGAGGCTTTCTCCCGCCTAAGTTTTACTTTTTAGACTAGAGCTCTCCGGGACTTTTTTGTAGGAAATTTCCTCCTCTATAAAAAAGGTTTAGTAAATTTTTGCGCTATCTTGCGCCGTTTTCGATACGGAAGCAATAGAACGAAGAACATCGAGTTTTTAAAACAAAAGATAAACATGGCGTCGGACGCTGAATACGTTGTTTTTCATTCTATTGCTTCCGTATCGAAAACGGTGCAAGATAGAGCAAAAATTTACTAAACCTTTTTTGTAGAGGAGGAAATTTCCTACAAAAAAGTTCCGGAGAGCCCTAGTCTAAAAAGTAAAACTTAGGCGGGCGAAAGCCTCGAAGAAAGCATCGCAGTTTTGCAGTCTCATCCTAAGCGTTTTCACAGTCTGAGACTGTGGGTTTCTTAGATTGATGTCACGCGACACATGGTGCAGAACCAGCACCAAATCTTAGTACAGTGGCGAAGGAATACCTACAGTTTCATCCTTTCACATTTCTCTCCGTGTAGTCTATTTAAATTGACTTTAAATTGAATTGAATCTAAAAAAAGAGAAATTGAATAGTCGAACCAAGATGTAAAAAATCGGGTCGTCACCGATTGATCGTAAATAAATATATGATATTTTCTCTCGGCCGATCAAATCGTGGGTTTGAATTAAAGCCCTTCCACCAGTCGTTAACAAATACTTTCAAAAAATGTTTGTTCCTTCAATGTAGGCTTTTTGTCAAAATGCCTTTCTATTGCAATTTATGCTGTGTCGTGAAGGTGGAGTGGTCTTCGCTAAAGGAATCAATCACCATAAAAGATTTTTTTAATTATTGTCTCATTAAGAAAACGACGGCCGATACAACGAAATGTTTCTTCTATTTTCAAAAATGCACTATATCGGAAGTGAAAGTGATTCTGCATGTGAAAATTGTTCTGCTTGTAAGAGTTGGGGTACCAAAATAAGCTGATCTGCTCGTACTAAATGATACCTGGTTTTTTCTTTAACTAAGAAGTGTTTCGTAAAAATACATAATGGTTTCATTTTCTTATTATATTAATAAAAAAGGAGTCCTTTGGAGGTACAAATAGTATATGAAACAATTTGTAATCGCTAATTGAAAGGATACATTTCATTTAAACGCAGATCATTATACGAAATAAATATGTCATTAAGGCAAATAGTTGAAGAATCATGTTATCAAAATTAGTCATTAAATTTATAAATTTTGTTTCTTATAAAATACATCATTTCAATTAATTTTATTCATTGCCCAATAAATGTACTCAAAGTTTAAATATGGTCAGGTATAAAACTTGATTTCATTCAATACCTTACACAGTAATCAAATCGGAAAAATACTTCACGAGTGCTAATAATAATTATTATTATAATAGTGAATTACGTTGAAGTACAAAGTTTCAAAAGGAATGAACATTTGATTGCAGAGATGATTACATTCTTCTGAAGACACCGTGAAACTGCGAGCAACTCCTTAATAAAAATCCCCCTGTATCACAAACGCTCCATCATATGTAAGAAGAATATTTCAATCGAAATAAATTTTGTATTGCAGCGTTGGAATTTATTTTCGAACTGAGTAAATTTTATTGGTACAATTGCTCAAAATAAATTTTCCAAGTACAGAAAGTTTCATTAAATACATTAAATACTTTATTAAATTAAACTAGATCTGCTATTCAATCAAGACATTAGTATGAAAAAGATATTTGATTAATGCAAATTGTAAAGCATCACCTTACTAAAATCATTCGATAAATTTTTTGATAAATATGTAAAGTTAGAAAACTAAATGAAAATATTATTCCTAAATAGATATGTATTACGACAGACAGTACAATTTCAAAACCATTTATTCATCTTTTAATGCTAATTGCTCACTGATATAATTTAAACTGTAATTTGTTGTGATATCTTTTGAATTTCAATTCACTCAATTACCTTTGAATCTTTCATTTTTAATTTTTCATTATAAAATGTATAATATTTTACCAGGTTACCCATACAACTCGAAATTATTTCGCGGATTTCTTACCTCTAAAATCATATTTTATTTTATGGTTTTATTAATATTCTATCCATTATTAATTCGAATGCTACTTTTACTTTTTTTGTCTGACATCATATGCGCGTTGCAGGTTAGGCATTTCGAATTCCATCGATATAGTCTCTTTCGGACTTACGGTTCCCACCGGAAAACAAAAAACCGCAGCTTATCGACGATGCTCATTTTTTTCAAATTCGTTCTCGGCAATCGCCAACAATGCTACCGTTCGCGATAGTCATCAAGCTCTCGCCCCATTGGTTAATTTACAATATGTGTTAACAATGTTGTCTTGTCTTGTCTTGTCTTGTCTTGTCTTGTCTTGTTTGTCTCGTCTTGTCCTGTCCTGCCCTGCCCTGCCCTGTCCTGTCCTGTCCTGTCCTGTCCTGTCCTGTCCTGTCCTGTCCTGTCCTGTCCTGTCCTGTCCTGTCCTGTCCTGTCCTGTCCTGTCCTGTCCTGTCCTGTCCTGTCCTGTCCTGTCCTGTCCTGTCCTGTCCTGTCCTGTCCTGTCCTGTCCTGTCCTGTCCTGTCCTGTCCTGTCCTGTCCTGTCCTGTCCTGTCCTGTCCTGTCCTGTCCTGTCCTGTCTTGTCTTGTCTTGTCTTGTCTTGTCTTGTCTTGTCTTGTCTTGTCTTGTCCTGTCCTGTCCTGTCTGGTCTTGTCTTGTCCTGTCTGGTCTTGTCTCAGGTCAATAAACGCCCCGACCCGTGGAATGCGTCAATCATGTAGTCTAAACTTTAAGTGTGTTTTTCTGAAATCCACTTTCTTGAAGTCGGTGCCAGCGATAACTCAAAAACTTCTGCACCGATAGGGTTGAAATTTTACATACTTCTTTAATATATATTTGTCTACAGGACAATGGTCCCTTTTTCTTTATTTTTTTGCGTTTGGAAAACGTAAAAAATTAAAAATAAATTTTTTTTATTAAACGGCGACCGTTGTTCAGGAGCTGTACTTTGAAACTACTAATTTTTCATATGTTTCGGATAATTCTACGACTTGTTATCCGGGGCACCGCAAAACGATCTATTTTCGACATGGCCCGCATCAATGCAGCATAACTCGGATATTTTTTAATATTTTTCAATGAAAAAATTACTAAAGACACTTCAAATACTACACAATAATATGAAAATAAATTATTTTTGTTAGCTTTATTAGTTTCATAAAAGCGTAAAAAAGTGCGTTTTTTCGGGCCGTTATCTCATACCCCCCCCCCCCTTAAACAATATACGTTTCCAAAAAACCATCAGTCCATAATAATAAAAAATAACCTGTTATTGGTAATACCCTTCTTAAAAAGAATTCTTACCAAACTACTCAAAATCAATTAGGTAGAGCAGTTGGGGTCCTTGGCAAAGTATTAACATAAATGATTGAAAGCAAGAGAAGTAAACATTTTACAGAAACATTCGAATATATTAATGTAACATCTAAACTTCTTACAAATATTCACTATGCTATTCCAAAATGTCGAAGGCTGTTCATATCCCTAGATATAAAAGTAATAAATGTTACCGAAAATTCACCAATTTATGCCAAATTATTTGGTGAAAAATTTACAAACATATGCAAAGTAGCAAAGGATATTTTAAAGGTCCGCATGCTCAAAAATCTTGTATGCTCTATGACTGTGATAACTAGGACCCTAAACTCCCTCGTCAAATCATAAAAGGAGAACCTTCAAACATCGCTTTTAAATCACCATTATATAACGCTATAGATTATCTACAGCACCTATGTTATTAACATATATTCCGTATTTTGTTTCCCTCCGAAATAGCCCTTTGCTATTATAATAGGACCTTCCTGAGGCCCCAGGTCGCAAGGTATTTACCTATAACGAGACGAAACCGGAAAAATATGCTGGGACGTAAATATAGTGAGATGCAATTATACCGGAACTCTTCTGTATGTAGATTTCGATCTCTCACCGTCAGTGCATAATACTGAAACATTCACCAATTAAATGATCACTCTCATGTACATCAAAATGTCATATAGTTGTTACTCGAGAGTTACTGTTAATATTAATGTAGTATTTTTTATTTCGATCTCCGAGAAGCTAGTTCTTCTTGAATCACCAATTGTGTTACGTGTCAGGTAATACTTTTTTGTTTCATCGTGATCACGTGATGACACAGCCTTCATGCTCAAATGTCCACAGATTTCACCCCCTTTTGCATTCATTAATTCTAATACAATTACAACATGATTTGAAAATATAACTATCATATTGTATATAATTATATATTTAAAACAAAATATATCTAAAATGCTAATACTCTAGTAATGTATATGTTAACGTTATGGAATCAAATAATAGAATTTACGAAATAAGAACAGAAATTATTTCAGGCTTCTGAACTGGACTTAATCTGCGTGGTGGGAACATTGTCAATTCTGACAATCGCCGGCGGAGCGGCGGCATTCTCCAGGTACGAAGGTTGGACATACTTTGATTCTGTCTATTATTGCTTCATAACCCTTACGACCATAGGGTTCGGAGACATGGTCGCACTACAAAAGGATAATGCGCTGGACAAAAAGCCAGAATACGTTATGTTCTCACTAATTTTTATTCTTTTCGGATTGGCAATCGTCGCTGCTTCACTAAATTTATTGGTACTCAGATTCGTTACGATGAATACAGAAGATGAGAGACGAGATGAAGCCGAAGCTCTTCAGGTATAACATTTTTTATGGTGGTCAAATAAAATTTTTTATTAATTATATATGTTTACATTATAATTGACAATATAATGAAATCCAATTACAAAAAAATACAGCTGTTTTTGTCGTAAAGTCCATTAAACTAATATTGAAATATTTACCGGCTTTAATCAAGCTGTTAGCCATTGCTAGAATACCATCAATTCCCGTTGAAGCACGGAACTTCTATGAGCTAACAAGAAGTTTCGAACCAAGTATTTCATTGTTGGTATTAAATGTCGAATTCTGTTAAATTGTAATTAAAGGCAGGAGTGAGTGTCTTGTATAAATTAAAAACGGCAGGCCGGAGCCGTTTCGCCTCATGAGCTTCACATTCACATAAGATGTTTGCGTCCGTTTCCGGTGCCGCGTTACAAAGTCGACACAATGGGTTTGTTTCCAAATCAATGTCATGGCGATGGTACCGTAAAGCCCCGTAGCCCGTGAAGATCCCTATAAGGGTGCGAACACCCGATTTTCCGAGCCCTATTAACTCCTTTGCTCTTTTGGAGTTGATGTTAAGTCCTACGAGTGCTTTAAAAGGCTATTCTTTTTTATGTTCCCTCCTTATCTAATTACTCACTTCATGCGAGATCGTTTCGGGAGTGATTACCTCCGCAGGTTCTGGTCCTGTAAATTTACTTTTTATTGCTAGTTTCGCTAGTCTTCCTGCTACCTTATTCCCAGTTATGCCACTATGGCCCGAAGACCATTTTAGCAAGACTTGGTTTCCGATGTCCGCCAATTTGTTTAAGATATCATATCCCTCTTACACCAGTTTTAAGGATGTGGTGTCTCTTCCTAAGGCCTGTTAGACTTTCTAAACAGATCCAGATATACTGACCTGCACCGTACTCTATTGCTTTGCATGCACAGTCAATTACGGTCGTTAGCTAAGCTTGCTCTACCGTGGCTAGGCCTTCAAGGCGTATGGTGAACCCCATGCCTGTGTTTCTTCTATACACCCCTCCTCCCGTGCTTCCATCCATTCTGGATCCATTGGTGAACTATCGGTACACTTCTCGCGGTCTGCTGGACTGTAAGTCCTCTACTTGATTATCCAATTTACTTGGTTATCCAGACTCACCGTGTACCGTTTGTCAAATAGGTACTGGGCGGTGTCTTTTTGTCCGTGACAATGCACAGTATGTTATTCTACACTAATCTGGAGGGAAGGAGGATATATTTCGTTCCAGCTTCTATCCGTATGAGTATTGAATTCTTCTTGCAGCTTTGAGTGCCTCTGCTTTTACGTTAGGTGGAAAGGTTCTACATCCAGCAGAGCCCCCAACGCTGCCGTCGGTGTTGTCCTCATTGCTCCGGATGCGCGTCTAAGAACTAGTCCTCTGATCTTCTATAGTTGCGTTTTGGCAGTCGTTTGATTCGATCGATGCCACCACACTACCGAGGCGTAGGTTAGTCTCGGTTTGAGTCTGGCCTTAAATTCCCCATCATCATTTCCGGCTTTAAGCCCCTGGCGCCGACGACTCGCCGGCATTACCAGAGAGCAACGGTGAATTTACAACACTGTCGTTCTAAGTACCTCTCGCAGCTGAGCTTGCTGTCCATGATGACTCCTAGATATCTTACTTCGTCCACGAAGGTCAGCTACTTCCCTCCCACTGCAGTTGACACGTATGAGTACACTTGTATTTTCTGATAAATTCAATGACTTCCGTTTTGTTATGATTGACCGATAAACTTGTCCTACCACACCATCGACCGACCAGGTCTAGGGGCTTTGCATTAGGTCCAGAAGTGGGTCTAGGAAGAGTCCCCGTCATAAGTATATCATCCACATACCCCAAGGCGAGGCAGCCGGATTTCTGTAAACGTAATAACATTTCGATTATCACCAAGCTCCACAGGCGTGGAGACAATACCCCCCGGACAGCCTTTACAACTCGTGTCGTTAAGGGATGCATCTCCGTACGTTACCATAGTCCTACTGTAGGAGATTATTTTATGTATCCATGTGATTGACACTTCAGACATGTTACTGCGCTTGAGTGCGTCTACTGTTACTTTCATCGAAGTTAGGTTAAAGGCCCCCTCGATGTCTATAAATGCACCGATTGCGGAGCTTTACATTCCAATTGTTCTTCTAGCAGTATGACTGCCCTGTTTAAAGAAATTTTAAGCAGAGCCTCGATTCGGCCTCCTCCTCAAGCAAAACAACGGCCATACATTGCTGCCTACTGTTAGGCTTTAAGAGTGACACCCTAAGTGCTCCGCCGTATTTATCCATTACGACCACGATATATTCTAAAATCTACAATGGTAAGAACTTAAAAAATAATTTAAAAACTTAACTATTATTTTCTGAAAAATAAACATCCAATACCAGAAACAGGCGAACGACTCGGCAAAATTCGAGAAAATCATGACTCAGTATGTAGAGGTCATAAAGGGGTTACCAAAATCGAGCACTTTTACAAACGAAACATGAATTATGACATAACCGAATACATAAAAAGATGACCTCAGTGTCAAAGGAAGAAACTTGTAAGGATAAAAACAAACTGCCCATGTTAATCACAGAGTAGCTTTCGATAAGGTGGTCCTAGATATCTGGGGATTTATCGTTACATTAAATGAAAATCGTTATATTTTGACGGTACAAGATTTATTAATGAAATACTCTGTTGTAATGCCATTCTATATACCTACGGCAGCGGCCTCCGTAAAACATTTCAGCTGCCACTATGCGTTGCTATACTCACAAATCAAGGCAACTGTTTTAATGCAAAAATCCTTAAAGAATTCACAAGGAGTTTTAGAAATAAAACCTTGGTAACATCTGCTCATCATACGCAGAATAACGGGAGTTTACAGAGAAGCCGCCAGGTTCTGATGGATTATCTAAAAAACTTTGTAAAAGGGCGAGTGGTATACGTGGTTGCCTTATGTCATGCTATATTATAATACCAGCGTACATGAGGCTACAAATTCCCCATGAGCATGTGTACGGTATAACCTTATAGTTACCATCATTTTACCCTAAAAAGGAAAAATTCATTACATATGACAATTACCTCATAGAGTTTGTGAGAATCACAGCAGATCTCAAATCATTAACTACCATAAATGTGGTACAATCAAAACATCGAGCAACAGGCCATTACGGAAGAAAATTAAAAATGAGCATTTCCGCGTATGAGAAACAGTATTGTGATTTTAAAGAGCCAGGGAAGAAAAAAATGAATGACGAACGCGTTAATAAAATTTATCATAAAATTTCTTACATTGACTTACATATGCCTAAATTTCAGTTTTCGCCTTAGTATTTAGTTCAGTATGGTAAAAACGGAATAAACATTTATTGTTAAAAAAGACCTCCATTGACATCTTCGGTCCTTCTGTCTTTCACTTTTATCTTAATTATTGATTCGAGTGTGATCAAAATTTTGGAACATCCTGAATCAAACTTTAATTCGAGTTTGGTAAGAAGCAAAGAAAGAAGAATTGATTTCTGTGAAAATGGCAGGTATGATCTTTAGCCTAATTATTATCAGAATTCTGAAATCTATTTATTAGAGTCTTTAAGAAGCGAATAAACTTTTATCATGAAAAAAAGACCTACATTGACTTTATTTCGAGTCTGGTAAAAGTGATTTTTTATTGTTAAAAAACCGCTTATATTAACATGTGACATGGCATTCGACGTGTATAATTGACATGTGTGAAAATTGCAGCTTTCGTCTTCAGTTTAAATATTATTAGAACTCTCAACACATAGCCTTGAAGAGGACTCATATTCGAGTCGAAACGTTGCTAATGCTGCATTTTCATTTATTATTTATATTACAAAAAAAAACTCCAAATTATTAATCCTTATCTGTTTTTCCCCTTTTTTCCTCTAATTTTTTAATCTCTATTGTACTCAAATATTTTTAATTTACATTATTAATTTTAATTTACATTATACATATATATATATATATATGACCGAAAAAACCAATACTATTCAACAATATATTAATTTGCTACTGAAAAACTGATCGACGGTTTCCTTGCTGAATGCTTTTACTCCGTTAAAAGAAGTTATTTACGGCGTTCGAAGCGTCAATTGGGGTGACGGGTCATGAATCCGTAATACTACTTTTTTCCAACAGTCTTCTTTTCTTGCCATTTGTCTGGACATTTGTCTCGTGGCTAATTGAGAAGCCAAAAGCTTTGATTCGACCATGCTAATACCATAATAATGATTAGCGCACTTCAAAACATATTCGACGAGATTATCTTTCTCTTCGGATGAAAATATCTGTTAAGAAATAAGAAAAAAAATAGCTTGCAATAAAAGAAATCTGAAGAAAATATTTAAAAAAAGGCTTAAATGAAGTTCATGAAAACAAAAAACTCACTGTATTAGGTTGGCGCTTATGGTTTTCATTAAGACAGCTCATCAATTTATCATCCGAAACAGTTTATATATCTTCGTAAATACTTTTCAACTTTTTGCAATGGCGTTTTAATAAACAAAAGTCCAGTTCAAATGTTCTTCCAGTAGATCGATAACCTTCATTTACAACTAAAATTTGTTTAACAGCATTTAATACCGCATCAAAGTCAATTTCCTTTAATTTGGGACCTTTGTTCGGAACAGACATGGTCTATAAATTAAAAAAATAATTTAGAGTACATTAACATATTAATAGCGATGATATTACACTATAAAAATATGCACTTGACATGAAAAACGACACTCTCGGCAGCTCGACACTGGATCGCAAATGGAACTAATAGGATTGTCTATGCGACACAAAAAGATTTTGATTTGTACATACACCGGTCAAAATTACTATTGAACATAAAAATATATCGGAAATACTCAACATATACATACTACACTCACCGTCAACACTTATTTCACTTGAGTTTCAAGCACTGTCCAAATACTGATGAAATGTTTCTCAAGTCTCGTCTTGTACACTGTGTTGACAATTTGTACAATAGCATTTCCAATTACTTCGAGTGAAAGTCAATAACTGTGGTAGACAAAAACAATAACATTACG
Source organism: Trichopria drosophilae (assembly GCA_030407085.1). Taxonomy (NCBI): domain Eukaryota; kingdom Metazoa; phylum Arthropoda; class Insecta; order Hymenoptera; family Diapriidae; genus Trichopria; species Trichopria drosophilae. The sequence continues at coordinate 79,472,494 of CM059583.1, forward strand.
CCGAACAACAACAAGATTACATCAGCACTACAAAGAAATAGTGGGGTGGGTCATATATGGTGCCTCTCCCCGATATGTGCTATATGTCAAGTAATGACACGTAAAAACATTATATTTCATCTGTAACTTTATGCAATTAAGTTATTTGGATAAATATTGTCTGAAAAGAATGAAATTTAAACCACAAACTTTAAATTAAACGTGTTGCGAGGAGAATTGGACTGCCTTCTTCAGGTTTGGGAAATATCTTCTGTCTTCAACTGCGTTAATTTTATATCAACTCCAAAAATTCTGTATAAAAACATTGTGGATCGCTTCACCAGCTTGTTGTGACAATATTTCACAACCACTGTTATCTAAATAAGTCAGACACTGGGACAAGTGTTTTAGGACCACGTGGATCTTCAATGTCTCGCTAATTCCTTTACTCTTGAAAGATTTTTCCAATTCTTTTAAAAGTTTTTCACAATTAAAATTTACTGTTTTAGTAGCGAAAGCAGTATTGACAATTTTATCCCTAGCTTTGAAGAAAGAAACATACGGCACTAATTTCAAACATCCAACGCCGCCACAAATTTTAGATTCTAAAAGCATATCAGGAAATTTCACAAGTTTCCTTCGAAAGCCTCTCCCCGATAGTTTTTAGAAATGACACATATGCTTTTAGGCCAAAACGAAGCTCGTTCTCTACGTAAAAGGGGCACTGAGCTATTCCAAAGATGGTTTACAAAGCCCTTTAGAATATGTAGTTCTGGAATGATACATTTTTGCAACACGCAAATGTTGTCTCCATTAAATAATGCTGCATTCACAGAGCTATAGGATTTTTTAGCAAATTTTTTATTTTTTTTTCCTAAAGAAACAAAATTGTTGTAATCTTGTAAGGCAGCTAGCACGGGAGTATAGCTCGCTCATAGGATCGAGATAGGGCTTCGGAATAAAAGGCGTGAACCATATCTTGAATACTTTATTGATCACGGTATTAAACGTATTTACAAACGACACGAGTTGTAGGAGGGGCTTTCTCCCGACCGATGTGACCTCTGCATTGACGCGCTCGGATGGTAGATGAAACCGCGGTCCTTGGGACGCACACGGTGTGTAAGATTCGTGAGGGTGAGTGACATGGCATGCATGATGTGATAAGAACGCGCAGCATTGACACGCTCGTATGGCAGATGTAACCGCGGCCCTAGGGACGCATAAGATGTTTTAGATTCGTGAGAGTGAATGACAAGGCATGCATGATGTGATACGAGACGCGCAGCATTGACGCGCTCGTATGGCAGATGTAACCGCGGTCCTAGGAACGCACACGTTGTGTAAGATTCGTGAGGGTGAGTGACATGGCCTGCATGATGTGATACGAGACGCACAGCCTTGACGCGCTCGTATGGCAGATGTAACCGCGGTCCTAGGTACGCACACGGTGTGTAAGATTCGTGAGGGTGAGAAGATAATGAATAATGTTAATGAGCAATGTGTAGATGAAAAAGGGCGAAGGCATGCATGAGGCGAGACCGATCGAGTTCCACAACCATGGACGGCGTATCGTGGACTCTATTGATGATTGTGGGGGTGAGAAGATAATAAGTGATGTTAATGAGGAATGAGTGAATGAAAGGCGATCATGTAGCTTAATGTAGAATAGTCATAAAGCTCGGCTCCTCTGGTCGCCTTCACAGTCCCAACTCCGTGAGAACCCCGAGGTGGATCCTCTCTTTGCAGGTTTAGCCTAAGTCAGCCTGCTCTGGTCACTGCGAACAACCCTCTGTCTTCTGTTTCGGCGGTATATACAGGGTCATCGAAAAGTATCGGACCCCCCTAATATCTTCAGTTAGAATGCACTTAGGAGAAAATGTCCAATAGCAAAGTTGTATGGTTTCAAGCGGGGAGTAAGATGATGACCTTGACTTTGACCTTGACCATGTCCTTCAAGGTCATTTCAAGGTCAATCTTATTTTTTTAAATAGAACCCCCTACATTTTATTGCATATTCTTATAGCTTATCTCGAGAGCTTTCCAAAACACTATAATAAAATATTTTTTTATTAAGTACTTTTTGAGTTATAAAGGTTTGAAGTTAACAATTTGTTAAGTGGTGTGCGAGTCCGACCAGTTAAGATCCGATTAATGTATTTTCTTTAAACCAATTAATTGGTCTCATTATTCCGCGCACAAAAGTATTAAGGTTATGATTACTGAAAACTAAATAATATTTTACAAGATATTCTACATTTTGTGTCAAAAAATTGTTAACTTCAAACCTTTATAACTCAAAAAGTACTTAATAAAAAAATATTTTATTATAGTGTTTTGGAAAGCTCTCGAGATAAGCTATAAGAATATGCAATAAAATGTAGGGGGTTCTATTTAAAAAAATAAGATTGACCTTGAAATGACCTTGAAGGACATGGTCAAAGTCAAAGTCAAGGTCATCATCTTACTCCCCGCTTGAAACCATACAACTTTGCTATTGGACATTTTCTCCTAAGTGCATTCTAACTGAAGATATTAGGGGGGTCCGATACTTTTCGATGACCCTGTATGTATATACACACAACTTCAGAGGAGAGGGGTTGCGGCTTTTGTGGTAAGCCTTCCCGATCGAGGTCAGCCAAATGCCGCGCTGATCCAATCGGATGAACGCGAACATTCCAAGAGAAAAAGAGGAAAACGGGGTTTATTACCACCGGCGCAGTTAGGAAGGAGATCCCTCATCCCGGGTCGAGTATTCGCTGAGCAAAAACAAAACGAGCGAAAGAGAAAAAGAAAAGTGAAGGGAAATGGGGAAGTGGGGGCTGTTTCCTTAACAATGACTTTAAATTGAACACAGGGCTATGCTCTGATTACAATCTTGTTTTCCCCTTTACCTATTGTAGTATAAAAATGTTTACATATTGTCAATGATTGAGATTTATTATTTTGATTTTCACGTTCTATGAGACATTTCTCCGGTATATTTTTTTGTGAATAAACTGTTGGATCCATCAATATCATTTGCTAATTTTCGATTTTTACCAACACCTTTAAAAATTGTTTCCTTGACCCTTACTTCTTGCTTTTATACATATATAGCAATTGCACAAATCACCATCAATTCGAGTAAATCTGGAGAGAACTACATTCTTATAATTAGGCATCCAATTAAATTAGGCATCTAAAGGCCGATTAAAATTTTGTTTCTCGTGCTCATTAAGCGTCAGATTACATGTATTGCAAAAACTCAACGGAAAAAAATGAGAATCCTTAATATCAAAATCAACGTTCATAAATATCTTGATTAAGTTATTATATCTTGAACTTATTGAAAAATATTCTCTCTTTCTTTCTCCTAATATAATTTTCTGTCCACAAGGGGCACAAATCTTAGCGCTGTTTTCTTCGTGGTAGTATTAAGGCGGCATATTTGGTTACGATAGTATACCAAGAATCACACTTGAAAACAGATCCTCTGGTACATACTACTTGAATCGCGCTATATAAAAGTAATATGATTATTCTACTTCAAGGTTAAACCGTCTTCTTTACATTTTCCAAGACTACTAAAAAGTAAGTAAAGATTGGTGAAGTAATTTATACCTACATACTTCATTATTTCTACATAACAAACTTACCAGAACTTTAAAATAATACCAGACAATTCACCTAATAACGTTGTTGGGGATTTAGTATTTAATTAACACTTGTTTTGCAATTCACATCCAAGTTTTAAACACATTTAATCAAACTGTCAAAAAAATTGGGTTAAAGTTATTTACCTACGAAACCCAATGTGCTAGGATTTAGTTTTAAATGGATTTTGATACTGAATTTATACCCTTTAAATAACTGTAATAATGACTCTTCAATGTTTGTGTTATATACAGGGTAACCGATTTTAACTTCCCACCAGATTATCTTGAAAAGAATGCATTTACTGAAAAAAAGGTTCAGACATAAGTTGTAGTATTTTTCCTTGGCTATTTAATGATGATATTGAATTTGACCTTGAACATGACCTTCAAGGTTATGTCAAGTCAAGTTTTTTTTTTAATGGAAACCCCCATTTTTTCTCACGGATTCGGAAAGAGCACAACATTTTACGTTCAGATATGATGTGGCTGATATTTTTATCAAGATCATTTCAAGTTGAAACTTAAAAGTTCCCGTAACGGCGAATTATCTCAGCGGGAGTTCTCAGGGAAAATTTACAGACAAGAGTTTAAGGACATCTCCCTGGCTATTTAATTGTACCAGTGAATTTGACCTTGTTCATGATCTTGAAAGTCATTTCAAGGTCAAGTTCAATTTTTCAAATAGAAACCACTATTTTTTATCGCGAATTTTGAGAGTGAGGAAAATTCTACGTTCAGGACATAATATACCTTGATCACTTTCCAAAATCACGGTAAAAAATAGTAGTTCCCATTTGAAAAATTGAACTTGACCTTGAAATGATCTTCAAGGTCATGAACAAAGTCAAATTCACTGGTACAATTAAATAGCCAGGGAAAAATCTTCAAATTTTGGTCTGAAACATTTTCTCCGATAATGCGCTCCCGCTGAGATATTTAACCGTTCCAGAATTTTTTCCCATCACTGTATAATCAACTACGTCATGTTTCATCCTACAACTAAAACTTTTTTGTATTTTAAAGGTAATAACATCAGCCTTCTAGTGAATTTTGTAAATTTTATTAGGAAATAAGACATATTTGTATTGCGGTCTGAGTGAAGTGGTATTTTAATTTATTAAAATTTATTCTTATTTCCTAATGAAATTATAAAAGTTAATTTAAACAATGGCGCCCCATAGATACGAAGTTTTGAAAAATACCATTGAATTTCTCGTCGAATTTCCTAAAAGAAATTTGTTTATCTAGAATGGGCATTTCATTTTTACTATCTCAAAGAAAGTGACTAGAATGGGCACTTCATTTTTACTATCTCAAAGAAAATGAAACGTCCGATGCGCTCTATCTCGCCGTTACTGTCGCCGTTACCAAATGTAAAATATGTTTTCATAATTCCCGATATAATATGCAAAAATTACAAATCTTGCATTTTTTAAAATGTTGTTGTAATTAATAAGCTTGTAATTTATTAAATACTTAAAAAGTTGTGATTTCTCTTACAAAGGGAACCTCAGGAGTCTTCCTCTCCGATTTTGTTCACAAATTTTCGTATATTGTAGTGCTCAGTACCCTTGTAACTCGCAGAAAGCCCTACAACGCATTACTCAGCCGTCTTCGGTTGCAATCCGTTCGTCGAGAGTTCGATCCTTAGCACATTCATTTTTTTTTTCGACTAATATTTTCTCATTAAAAACTTGATAAGCCTAATAATATGCTACGCCTCCCCACCAAGTTTTCGCGCGTGACGTCGCCGTCATCGTTATAGCGCTTGGGCCAATCGCTGAAATGTTTTACGGACTCGCACCCGAAACAGAATAAATCACCGTAAATCAAATAGATCGCTTGCAAGGGAAACTCGATAGCGTGTGGTTCTCATATCAGGCTGTACATGCAGATCTTTTATCTGCTAAAGATACGTGCCCTGAAGTAGCTTATTATCAAGAGTCGAACGACTTCGCGAATTGGGAATCGCAGTTTTTATCATATTCCCTTCTCTTAGTCTCTATAATTCCAACAGGCCATATGATGCACCAGACTCTGGTGACATGACTTGTCGTCTTTACCTTGGAAAAAATAAAACTTCCAATCTTCTCTGGAGAACGGATAGACGTGTTTGTTCTCTTCTTTGATGGTAGAACCACCTGGGCTTTGCAGACGAGCTCATCAGGCAACGTGCTCTCCATCATTTCCAATATCGAGGTCACCGGTGCCAACTTCATAGCGGCGTGGAAACTTGTCTCCGACCATTTTCAGGATCTACCTGTAATGATCTAGGCTCAACTTTTGACGTTGCTTTTGCTTCCATCGGTCAAGTCAGGGCAACCATCTTCGAATGTTTGTCTGCACTGCACACCTTGTGAGAGTCGGTGGACGACTGAAGCTCCCCAGACAGCACAAAATGTTTTGTTACATACCAAATACGTTACTGACATATAACGATTATGAAGTCGGACATTTTTACATTCCTGCAACATAACCGTTATATATTTGCAACGTCGTTACTGCTAGTTTTTACGTTCAGTCGAACCACGGCACTCAAAAGCCCTGACCCGAGAAGATCGGCAGGAGGTAAGTGATGCCCTTATACACCAAATTCGAAGAGTTCTTGCACCATTCAATGCAGTATGCCCGCCCCCAAAAGGAGGATCGACAGGACACTTCTATCCACGGAGGTCCTTCTCATTTACGGGCTTAAACTATTACTCCGATGCAGCATCGCTCTCCAACGATGCCAGCATCCTATTCTTCAAACCAGGCTACACCGAGAATGTCGTCAGGAAACCGTAAAAAATGTAACATATGCAATGCTGCGCACCTTTTATTTATCTGTAATAAACTTAAAACTTTCTGTACAAATTCTCGTTTTGATATTTTGAAACGCGCTAACTTCTGCTTTGACTGCCTTAGATTAGGTCACTATGGTTGTCCGGTCCATTTAAGCTCGTTATATCCCGACATTGAATTGGCGGTTCGTGAGCCGTTTATGGCGCATTTTACCCGACGTCCTTCCCGGCATGGATATCTATGCGGAAATTCTGTCCAAGAGAATTCTTGGAGCGAGGAACTCGCAAAAGTTTTGGGAGATAAAGGAGGTACCGGGTATCGAGGAATGTTCTGCTGGTGAGTTTCGCTGGAAACAGTATTCCGTCGTCACGACGACTCGAGATTATACGGGACATTATCATGTGCGCTTACCTTTTATACGGGAGCACCCTCTCGATATTGGCGAGCCCTTCGCTCGTGCCAAACGGTTTTTGGAATCCGGTGAACGTCGACTATTAAAAATACACCTCTGGATCGTCTATCTAATAAACCTTGTATACCTCGCCGAGTGCCAAGGTTGCTACAAGCAGTCTCGCTTTAGCTATTCTGAAGCCCGATATCTTTTTCTTGAAATTAAATTCTCTTCTAATAATTTGTTCTTTATAGTCATATATCGGCTCCCTGAGGGTCAACTTCTTGCGGAATTTATAGTTACGTTAACTATAAATTATAGAAACCATATTCTACCGAAGTAAAAGACTTAGGTGTTATAATTGCTTCAGACATGTCACGGAATCGCCATATTAATACCATCACTTCAAAAGTTCATCAAGTTCTTTGTAGGCTTAAGTATCGTGGCCATACCTCTCAACATCGATACAACTTTCGCTCGTTAACTCATTAGTCATTCCTCACCTTGACTATGCTATGCTCGTATTTGCAGATCTCTCGGGTTATCCTAATATCAAATTGAAACGCTTACAAAATGTAGCTCAGAGGTATGTTTACCGTCTTTGACGTGATACTATAGTGGCGCCCTTTTGGAGAAAAGTAAACTGGATGACCATTGCATCTAGAAGACATTACTCGTTTGGCATCCTTACGCGTCAAATAATCACTACTTCTCAGCCATCCTCCAATACATCCAAATTTTATATATCTTCTTTAAAAATGTTGTTATAAGGAGCGACATAAACTGTAATCCCTTAGACAGTACATTCAATTCAAAATATCTAAAAAATATTATCATGGATTATTCGCTTTTTTCCGTCCGTTTTGGACCTACCCATCATTCTGGATTTTCTTAGACTCAAATAGACGTCATGGTTGTGGTGTCCCAAGAAAAAAGTAAAAGTTTTTCTACATCAGCCACGAATGTTCCAATTTAAATTGTGTCGTTCAGACCATCACCTGTCGCAATTTTGCCCAATTAGAAAACTCAGACGTAGATATTGATATCTTAGCTTTATTACAACTTAAGTTTATCCTAATGGTCTAAATATATTTTACGAATGTATTACCCTATCAGGACGGGCGAACGCACTTTAACAGTAATTTAACCGAAAAAAATAACCCGTCGAAAACGGCCAAAAAAGGACCGTTTTACAACCATAATTACCACGAAAAAACCGGACTTCGAGGGAAAGGCATATGGTCAGTATTCTTAAAATAACTACAGAATAACCGATAAAAAACCGATCAACAGAGCGTCGACCGGTCGTTTGCAGCCAAATTACCGCAAAATAACCCACGAAAAACCGCTCTTCCAAAACGTCGATCGGTCAATTCTCGCAAAATTATCGCTAAATAACCGATGAAAAACCACCATTCAAAAGCGGCGACCGGTCGTTTCTTGCACAATTACCTCAGAATAACCGATGAAAAACTATTGTTCCAAAGCGTCGACCGGGTGTTTCTAGCGAAATTTATCGTAAATAACCGATTAAAAACCGCTCTTCTAGAGCGTCAACCGGTCATTTCCCCCAAAATGGCAGCAGAATAACCGATGAAAACCCGTTCTTTCAGAGCGTTGATCAGTTGTTTCTCGTAAAATTACCGCAGAATAACCGATAAAAAACCGTAGTACCGTAGGGTGGATCGGTCGTTTCTCTTAAAATTACCGTAGAATAACCGATAAAAAACCGCTGTACCATAGCGTCGACCAGTCGTTTCTCTCAAAATTACTGAAGAATAACCGATGAAATACCATTGTTCCAGAGGGACGAGTGGTCGTTTCTTACAAAATTACCGGAGAATAACCGATGAAAAACCGCGGTTCAAGAGCGGCGGCCGGTCGTTTCTCTCAAAATTGCCGAAGAATAACCGATGAAAAACCGCTCTTCAAGAGAATATAATAGTTAATAATTATTTGCAATAACATGTATATATGAGTTTTTTATTTACTTAATTTCTGTTTTGTTATGCATATCTATAATCATCTTTTATAGATCTAACAAAACTGCTCAGTCACTGTAGTAAATGTTTATGTAGGTACCACGATGAGAGAATTCACAAACGTGAATGGTGAAAACCCGAACGGTCAGGCTTATTATACGAATTACGGCGCTACTTTGCTAGAGGATTTTGACCCCACCTAGCGCTGGCCGAGAAAACTCTATTTGAATGAAGGGTACTGTTCGTCGGGATGTATCGTGTCGAAATTACCGCTAAAAATCTGTTTCTCGCAAAATGACCGGTCGGCGATCTTGATTAACAGATTTTTGCTTCTCTAGCAAAGTAGCGCCGTAATTCGTATAATAAGCCTGACCTATCTATTTCATAGGTTATTCTTGGGTAATTTTGAGAGAAACGACCGTTCCACCCTATGGTACTACGGTTTCTTATCGGTTATTCTGCGTTAATTTTACGAGAAACAACTGATCAACGCTATGGAAGATCGGTTTTTCATCGGTTATTCTGCGGTAATTTTGGTTCGAAACGAACGGCCGCTACTCTTGAACAGCGGTTGTTTTGTATATTATTGTGCGGTATTTTTACGACAGAATTAACAGGTCGACGCTCTTGTACGACAGGTTTTATCGGCGATTCTGCGGTAATTTTGTAAAAAACGAACGGTCGTCCCTCTGGAACAATGGTATTTCACCGGTTATTCTTCGGTAATTTTGAGAGAAACGACTGGTCGACGCTATGGTACAGCGGTTTTTTATCGGTTATTCTACGGTAATTTTAAGAGAAACGACCAATCCACCCTATGGTAAAACGGTTTTTTATCGGTTACTCTGCGGTAATTTTACGAAAAACAACTGATCAACGCTCTGGAAGAACGGTTTTTCATCGGTTACTATTCTGTCATTTTGGGAGAAACGACCGGTTGACGCTCTAGAAGAGCGGTTTTTAATCGGTTATTTACGATAAATTTCGCTAGAAACATCCGGTCGACGCTTTGGAACAATAGTTTTTCATCGGTTATTCTGAGGTAATTGTGCAAGAAACAACCGGTCGCCGCTTTGAACTGGTGGTTTTTCATCGGTTATTTAGCGATAATTTCCATAGAAACAACCGGTCGATGCTCTTGAAGAGCGGTTTTTCATCGGTTATTTTGCGGTAATTTTGCTGGAAACGACCAGTCGGCGCTCTTGAAGAGCGGTTTCTTATCGATTATTCTGCGGTGATTTTATAAATTCTGACCATACGCCTTTTTCTCGTAGTCAGGTTTTTTCGTGGTAATTAAGATTGTACGACGGTTATTTTTTGGCGGTTTTCGACCGGTTCTTTTTTTTCGGTTATTTTGCGGTTGCCCGTCCTGATGGGGTTTCTAAGATCCTTGATTGCCATGGCGTCGTATGTTACAAAGCGTATCTTGTATCGTTCTTTTCCATGACTCACGTTTGCCATGCGAATTAGAATAATGGAATGCGATAAACTGTATTTACGTGCGAAACGTACTAGAAACTCCCTTCTCTTACAAGTAACACTCCCCACTTGACAGACGCCGATTTTTCTGAAACTTGGATACGTTGTAGTACATGGAAACCTAAGAGACACGTATTTTTTTCGGCGGTAAAACGTTTTTAGAGTGTGAAACAGCCTCCTTATATTAGGGGGTGAAATGGAAAAATTGCGTTATCTTTAAGACAAGTGAAGCGAATTTAATGATTTTCAGTGTATAAGTATAGTTCGATAACAAACGAAAATCAGGCTAAGTATGTTGCCTAAACCCGAGATAATAAAAGAATAGCGCAAAATCAGACTTAACCGAACTTAAATCTAAGTTCCCGTACTTAATCTAACTTATTAACTAATCGCACGAATCGTTGACTATCTAATAAGGTATACCGTAACCCCCTGGATTAAAGCCTCCCGGCAAGACGTATCACCAAAATATTAGCCCTTCCACAGCAATTCCCCCTATTATAGTGATCGCCACCGTACCCCGGATAAAAGCCTGCCCGTAAGACAAAGTCTGACTCTTTGGTACATCACAGCGATAATTCAGTCATAATTTCATAAATACGAATTTATATACCGCTCCGCAATTTCTCTAAACCAATACCGCAAAGAGAACAACGCAACGTAATGAGATACAAAAACTAGCGCTACTGCAGCATTCCCCCCTATAAGATGAACTACATTACCCCCCGGATAAAAGCCCCGTGTCAATACATAGTCTGTTAATCCGGAGCGGTCCCCAAATTTTCCGAGAACCCAGTACTGTACCTCAAAAACACTAGCCCTCCCATTATGGCACAGTACTGACTTAACGGTTTGGAGCCATATCTTCAAAAATTAGCTCCACCTTAGCAGCCCCCCATTTACCCAACGGATATGACCTACGCGAACCACAGTGCTAGTGAAATATTAGCACCTCGGTCGACAGTTCCCCCTATTATTAGCACTGCAGCATCCCCTCGAATTGATTCTCGCTCAAAAATGCGGCTGTAACGTGTTGTCGAAGTCGAAGTCCTACAGATACCCGTCCAATCTCTAACCCACCTCACCTTTCCAAAATCATCGACTCATTAGCTACCCAACAAATCACAAGATTCTTAAAGCATATCCAGCTTTTGCTTCCTAACCAATGTAGTTTTCATAGGTTCCACAGTACACAAACCGCACTGCTGCATTTTTTGGATGACATCTGATTGATCATCGACAGATGCTATGTGACTATCTTAGTCCTGTTCGATTTCTTAAAAGCCTTTGACTCTTAGTCACTCGGTTATACTAACATCCTTACGCGACATAGGCTTTGATGACACTGCAATTAAATGGATAGATTCATTCCTCTCGGGTAGATCACAATAGGTCATTGGACCTGACGGACAGACATCCCAAGTTGAGTACACAACATCAGGAGTCCCGCAAGGTACCAGTCTCGGACCGATTCTCTTCATTGTCGGCATTAACACCTACTTGCTAGGCTTCATTACTGTCACGATACCGCGATCGTTTTTGTCGATGACACCCAATTTTATTTATTCACCCCCATTTGTAGTCTAAACGGGACTGTTAGGCGTGTTAATAACGATATTGTGGAGCTGGTCCGATGATACCAGGAATTTGGGCTTACGCTGAACACCCATAAAACTAAAGATTGTAACGATTTCTCTAGAGGATAGCCGGAGGTTTGTCAGATAATAAAGTCCTCACTGAAAATAGCCAGAGTTCAATTTATTTTCTTCTATGATCGTAGAGATCGTGTGTCATAAAAAACTAACGGACAGATTACAGCAATTATTTTCACACTATCGTTGTCACGCACGGATCAAAATGGTGCACTCTGATTTTGCACACAATACACACAACTATAATTTAACAGAGAGACATTTATACACCAATATAACCGAGGGATCACCTATCACGCCGATGGCAACCGTCTAAGAGTGATAATAATCATAAAAAGGTAAATATCGTATTGAAGACACGCTATAGTGTTCGAATATCACTGATCGCACTTAGGTAATCTTTTCGTAGTCACACGTTCTGCAAAACAATATCGGGTTCAGATTCTATTTAAGTCCACACTTTCTCCCGAGACTAGGACTTTTCCGGTTGAAGGAATAAAACTAAAATGTAGGCGATAAAATTTTCTTCTTTCCGCACAGTCTAAAAATGTTACCGGATCCCGATCGTGAGTTGATTACAGCCCGGATTTCTGTTCACCGCAACAAAAACGCACAGTGCACCATACTATCCTACCTGGATTTTGAGCCGATGAATCTTTTGGCCGTTCGTTATCCGCCCTGCACTCTGGATACCAGGTCGAAAAGTTGCAAACCACCCTCAACGAGTGACCTTGAAAACTCTCCCAAGTGATGATCGTGGCACGATGTATGGTGATGTTTGAAGAAAAACCGCACAGGAAAATCTCGCCAACGTCAATAATGCTGTATATTAATTTCCCGTGTCAGGACACGCACTTCGCAAAAAGGGAGAGAGGAAATCACCCTTTTACTCAGCCCAATCGGTACCGGCAGCCGATGCTTTGGTCCAGAAACTGCCGACCTTGACCAGGAACCTCGGTCGAAAACCGGGAAAGAGGACCGGCATTCGGGCAGGGGTCCTTTTATACCTTCACCCCTTCACCCTTCATCCTTCCTCGTAGCCATACTCTGGCGAACACCGATGCCAACTTAACCGCTATCGCACACATCGTAAACAAAACATGAAACCGACATCACGGGTTCCACAACATCAGCGCCTATCTAAACGCACCTCCTCTCGCTTTACGAGATCGAGACGGAGGAGTCTGAAGGGGGAGTAAAATCTTTCAGGCTTAAAAAAATTTGACGGCGTTTATTTTATAAACCATAACTATTATTCAAAAATAAAAAATATGCTGAGTATCTTCAATATGTGAACAAAAAAGCCCAAAAACCCGATTTTGAAATGCGCACTTCCTTGTATGTAAAAAAAAATCTTGAAAATAAGGTCGATTTCGGCCGTCAAAGGTGTTACTCCCCCTTAACCAAATGCCGGAGTCGTACGCTGCGGCAGCGCTCTTCGTGGATATCCCCTGCTACCCGACTCGCACAACGCGCGAAGTTCAAAACGCGATATATGACTGCCACAACTATTATCGCCGGCTCTACCCACATCTTGATTATGTCACGCTGGTCGCAGCTGATCTTTCGGCCTATCTGAATATAAAATTACAACGTTTACATAATAACGCTCTTAGGTAATCTGTCGCCTACGGCGTGATGATAGGCTTGCGCCATTTAGGCGTAATGCTGATAATTAATACCGTCCAACCATCTTATCTTTCATCCAGAATTGTTCTAATTAACAGTACATTGTGTCGTCCATATCGTATTCAGTCCTCTTATTTCATGCTCCTTACCCCCCCCCCCCCCCCCCGGGCACAAACATTTTCGAAAGATTATCCTGGATCACAGCTATCCAATATTGGAATTCCTTGCCACTCTATTTAAGAAATCTGTCATCCATAGCATCGTTTCGCTCTCACCTCCTTGCATACTTAGGGCGGGCTGAGCATAATGTATAAGTTACAGCGTTGTTCTGCAGCCATGAACCATTTATTTTCGTCTAAATTTCGGCTGGTTCTTTTTATACTAACAAATTTTTATAATTATTTATACTTAGGTCACGCGTTAACCAATGTTATTTTTGTTATTTTGTTATTTTTTTCGTGCGTGAGAGATATTTATATTGTAAGCTACTATTGTAAATATATCTTGACCGAAGCTTTGTTACGGTAGGATGTCTTATGGTTTGTCCACGGCCTTTACGGCCAGGACACTAACAAATAGTTATCAGACAGTAGGTTTCTCCGAATAACGAACTGATGAGTAATCGCACGCATAAATTTTCGCGGCGTTAGAATTATACTCTTACTCACCTGAATCTTTATCTTCCCGAGTGACAATCTTCCCCAGGAGGTGCATTGTTGCACTCTTATGGTGCATCTCTTTGTAATCCGAAGTTGTAAATTTGTCGATTTTCCCTGACCACCTGCCAATGGCAATATCCAACATCTTTCGGATAGCGCAGGCTCGATCTACCACGTAGATATATGCACAAATCTACCGCGAGTTGTCTCTACGCATCACCAACACTTGTCTACCAGAATTGACACACCGATCACGTTTTCAAGTCATTCGTAAGACCTTATCTTCCAAACCGAAAAAAGTTGAAGGCCACTCGATTAGTGCAGTGTCACAAATCCGTCGTAAGAACTAAAGTTTTATGTAACCTATGTCATTCCGTTTTTCATCCGTCATGTGATGTACTATTTATTACTGGTAAACTAGATACCGTGTGTTGTGTGAGCTCGTTACCACATATACTTGAGTCGCGCTTACATACACAGAGCGCTCTAGTTGCGCGCAACCAGTGCCATTCCCCGACGTCTATCCCTCTCTCTTCCCCATGCACCTCGTCTGTCTTCGGGTCTGATATCCCACCCACTCGAGCACCTTTCGAAAATCCCACCACGCATCCCGCACTGTCACTCTCGTACACTTTGCCAATAGTTAATACTCCGTACGCTATGTCCACGGAAGACGCATCCTTAAAACACCAATTCAACCAAATCATGGCGGCAATTTCTTATAGCAAAGAAGAGTTAAAAGCTGAAATTACTTCTTTGAGAAATGACACGGAGGTTATTAGGAAGGACCTTCATAATATCAATGCTGCATTGTATGGTTATTTGTTTGGCGCCCAGAGCTTACCGCCATTCGGGCGCCTCCTCTCACGAGGTTGGGGCCATATTGGAGTGATGCACCACACCGCCGGGTGTGCCATTTATGAAAATGACAACAGGTCCGGCTACCACGTTATTAATAACAACCTGCCTGCCCTGATTATTTCTGTTGGTTCAGAGCCATGTTTCTAGGAAATCCACGGCTCGCTAGAGGCCAACCCTGCGGTTACTGCCGGACGGACGTGTGGAACCCGCCGACAGGGGCTTGACACCGCACCCTAGCTCCCCAGTACGGTCCCAAGCAGCAAAATAAGGAATTCTGACCCCAGCCATAGTTGAAATGCCCTATTTAGTAATAAATAGCCAAATTACAACCTAAATTAAGCCTTCTAAGTCAAAATGTACTTGAGGTCTATTTCATAGGTTAAAGTAACCAAATATCGACTTGAAAAATGTCCTGATAGTAAGAAAGTATTTGAGGTATATTCTGCAAGTAAAATGAACCAAATTTCAACTTTAAAATCGTCCTGAAAGTTTTTAACAAATAGGTTATATTTTAGTACATATTTTACCAAATATGAACATGTGTTCTGCCTTAAAAGTCCAATGGTTTTGAGAAGAAAAGTTAGGAAAGTGAATATGCCTTTGCTAGATTCCCTATTCTGAACTTGAAAGTATGAAGGCTTTGTTGCGACCCAACATGCACTTTCAGGGCAATGCAAACTGTCTACGGCAGTAAATTTACCAATACGACAAGCACTCACTAGCAGTAGTGAATTCCAAACAATTTGTTCGTCGATGAATTACAGAAATCAAATTTGTGAAGGTGTGTATTATTTTTTGACAACTTAACCTCAAATCATGAGATTTGAGGTTAATCTGTCAAATGATAACCCAATTTCCTATTTTCGTACCTATTTATTATGATATAAGTCCCAACAAGTACATTATCACTATTCTTACAGTTTTTTACGATGATCTGTCAATGTCGTGTAGGAGCACTATTGATGAAATTATTACTGCGTCTTTTGAGATCCGACTTATGGAATTTGTCAAAGTGTAATCACAGTAAACCTGTGGTGATTTTGTGCTTTCGTATATTAAAACAAATCAATACGATCATCAAAAAACATTTTAGATCCTATAAAATAGTCGATGTTGAGTGAGAGCACTAATGATGAAAGAATTACAACAAGTTTTGAAACTTGACAGACAGAAATAGTCAGAGTGTAATTACAGAATGTAGGAACGATTCTAAGATGTCAATTCCAACATAAATAGCAATATTTATCAGTAGTCATATATTGCAACGTAGTACACAACATTTTCTTTTACTTTTCTATGAATATGCTCCTATTTTCAACTTCGTAATTGAAAAGGCGAAGTAACCATTTCACTAGGATTGTTCTCAAACAACCTCAACCATTTCACAGAAGATAGATGGGTTTTTGATGATAGTATTGACTTGTTTTAATATACAGAAGCACAAAATCACTACAGATTTACTGTAACTCCGCTCTGATAACTTTTATAAACCTAATTTCAAAAGAC
This sequence comes from Trichopria drosophilae, assembly GCA_030407085.1. Taxonomy (NCBI): domain Eukaryota; kingdom Metazoa; phylum Arthropoda; class Insecta; order Hymenoptera; family Diapriidae; genus Trichopria; species Trichopria drosophilae. The sequence goes on from CM059583.1 coordinate 79,489,054, forward strand.
GCAGTAATCTTTTCATCTGTAATGTTCTCACATAATATCAACAATTTCACTGGACGGAAATTGTATCTTGATGATTGTATTCATTTATCCCAAAAAATAAAATCACAAAACCACCACTGAATAGCCATTGTTCTATTTTGGCAACTTTTATATATCAAATTTGAAAAGACGCTGTACTTATTTCACATCAAGCACATTTTTTCAAACTTGACGTACATAACGTGCTGGAGTAATACTTTAGTAAATTTGTGACGATTGCAATATTATTCTTTTATAAGAATTCAATAGTATGAGAAAACAGCCCTTTGGTTCTGTGAAATTGTCAATGTCGTTTGTCAACACCCCGGATAAAAATATTACTGCGTCTTTTAAAATCTGACGTATAAAAGTTGTCAGAATGTAATCACACTAAATCTGTGGTAATTTTAGATTTTGGTATATTAAATGAGATCAATATGATCATCAAAAAACAATTTAGATCCTGTAAAATAGTTGATGTTGAGTGAAAGCACTAATGATGAAAAGATCATTGGGTGTGTTGAAACGTGTCGGATAGAAGTTGTCAGAGTGTACTGCGTCGCCAAAGCACAACACACTGCACATCAATTGGCACTACACTCAGCAAACACATTTGACATTTAACAAATTTTATTTTTCCAATAACTTTTGAATGCTTAAATGTGTTTGCTGGATGATACATCTTTGACAGATTAACCTCTTTCAGTTTAAAATACATATATGATTTAAGGTTAACCTGTCAAAAACAACACTTAGAAGAACACAAAGACCTGTACGGAAATACAATTCGTATTTTCATAATTGCGTTATAAATAGTCGGATAATTATACTGAAACTTTCTCACAAGCTCTAAGAGCATAAGTAGGTTCGTGTATAAGAAAGCAAGTTTCATCGTATTACGAATATTAGTATGTATGCGTGCCTGCGTGCGAACACTGATCAGTGTATATCATATGGCGTCGAATAATTATAGGCATGTATAGGTAGGTGTGTATCTTAGATCATATAAGCGAGTGTGTTGTGATTTCATGAAAATACTTATTTCTGAGTACATAATAACCTAACCTATAGGTACGAACCCTTAAGTTGCGTTGAAAATCCGCTCAGAAGTTTCTTTTTTAACCAAGGCATCCACTAAGTCGAAAAGTCTAAATTAGGTCAAAATTACCAAATTATTACTAATATTCGACTTCTTATAGGTCCGTTCTCCCAAATTGGTCTATGCCTTATTAGTCCAAATGCCTTCCATTACCTAATATTTACCTCAAATTTACCGTCTTTTTATTCCCCACTTACCTGAAATAGAAGTCGATTCGACGTTAATCAGGTCAGGGCCGTTAGGTATTTGGACCTATTGGGAAGCCGAATTGACGTAATTTCGACCAATTTTGCTGCTTGGGGTGGGTGTCTCGGGTCGTTTAACGATCAGGCAATCGACGGCACAGACCAGCCAAACGATCGGGTCTGTGCGGTCGTCAATTCTCAAAACTTGCTAAGAGAAGCGGATCTTTCAAAAGCATTGCTCCTCTTCGAGTTCGGGCGCTTTGACCCCTCCCTCTTCCTTACGGACGGAGTTACCCGCTCCGCTCTCTTCCACAAGTCCCCTGCGGGGAATATCAATGCTGCAGTAATGAAAAATACAACGACATGTAGTGCCCTGTCGGCTGACATGTTATACACTAAACATGCTACAGCATTAGCAAAACCGACAGCCGGCCTTATAATTAATGGCATTCCAGTCCAATGTAGTCTTTCACCGTACGATATTTTTATTAGTGTACTAACTCACCTAAAGCTCGTTGGTCTATATACGGATTTTATTAATATTAATAAAATTGAATTTAAACAACCAGTGAATTCTATCTTGCCCAACCAAACATCCACCAGGCAATACCATGCACTAAAAGTTCAGAGCAGATCGGTAGAGACTCGTAATGCCATTTTGATGCTAAGCGTAAGCTGTGGAAATTAACTGTCCCGGATGTTACATCCACAAATCGCTTGTTTTTTTCTACTATTGAATACTGTAATGCCCTTTTCCGCGGGATTACTTCTTCGACGTTTTACCGCCGCCGTCTCGGGGCCGGCTACCGTCTCAGGTGGAGACTTTAATGCCTTCGGAGACGTTGCGCCAGGTAGAGGCCCGACGACGTCGTTCGCCCGTCCGGACTATTAATTCCCCGAGCCCGGCTGACTCGGGGTCTTGTCACGACTCGCACTCACGAGAGCAAGAGATCTCGTCCCACAGGGGGACGATTTCTCTCCTCCTTCCGCGCCTGAAAAGGGGCTCGAAAACTCGAGGGGATTGCCGCACACTGCAATCCGTCTTTTTACCGTCGGTAGGACCGGATGCATGCAAGGAAGGGTGGTTGCAAAAAAAGATCTCTTTATTAATACACAAACTTCTTATTATTAATGGTAGTTGGCTCAAGGCCACTTACAATTCGCTCTCGTCCACTAGAAGTAGGGCGGCTTCTGCAGGCTCGCGTATCGTACTCGCTTCACAAAATACACGCTCAAAAAACTCTCAAAAACTCGGAGAACTCGGTACTTTGAATTTTCAATCGACTGCACTTGTCCTTGCACGCGATGCCTCGGTACTGACGTCCGAGACCAGACTGACTGCTGGTCGTCTCGTAATCGCGCTGCACGACCGTCGCGCCGTGTCGACTCATGGGCTTTCCTGAAACCACATCTTATTACCGACCTCTCTGTCGGTGTCTTACCGTCTGAGTTACGAGCGCTGAGGTTCCAAATGGAGTATTGTAACCGGCGTGTTACAACACCCCCCTCCTTAGCCGGAATTCACCCGTGAGTCCGTCGTACCTGGTACTCTCGCGCCCATCCGTAACTCCCATGGTACCTCGGGGCTCGTTAGTTTCCCCTCGGAACCCTCTTTCTCTTACCTCTTACTTCCGGTTCGGGTCTCGGTTGGTCTCCTCGACCACCAGATCCTGAAGCGGGTGTGGCAGAGCCGCCAGTCTACCGGCCCACTCAACGGCATCTCCGTGGCGACTGCGAGCATCCACAAAAAGGGCCGCCTGCGGACTTAGTTGGCGTACCGCCTCCGCCAACACCCGCGCCGTCTCCACAGGATCGGTGGACGTAGAGGGTCTCGGTACAGGAGGGAGCGGTCCGCCGACTTCCTCCTAGGTGCCCGCAACGTCTGCGCGTGGTCGGTCTTCTCCACGACCTCCTTGGTCTGGTTCCCGGGCGGTATCTTCGGCCCATCGGGGGTCCTCTCGCCGGGTCGTCGTTTCGGCCGGTCGAGGAATTCGCCTCGGCTTCTTCTCCGGTGCACCCGTCTCGAGTACCGGTTCCGGGGGCGGTCGTCTCCTACGGGACCGACCCCGTGGTTGCTGGACCCAGCGGCGATAGGCCTTGCCGCATCGGGGGGCATCCGCTAACGGAGACCCCGGCTCGGCCTCAGTTGTGGCACCACGAATGCCGCTTGGGTAGCGGACACGCGGCCTATCCGTGGTACCCGCGCATGCACTTGAAACACTAGCCGCACGGGGGATCCTTTTGCGGGTCGTTGCGGATGTCCTGCAACCCGCAAACAGGACGCCTGAGGTAAGCGTCGGCATGTCGGCCCGCCGGCCCTCCGGGAAGTCGGGCATCCTGGCGTAATCGCCCGCCTGGTCGCTGGGATTAGCGGGCATTGTTCGAGGCCCGCTGCTTGCGGCTCGCGACTCTGCAGCTACCTCCTAGCTGCTCTCCCCGCTCTCCACCAATACCGCGCAGTCCTCCTCTCTGTCTCCGCTCTCCGACAACGCTAGCTGCGCCATCGCCGTCTGGACGCAGGCGTTGCCCGCCGCTAATACAGCCTGAAGGCTGAGGTCCTCATCCGAGGACGACAGGGCTGCTCCCTCTTCCACAGGGCAGGTCATGGCGTATTGGCGGCTTCCCTCCATGGTCCGTGCACCGGGTAGACCCACTCACCCTCGTAACTACGTCGCAACCGACGCCCTCCTCTCCCTCCTTGGTGGTTGGACATCTGTACAACAAACAACAACATATTCATTATTGGGTCTCGGGACGCTTGCGAGGTGCGAGGTAACGTTCCCGTTCTGGTCTCTTCCCGTCCAACTCGAGCTCGTAAACTACGGGAGAGACAACGCGCGCGATTCGGAATGGCCCTTCATACCGCGGCGCGAGTTTCGCGGCGAAACGATCCGCTCCCGATGACAACACATGGGTTCGTCGCAAAACTAGGTCGTCTACCGAAAACCGAATATCGCGCCGACCTCGATTATAGTAACTACGCTGTCGCTCGACGAGTAGATCAAGTAGACAACGAGTCCATCAACCTCTGAAAAGTGGCTGGGGCATTCGTTAGGCTGTAGGGCATCCGCTTGAACTGGAATAACCCTCGACCGGCTACTGCAAACGCCGTAACTTCCTTACTGGCCGGATCCAATGGCACCTGAAAGTAGGCCTGACTCAGCTCTAACTTACTAATGCATCTGGCCCGGCGTATCTTGTCTAATATGCCTTCTAAATTAGGCGGCGGATTAGCGTCTTTTCTCGTGACGGAGTTAACGTCTCGGTAATCAACGCAGAACCTATAGCTACCGTTGGGCTTCCGGATCATCACCGGTGCCCTCGACCACTCGACCAGGCGCTGTTTGATGGCTCGATGATGTCTTCGCCTAACATCGAGTCGACTTCTGCCTGAGCGGCTCCCAGCAAGGCTGGTGAGACTCGACGGTAGCGATGCTTGATCGGCTTGGCATCCCCGACGTCGATGGCGTGCTGAACCAATGACGTAGTGCCTAATGTGACTGGGGGTGGGGAAATCAGCGGGTCTAGCAGGTCCTTCAGCTGGTTCTCCTGAACCGTCGATAGCTCGGTGAGGCCGGCGCACTCTGCGTTAATGGCGGTCTCCTGGCCCACTTCGAAGCTCTTCCAGGGACCTTCGTGGCTTCACCATCTTGCCTCATGGCAGTCTATTACGACGCCGAATGACTTTAGAAAGTCCATTCCCAAGATGGCGTCGTAATCGAGCGTCTGTGTGACCCTCATGGAGATCATCAACCTCGATGGTCAACGGCAGCCGTCCGATGATACCTGCCGAATGTCCTGTGGCACCTTTCATGGTGCCTTGGTATGACCGTACGCGGTCTTTGCACAGGGCAGCTATTTTTGGTCCTACAAAGGACTTGGTGGCTCCGGAATCGCATAGCCCTCGTACTCGCGTCCCGTTCACCACAAAGGTGAAGTAGAACCTTCCATCTTTCTTAGCTCCACCGGCCGCTACTTCTTCCTCGTCTCCTCTTGGTCTTGATTTGGGGTTTGGGATACCCCACTTTGTCTCCACGAATTTCTTCACTTCCTCCTGAATTCGTTTCGAGGAGTCGACCGTCTCGTCCTCCAGTCGGAATTCGCATTGGGCGGGCTAGGTTCGGAGGACCTGGTTCTTGACCCGTGGTGTCCGTTTCCCGACCACTGTGCCTCTAGATCACGGCACTCGCGCGCGAAGTGGCCTGTCCCTCCACAAGTATAGCACGTTCGCTCCTTCCGGCTTACCAGCGCCTCCCCCCTCCTTGGACTTGAGGTTTTCTCGGATCCATTGTCTCGCCTTGTCCTCGAATACTCCTGGAAGCACTTTCAATACGTCGGCTTCCTCTAGTTCGAGACAGTCGATGCACTCGCTTGTCAGGGTTAGGAAGTCCTCGACTTGACTTCCGTCGAACTTGACACCCCATGAGCTCAGCTGCTTCAGGGTGTTGCTGCCTTGGCGAGGATTGGTCACTTCCACCGACGGCTCTGATCGTCTCGTCCTTGTTCGAGCTAACGGACGTTGAACTGGCGGCCTAACTTTCGCGCCGCGTCGTCTTCGGTCGTCAGTGGTCCCGAACATTCTCGGTGGTTGTCCGCTTATTTCCTCCTCGGTCTCGTCTGTGAAAAGTTCCCTTCTGGGCACCGTGTCCTTCTGACCTTTAGGTGCTATTACCTCATCCTCGCTATCCTCTTCGGGCAGTGCCCATGCTCCTTCCTCTTGATGCGGGCGCGTTTTCGAATACGCGCCAGTCTTGACTCCTGGAGTCAACACACGGATCATGGGCTCTCCTGGAACTTGCGTCTTTTCATGGCCGGTCTGCGCAACCGGTCGACGAATGGCCGTATTTAGACCCGTTGGCGCTCCCCACGACACTCTCGGACCTTGTGCCATTATGTTACGAGATGAGAATGGCAAGAAATAAGCCGTCGTAGACGGAGCCCAGATTGCGAAAGCGAATCAGACGGTCGCGGACAATTTCCTCCGATTCCGATCGGTTTAGCCCTTCTCTAATCAGGTTTTCCTGAACCTCCGATAACGATAAATTCGTGTCCTCGACGATCTGATTTACTTCCCGTCTTACGTCCCAACCATTTGGATCGCTTCCGTCAATCATCTTGATTGATGTCGCGGCTTTACTCTTGCACGGCTGTACTTCAAAATCTCTCTCACACGTCTCGACTTGATGCACTGACTTCCCACTCTTAAATCACTTTTTCTCTTATTGATTCTAACTCTCCTACACTCACACTCACGCGCATCCAGTTCCCTACAGCCGTACCCCTATTTTCCTTAGCGGTAGAATGACCTCGACGGCTGGTCCATGAACTAGCTATCCAAAGGCGTCGTCTCACCCGTAGTTCGCGGCTCAAATCTACTCGATAACTCCAAAGTATGACTTTCCCAATTATCGGATTCTCGCACCTCGATCGCGCAGATAGTCCCGGCTTGACTATCTTGCAAGCTTTGAATACTTAATATTAAGTCTTATTCTAATATTCTTAACCTAACTTAACTCTACTGGTTTTCTTAATCTAAGGATACTTAATCTAAGGATATTAAGGGAAAAAATCGCGAACCGAATCTCCAAAAAGGGACCCGAATTTACTCCGACTTGTGAAGGTCACTCTAAATGTCGAGATTCACTCTGAAAATTCTCGACTTATTTTTATTACTTCTCGAACCAGTTAAATGTCTTGTTGAATGTAAACTTTACTTCCTATCCTATCGTGACATATAATGGAGGTATAGTTCATTCTCGAAACTCAAGACAGAAATATTGACTTTATTCCATAAGCCCGACACTCTACCTTCGCAGCTGAGATTCACTCACCAAAATCTGAAGTGACTAATCACTAGTCTTCCTAAAAAGTGAAGGTCACCCTAATATGGAACTTCACTCGTACTACTATTTTCTATTCCTAATCCCAATTAAATTCTAACCCTTATTTACTTTTAACTTAATTCTAGTGAACTTCACTTCAGCACTTGGGATTCACTCCAAAAATCCGAAAAACTGCTAATTTGTCTTAATAACTAGTAAAGTTCACTCATGATCGAGATTCACTCGAAACGTCTCGGAACACTATTATTATAGCCCTATATTTTAAATTTGACTTAATCTTAGTGAAATTCACTCCAAATATTGAAGTTCACTTCAATGGTCACTCTTCACTCAAAGAAACCTCGAAAAGGAATTTTATATCCATCTAGTATTCGAAATTTAAACTTATTTCATTTCATAAACCGGAAATTATTTCTCCAATAATCCCGATTCTCAAAAAACAACAACTTTACAAATTTTACTAATTACTCTTATTACTATTGTCCATAATATTCTCTATAATCTCGAACTCGAATATTAATTACTAATTTCACTAATTTTTAATCATAATTATTATTATTAAGAGTGACTTCACAACACCAAATATTTACTTATCTGAATTTTTCTCTCTTTTTTTCCGTGACACATCTGAATTTTATCACGTGCGTGCAAAACGTCTCAAAATTCGGCACGTGTTCCAGGTAATTATTTCCGTTGCACTTTTAAATTTAATTTTAACGGATTTGAACTCCAATATGGCAGCCAATATGGCCGTTTCCTATTCTGAGCACGTTTCAATATGGCGGCTTCGCTGTTCACGCGGTCAGAAAATAGCCGTTTGACTTTTTTATACGCGCTCTATTGGGCCTTAGCCACACGTAGTAGCGCCACTTTGTAATGCCCTTTTCCGCGGGATTACTTCTTCGGCGTTTTACCGCCGCTGTCTCGGGGGCGGCTACCATCTCAGGTGGAGACTTTAACGTCTTCGGAGACGTTGCGCCAGGTAGAGGCCCGACTACGTCGTTCGCCCGTCCGGACTAATAATTGCCCGAGCCCGACTGACTCTAATTTTTAAGAATTAATTTGCAAAAAAAAAAGTAATTTTTATTTTATTTAAGGTTAGGGCGATAATTTCATCAAAAAGTTGAAGAAATTACCTTCAAAATGAAAAAAAAATTGTTCTACGATAAAAAATGACGCAAATACGACGATTTCAACATTACAACAAATCGCAAACACTCAGAATTAAAAATCGCTATATGTTCAAAAATCTGCAATTGGTAAACAAAAATTCAAGCGATATAAAAATTTTGAATAAAAGTGTGCGATTTATAAAAGAATATCTCCTATAGGAACGAGGAACTTTGCACGCATACTTGCGTATGTGATGTACAACCTTTTACGTCACACTTTAACCGTTTTATAGAGTTGCATGCGGAAAAGTAATTAAGTGTGTGATAAAGCAGCTAAGCGTGAGGGAAACTAGAAGGCTCAAATATACTTTTTCCGTTTAATTTATTAATTGCAATGTAATCATTTTTTTTTCTTTTACAAGGGCGAGAGGAAAACTTTCAAAAGGCACTATAACCAGAAAGCACTCTGGGACAGTTTACCCACTAAACTTTTACCCCTACCCTGTCAGCGGCAGATGTTAAGCAAAGCCGCCCGGAAACACCCGTACGGTCTTTTCGGTCCGGGCGGCACCACTATGTCTCTCCCTCGAGGAAGCTTCGACTCAGAAGGCCTGCGGCCACCCTCCCCCTCTGCAGATTTTACAGCCCGGTGTTATTAGGCGGCGGCACTCTCCGTGATCTTTTTCGGCGCAAGGTTGTCTCTATAAATTGTGACACCCGTGCCCGAGGCCCATCCGACTGTAGCATCAGGCCGATGACGTTCGGTTCGACGCCACCCACATTTTCCTCCAGCAATGTAACAATTAATATTAATAGTAGTGATAATAATAAATAATATACGCTGTGTATATTTAAATGTATTATATTTAATAACAAAATAATTTTCAAATACTTGTTTTGGTCGTTTTGCTCGGGTGAGAACCTTCGCTTCATGACGGAAAATCTGCTTTGCAAACTCGTAGCGTAATGTACTATTTGGATTATAAGCCCCGAAAAATCTGGAATTTAGTTAAAAACTTATTAGATTATTTCTCTATTTCTGAACTCCTATCAAATATATCCTCACTTTTTCGTGCTAAAATAACGATGTCCTACAGAAACTAAATGCTTCTTCTTACAAATGTTTTTAATATATATAGATATATGTTAAATATATATATATATATATATATATATATATATATATATATATATATATATATATATATATATATAAAGTAAATATATGTTATACATATATATATATTTATTTACAAATACATGACAAGAATATAATTTTATGTTAATTCGTTAGTAAATGCATAAGATCAAATTACTAGGAATAACAAATTAAAAAAGTATATTTTTAAATATTTCAGTGTGGGAATTGAATATCACCATATAACAATAACTAAATAAGAATATCAATATCTTGTAATTTATTTTGAATTTCATGAATGTAAACAGGTACATAAAAGTATCTAGTTTTGACACAGCTAATTGAATCTAAAAATAAATTGATGAGCCATATATTATTCCAGGTAGAAATTCAAATCAAAAATATAATTGATAAAAATAAATATTCCACATCTTTACGTAGCTTTTAAAAACTGAATCATATATTCATAATTTATCTAGTATTGACATACTGAAATAGCAGGGTTTTTTTGTTTACAGGCTGCTCAAGGTGCTGTACGACTAGAAGGCGATGTGATAACCGCGAATGGTTCAATCCTTTCTGGACAGCTGGGAAACCACGGTGATTCGATTTCTCTCGATGATCAAGCATCCGTATGCAGTTGTCACTGTGTCCCTAGCAAGCGCCGAAGACAACGTTTTACGGTGCGACGATCGCCAGGAAAGATATCGCACCTTTTACCGTTACAAACACTGCCGTCAATCGATTCCGATGATAATCAATTACAACCCCCATTATTAACGCCACTGCTTCATCTACCATCGTTATTTCATCATCGATCGAGCATTTGACAGGACCGACGCATGTCGATCAAGTCGACAAAATCTACGAAGACTGTGCAGCCTACGATGGACTACGACGATTACGACCCACACCAATATCAATTGCGGCGAATTTCGTTATAAATTTAAGCCATGTCGGTTTTGACGCGGATCTTCAGACCACAGTCTATGATTACAATATCGAATGCGAGAAGGCCTTTCGCGGAAATCAGAAGATCGCAAAATTACGATAGTGAAATTTGAATAAATATCAGATAAACCAATATAAATTATACGATCGAAATAATAAATAAGACAAAGAGAAATACATAAATAAATAATATAGAGAGAAGATAGAGGGATGTAGTAAGGCTCACGGAAAGAAAGACAAATTTGTAGGAAAGGCATAGATGTCAAAGCTTCTCATTATGTCACACAATCGAAAAGCGATAAACAAAGATTGAAAATGAAAGATTTAATTAATGGATGAATCAAAGTACAACGTGATACAAAACGTACGAAACGTGGTATGATTTTTACGAGGTATTTTATGGAGAATTTGGAGGATAAGAAAAACTCATTTTTATATACAGCATCGGAATGGAATCGGAGCTACGAATGATTCAAATTAAGCACAAAAAAGACCACGTAACTAAAATTAGTAGAAAATATTTTACAAGGTTCAGAATAGAAGGAATTGATGCCGTATGCGCAATTGCAAAAATGAAAGAAGTAATCGAAAAATGGACGAGGAGCATGTAGATAACAAGAGAGATTCAATAAATGTGGATTAAGCATTCCGAATTTGACTGTAGATGAAATGAAATTGGAATTGACCGGAAATGAAATGAACGAAAGACCAAAATAATATATAAATATATATAAGAGATATACCGAAATTAAGAAACAATAGAACGATAAGAATTAAAACCCGTTTCCTCATCTTCAATTTTCCAGTTGTGCACTGGTGAAAGGAACAGCACTCATTCTGTACAGTTACAAGGATACCCGTGGTGCCTCACCAAAGCTCGTACGGGTATAGATATACTGTACGCATACGTACATTCGCGATAAGACAATTATTTGCTAGTTTCGATCTTCAATCCTCTTCTAATATAGAATATATCATTGGTCGATATATCGGTCGGTCGGTCTATCGTTCGATGGCGACTTGTCGAGCTTACGTAACTTCTTCCTAAAAAAACGATTAAAAGAACGTAAGTTTCATTAAAAATCGCCTTTTACGTAATAATATTCCACGAAGGAAGAAGATGAATTCATTAAATATCTTCTCTTATATGTGAATAGAACAGTTACTAACAAGTACAACTACCAATAATGGCTAGTATGAAACAATCCCTTGAAGTGCATGTGATAGTCATACTGTACGTTTGCATTTTCAAGCATGAAGGTGAAAGAGCGCGTATGTGCATTAGACATTATGCTAAGTGTGAACAACAATTACGAATAATTCGAAAATGGACTAAATAATCTTGTACAAATTTGTCAAATGCACTTTGAGCGTTTCTTTGCAGAAAATGTGGAGTGGGTGAGAATGCTCTAGCGCTAGGAAAATTGAATAAATGCTAGGGAGATTTAGTAAAAGTAATTAAACCTATATGTAAGAAACTTTTCCATTGAAGAAAAATTTTACAATTTGTACATACGAATTATTGAATTACCAAATTTATCATTATAATATTTGTAATATATATTTACAAATAATATATACAGATAAATTTTACAGTGATTATTGACAGAAATAACCACGGCAAAGAAGCGCTCGGAATAACTATCGTTTATAATAACAAGTGCAAAGCACTCTACCTATCGAATTTTTCACTTGTTACAATTTCATGTGGACGAATCGTTACAACAGTCATAGAGAATTTAATAATAATTAATCTGAAACTAATAAGATTGATTTTGTCAAGAGAAATGTTGTTATTTATTTGTTACTTACTGTTAGAATCTGTTTTCATGCGGACAAACATTGTTCCCGATAATTCCAATATACACATTTATTGTAGACTTGTCACTTTCGTGGAACTTTTAACTATAGTGGTAGAAGATCTTCCAATTTTAAGGGGGCTCTAAACTGGGGCTTGCAATGAAATTTGTTCGTGAATTTTCCGTAAATTTTGTTCGTATTGTCATTTTTTCCCCACCATTTCTGAACCTATTTTGGTAAAATATTGACAGGAATCATATGAAATGTTTACTTTCGCAGGTACAAAGCTGGAATTTGGAAAAAGGTAAAAATGATTATTTAAATATAGGTAATTAGAAGTTTTACCGCGAAAATACGCTTTCTAATTACAATATTACGTACAAAGTTAATAACACACATGACTTTGCAAAATCTTCTTTTTGTGCTGTATTGACAGCATAATATTAAGGACCCACTTGAAGTATTTCTCGTTATAGTGTTTTTGTTTCGGTTCTTTTACATGCTTTTTCAATCTTGTGCTAGTTTAGAAATGCTGATAAAGTGCTGCTATGGTTGGGGGAGAAGAAATTGAATACCTTTTGTGAATTGAGCACATGTCTCATACACTACTATGAATCTAACTCGTAGAGATGATACTTCATATAGTTTTCTATGATTTGTCTGCCGTCCTTATTAGCCTGAATGTCATACAGGAACTAAACCGCATATGAGCATCACTGTGAGGTGTCACATACAATTTGTCTCGTCCCGATTATCCCTTGCAGCTTTAGTAAATATTTTCATCTTAACGGTCTGTTCACGTGTGATGTACGTTCCGATATCTTAATTATATAAAATTATACATATTCCGAAATTGTGGGAAATTAATCTAAACATTTTTTAATGACATTTTGCATTTTGATCGCTGTCATCAGCGAAAAACGTTGTAATGACAGTTTCCTAGACTAATCGCGTACTTGAAAAGTTGAAATTATTTAAAAAGTAATAATAAAGGAGAAAAAATGAAAGAATTTAAGAAGATTAACGGAATTGCGTGTAAGTTGGGTCAATCCGGTTTCGAGATTATTTTGCAAACCGGCAGTGATGCCACTGTACGGATTAGTTCATATGCTATTCTTTCTGCTTGAATAAGAGTGACACGCTTACGAGGCAGTGGCACTCCCGTGCTGTAACCTCTTTTTTTAACTACACAAATAATACGCGTTTGATACAAGAAGATGCAACAAGAATTGTATACCTTCGGTTGTAATTGATGATTGGAAGGATCGTTTTATTTACCGGTATTGACACATACCCAGGGGTGTAGAAAAAAAGGGTGTTTGTTAGGCTATCGATTTAGTATATAGATTTCGAGTTCGATTGCTCCAGGTAAAGCTCTAAATTTTGAAATAAATGTTATTGTTTTCTGGTAGTGTCTATTTTATTCAATAAGTCTTATATGCATCATTAGTTTTATATGAAATATTCTTCCTTAAAAATTATGTACGTATGTTACAAAAATAATCTTCATATATAATAAATTTTAAAAATGGATAATAAATCTTCGATTTTATTATAGTTGACGTGACTTTGATTTATGCGGGCAATCGCAATTTACATTAAAAATAAATGAGGATCTAGTGATTCAAGATGCGTTCAAAATGAATATTTCCAAATCCACGGATTTTCTAAAAAATGTCTCATGCGTTGTGCTTTTATTTAAATTATAATGCTTCTTAATGCTTTAAACGAAAAAAGATTTATTACTAAAGGCATAAAAAAATACAGTTCAGAATTAATTTGTTTTCCGTGAAAACCTTGAACTTCCTGGATTGGCGGTTGAAAGTCTTCCCTTTCACCATAACTTGTACCTATACGATATTAGCAGAATGATATCGTATAAACAATGAGTTTTATGCCAAACGATTATTTATAAAGAAGATATGTATTTAATAATGACGTGACAATGACCGCCATATTATATCGATCATTAGTGCCAGATTTACGCAATTACGGCAAATGGATAGAGGGGCGACTATATGAGATGATAATATAACTATTATTGCCAAGATTTAAAACGCTTTCTGTAAATATGTTAAGCGTATACAAAATAGTAAAGTTGGTCGTAACTATTGTTAACATAATTAAGATTTTCTCTTCTTTACAGTATAGTTTAGGACGCACGCAATGCTCGAAAATAAATTCAGGTCATAACTTACACGAAATGTTTAGTAAACCGCGAAATTAGCTTTAATTATTTACATACATAAATCTATTTACAAAATCACTAAAATATGTCTATTTAATCATTTTCAATTGATGATTTGATGTTCTGTTAATATAACAGCAAGCTTTTCTCTAGTTTCTCTAGTTTCTGTTCAACTTCAGATTTGCATAGATGACATTACTGAATTCCAGCTGCTACTGCAACATTTAACTATGCACATGTTTTCTTATCTGTAATATCGATAACCTATATTTCTTACATTATTCGGTAACTGCCGATATATATTTTTCTTTTTTTTTTATATGTATTTTTATACATATTATATAATTGGCCCTACCGACTGTACAAGGACCGGACGACCTGAAGCCCTGTTGTCAGAACTTCGTTGTCGAAATTCTACCAGGCGGAATTTTAATTCAGCGATCGAGCCTTATGAAAACTGCGAACGCCGGAATCAAACCCTGGCCGCTAGAGCCCGTATACGTCGGTATATAGCGAGAGCTGCAGTTCGTCTTTCTAGATGGCGCGATACTCACATTTGTCGAGGATGAAAGAAAACTGCAGAAAACCCACATCAAGTACCTACAGCAGCGGTCAAGAGCAAGACTTGATTCCTGCCTTGTAAACAACGTATCGAAATGTAAATACACAACGTGGCCCGTTTTACGTATATTGCTAGCTGCTGTCTGAATACAATTTCGAAGAGCTATTTTGCCTAGTCCAAAAAAATAAAAAAAACTGAGATAATCATATAAACATGCATTACATATAGTTCTACGAATGTTTAGAGATTGTATATAAGCAAAAAAAAACGTTTACCCTTTCAAATTGAGCTGTGCACCTATGAATCTGCTATCTTTCCAATGTTAGCGGCAAACAGTATCCCGCGTTTTTCTCAAAACTGCATAAAACGAACTTGGCAGGTTTTGCACCCCGATGCCTAATACAACTTTATATATTTCACAAAATTCTCTGTATTCGTTATACTTAACTCGTTTTACTTGCAAATAAGAAGCTTTCAAATTGTGTGAAGCAGCGTTGTATGGTACGAACTAGCACGCAAAATTGTTAGAAATGGGGTTTTTCAGAAATAGAAGTTTATATTTTTTGTTCAATCAAATGACGCCATTTTATTATTTAACAAAATTACGAATCCGCTGGAAATGGTGGCAGGATATATGTTCCCTTGAAAATCGTTCCCTGGAAAATCGTTCCCCTGGAAAATCGTTCCCTTGGAAAATTGTTCCCCTGGAAAATCGTTCCTCGGAAAATTGTTCCCCTGGAAAATCGTTCCTCGGAAAATTGTTCCCTTGGAAAATCGTTCCTCGGAAAATCGTTCCTTTGAAATAAACTCATAATTTCTATTGTACCATTTCTTTTCTCTTTCTCCAGCTTGAAAGTGGTAATGTGCTTCATTTTCTCTTACTCTTTGCAGATGGTGGCCGGATTTATGTTCCCTTGAAAATCGTTCCCCTGGCAAATATTATCTTGGGAAAATCGGGCTGAGAGTGGGCGAAAAAATGACTCATGGAAAAAACGACCTACTCAGCGTTTCTCGCTAAATATTCTTAATTTGGGTGTTGGGTTCAGTGGTGTGATCATAATATCGAGATAGGTTATAGGTTAGGCTAGTATTGCGGTCCCCCCCCCCCCCCCCCGGGCACACTCTGCGAGTCTGACCATAAAATTAGAATAGGTTAGTATATTAGGAGATTATTTCTTATTCGTTTTTTCATGGAATCTCTGTTATGTATATAAGTTATGTATATACCTTTTTTGCAATGGGGAATTTTTTCCAAGGAAAGATTTTCCAGCGGCACGATTTTCCAGGAGAACGATTTTCCAGGGAACGAATTTCCAGGGAAAGAATTTCCAGGGGAACGAATTTCCAGGGGAACGAATTTCCAGAGGAACGATTTTCCAGGGGAACGAATTTCCAGGGGAACGAATTTCCAGGGGAACGAATTTCCATTGGAACAATTTTCCGGAGAACAATTTTCCAAGGGAACGATTTTCCGGGAACGATTTTCAGGGGAACATATATCCTAGAACCGCTGGAAATATATAAAGAAAAACCACGACAGAAATAAAGGAAGTATAAATAATTGTTTATGTTGGAAACTAATATTAATATCCCATCGACCGGATTACTATCAAGTTATAAGCAACAATTAATAGCTCATAGCAACGGGTTGAAATCTATTGTTCGCTTAATACAATGATTTTTCCAACTTTGTCTCAACCGGTGATAAACGAAGATAAGTCAACATAAAGAACGAAATTACAGTTTCTCAACGAACACATGCGTTCAATGCAAAAACAGACAGTGGTGCTCACATTAGGTAGTTTAGAGCCACAAAAAAATTACATGTACAAAAATTTGGGTAAAGCGCCAAATTAAAACTCAAAATACAGTGACAAAATGCAATGAAACATTAGCCTTTTGAATGTGTTCGTATCGATTTATAGCATATTTATTTCTTTATTTATTTTTATTTATTATTATTATTTAACGGGCGGAATCGCCGTTTTGCACAGTTGTTTTTCATATAGATATTGACAATTGTAATATTTGCGAGAGCTGCAGATCGACTTAAGAAGATGGCGCCATACTTCAAATTTGTGTCTCAAATGTAGGAACTGCAGAAACCTACACCAAGTACAGCAACGGTCATGAGTCGATTTCCGCCAGATAAACAATATTTTCGAAACGTAAGCAAACAACGTGGCTCTTACCAACAGCGGGCTGTTGCTTGAAAACGAAATCGAAAAATTGTTCACCGGACGGGGATCGAACTCACAACCTACGACTTCGTAGTCCAGTGCGTTACTGCCTAAGGCACGAAGCCGAGTACAAAAATAATATGAAACCATTTTTTTGTTATTTATCAAACTAATTTCTTCTAAAGTCACACACTTATCCAACCTGTTAAAAGTATTATTAATTGTGGTAAAAGATGTCATTATTTTTAAATTCAACGTGAAATCATAAGCAATCAGCACATACATATTAAACAAAAGTAAAAGTGGTACAAGGAAATTTCTTAGTCGGGTACAGAGCCGAAGTTGGCTGAGAGTTTTCCTAATAATAATCGTGCTTTGAAACCTATTTTCGAACCGCTGTCAACCAAAACTCTTTCCGACGCTCGTCTGAATTGATAGGGGTCTCTCCGACAAGTGGAACGCTGGCGGTCGAATGATCTTTTTTTGGCATCGGTCAGACGTATTAAAACATACACAGGCCCGTTTCGGATGTCTTCTACCCGAAAATTGTTCGAAGTGAAAATCTATTAAGCTATCGCCGCACTGTTATACGTAGAAGAAGATTGTTGTCAGCCGAAGAATTTTTCCGTGTATATGTTTGTGAAAAATTGATTTAATAAAAACTGCTTCCATATCATCCTATACAAACTCGATCAGGCAAAAAATATTGTTCGCATTACGGGCGTAGAACTTTATTTTACGCCTTTAATACGAAATATATTACTATATGCATATATCACTCAAAATTTCTCAAACGTGTCATCTAAAAATCGCGAAATCTTACTTTAATCGAAAGTGTGATTTTCTGGTAGTGTTTCAACTCAAAAGAAAATGTACCAAAGGATTTTGCAAAAAAAATTGTTTGTTAATAATATAAACAATTGAATTATTTTTATACTTTTATTTAAATCTTCAATTTTTCAAAAACTTATAGATAGATTTAAAAACTCAAAGTGGGATTGATCCGCCACAAAACAAACTTGAAGTGTGATTTTTTCCAAAAAAAATTATCGGTGGTAACAATATTTAAATAACGTTTATTTATAAAAGGTTAACAGCAAATAATGTTCTCAATCGAATTAAAGGATGGAAAAAACCGTACATTCTTTATACGTATTTTAAAATTATGGAGATGAGAAAAAAAAGGCACGCATTTATAAATCAATTTATTTTAATATTTCTAGAGCGACGTTTCGTCATTTTTGAGAGGACTATGGTATCGATAACGTTCTCCGTCACTTGACTAGAATCAAATTATGTTATCAAATATCTTCACGAGTCCCATATATATTTGTCAATTAACTGTGAAACCCCATTAGTCCAATAATTATTATTTACTAATTTCACGTTTTTATATACGCATTTATGATTTCTCTTATTGCACGGATTATAGCGCGAATTTGCGCACGGCATTTCATAAAAAATACATTTATGTTACATTTATTTTTAATAAGGTACATGGATAACATTCCTTGAACCCCGGAGATTATTGCACATAAACATAAGTAAAAACTAGATGCCTTCGACCCGGGTGCCTACAATTTTGGCTAAATTCGTATTGCAGTTCCCTGACGAAAGGCTGATGCTTCCGGGAATATTCCCATTTTAACACTGCCAGGAAAGAAGGCGGCAGAGGGTAGTTCTAGCATCGTTAGGTTCGAGTAGTTTCTGTACATATATTGTAACAATATCTTTTCCTTAAATAGGGTGAATATGCCAATGAATGGACGGTTAAGCATTTTTCACACTTTGATCGATTGTAACTTTTGAATTCTTTTATGAAAATTTAATTATGATACCACCATTAGAATCGTTAGACTCTGCTCTTTATGACCGTGTAGTTCAACCTTTGATTTTATTTAATTATTAACCTCGTCTTCATACGTTTGTAAAGAAATCCGCTAAACCCCAATGAATAGACGGGTTAAATCAAATGGGACGTTTTCAGTACCAGTTTTGGATGGCTTTAAAACTTTGCTTTGATTTTACAAAACAATAAACACTGGAAGATCAATAGTACTGTAAATATTGTTTTGAATGTTCAAAGAACATAAAAATATGTATTGTGTTGCATGTTGTGCATCATACATTCATAAGAAATAGAAATATGTAGAAAATCGTCCATTCATTGGCATATCACCCTATATTAAAATTGAAAATGAGCATTTTCAAAACTTCGACCCCGACCGCAGGTCAGCCAAAGTACTTATAAATGAGCACGTCTTGTTCACACTGATGCTTAAAAAAACGCGGTTTAGTCGAGTTTTTGACAGGTCGGGTTGCAGGAAATAAATTTTTTTATATGTGGGATACTTCGGTTTCCGTTTTTTACGGCATTATCGTTGATTTTACGAAGAAATGAATAAAACCTTTTTTGTAGAGAATTCGATGTTCTATATTTTTTGTTTGAAACATTTTTTTGTACGATTTGTATCTTTTGTTAAAAAATGGAAAAAACGTGTTTTTTGAGCGTTTTTTTGTTAAACCTCCCCATAATCTAGTATGCATTGTCTCCAAAAACTAATCAGATCTAAGTTTGGCCAAGAGAAACCCAAATCCGTTTGTACTTTTTAAATTCGTCCTGCCAGTCGCGAGATATCGCGTATACAAAATTTTGCCCACGGACGGACGGACGGACGGACGGACGGACGTACAACCTAACGGACACCAATTTTTTTATTGTTGCTTTGGGTTCCTTAGGGCCTGAAACGTCGACATTTGATGAAAAACTATAGGGTAATTTTTTGGCAGGAACTGACCAAATTCAATACTTCGCCAGACCTATGGTCTGGGTCGAAGTAATTTGAATCAATAGCATTGACTTTTCAATGTGAAATATTTAAATAAAACAATTGACAAATGCTTGCCATTTTTTTAACGCATAATTTTTGAAATTGTTTAACGAATAGATGTTTTTTTCCACATTTTAATTCGATTGAGAACATTATTTGTTGTCAACCTTTTATAAATAAACATTATTTAAATATTGTTCCAACTGAAATTTGTTTTTTGAAAAAATCTCATTTCAAGTTTATTTTATGACGAATCAATCCTATTTTTTGTTATTCAAATACATCTATTAGTTTTTGAGAAATTGATTTTTAAAATGAAAATACCCAAAAGTTGTCGGTTAATGGTTTATATAACAATTTTTTAAAACAATTTATTTCTCTTTTTTTAATATAGTTCTTTTTGCTCATAACAAAATGTTTCATGTTTTTTGGGTAATTTTGAACAAGTAAGGTCGTTAGTAACTTTCATATATCGTGATAAAGTTTTCCAAAGTTTAAAAGAAAATCGTTTTTAGCTATTTTCGACACACTACCACGTCTATACTGTATGATTTTTTTATTCTATCCATGCTTAAACTGTTCGTCTATTACTGTACTTTAAGGGAAAAATTCGATTTTCACATTTTTTATATGTTTTTATAGTTGTTGAGGCTATAATTTTGGGCGGTTTCGCAGTGTGGAGATATGCACTAATTTGTTGTATATACTTACGGTGTATGCAAAGATTACAAATCTATCCACATATTTGAAGCTTCTGAATCTAAAATTCGAAAATGGAATATTATGAAGTGGGAGATTATTTATAACGATCGATTGTTAAATAATATAGTAATTTTTTTTGTGTTCCGAAAAAGTTTTAATGTTTTTGTACTATTTTAATCTCTAACATTGCCTGGAATATTATAAAGACAGAAGTCGGCAGTGGTCCCGATTTCGTACCTTCGCCCAACAAGGATGCCTGGTTATTCTAAACACTGGTCGTAAACAAATAAAAATGGTTAGATTTATATGATAGATCTTCACGTACCTCGTAAATGTGTGCATCCCTATAATAACAATAATAACAACAATAGCGAATTATTATTAATAATAATAACAACAATAATAATACGACAAAAATACGACTTTATTGCCACAACAAGTTTGTATGCAACTAATAATACTAAAACACCCAAAAAACGTCAGTAAGTGTAGCAAAGGGCGAAACACAACTATACGCTGCTTTGCAGACTAACCCTCAAAACCATTTCCATTCTATTTTTTCAAGTAGGACTAAACTGTAAACATTAAATATTGCCGGAGAATTCTAGCTATTTAAATAAAGTAAACAAAGTTGCACACACTCCATTACAATAAACAACAAAAATAAAGGGAAAAGATTTTCCTCACATCATGCCATAAAGTTATAATAAAACGCTAAATAAAAAAATATCCATATTAGTAATGGCATGCTGATGAATAAGATGTCTTCACATGAATAAAAAATGATGGCGAACCATTTTTCTAATATTAAACGGAAGTTCGTTAAATAATTTTGTTGCACACCAAGAAATTAAACTTAGCTGACTAATTCGATGGGTGAAGAAAGGTATATGAAATGAGTAGGCGGGAAACGCCGGTATCATTACCATAGGTTTGAAGTCGGTCATATAAATATTCAGGTCTTATGGCGATCAAAACTTGACTGACAAGACCCAAAAGTTTGAGTTGCATACAATGGGGTTCACCAGTAAAATTTTTTTATTGTTTTTTATTATTTTAAATAATAATTTAGGTCATAAATAACACAAATAAAATCTAAAAAACGATTAATTCATTAATTTGGGTATTTTATTTGCCAATTAAAAACTCTTCCGTTTGAACGCGCGCCAGTTTCGTGTGACGTCACTATGCGGGTTCGGCTGTCAACCAATCCCGTTCGCATATTCTGCAGTGCATTTATGTCATGCTTATATTTTCGAATACCATACACAAATCGAATGCATGCGTCCTGAACTGAGTGTATCCTATTCCATTCGCTCAATGCTACACATGGGTCAAATACTGTATTACCGTACATAAGATGCGAAGTACTAGAGAGTCGCAAAGTCAAATTTTTGACGTATAGTCCAGGCAACGAACGGTTTGACCGGGAACAAATTGCAACAAGATCGATTTTTTCGTGATAATTACTACAAAAATGAGTTAAAAAACATATCCAAAATCGCCGAAAATCGGTGTCGGGGAAAGCTGTTTTTTTTGACAAAATATGCCTAATTTTATTTTAAAACGGCTGTAACTTTTGCTGTAAAGCTGTAAAAAATCTATAAAAACGGTAAGATTGATATTTTCTCTATCTGTCGCCATTTTTGAAATAATGGCTTGGAAAGTTGCAACTTATTACAATGTTGGTCAAAACGCGCCTTATTATTCTGTTTTTTTTGTAAAACGATGAACCAAAGATAAATTTATGTTCCGAGTCCCACTTTTGACTCCAAGCTTATATAATACAGAAACGCATTTCAAATACAGGAATGTTACGCACCCAGCGGTGAGTAACTGAAGCTTCGAAAATACTTGTAGAAAGAATAAGAGGACGGGCCTATACAGAATGGACTTTTAGCTGCATTTAGCCGTAATTCTTACTAGTAAAACACACAACTGTAAGTACGAAAGAAAAGAAATGAACTTACAGGTTTCAGTTTTAAAAGTTATAAGTTAGCGATTAAAAGTTCATGATAGGTCTAATATCATTGCAGTCTATCGAAATATGCTGTCAATTTCTACTGATTATGCGACTACACTACCGGAAAATTGGGTAATGTGATACAGTCATCCCTCTCAATAGTTCCGGGGAAGCCGGAAAGGAGCAATGATTTTCCGAGAACACAGGTTCCGCCACTTTCTACTCATCCGCTGAAAATTTTTCGCTCTTATTCTCGATAGTTCCGGTACGTCGAACTTGACATGCTCGTATATATACAAACAAACTCGAAAATAATATTCTTTTAATTTAAAAATATTTTAAAACCATTTTTTAAATGATGGTCTCTGATTGGGATATATATGACACTTTTCGCCTAAATTTTCTTGTTTTCGGTGTTACACTTTTCATATTGCAAGTTTAGAACAAAAAAATATTTACTATGAATGACACAAGAAAGCGATCTTACTTAGCGGAACTATTGAGAATAAGGTACTTAAAATTCGAGAGAAAAAATTCCGGATTAGTAGTGGGGGAACAGCTCGAAAAACTGGGGAAGCGGAACTATTGAGAGCGGAACTATTGAGAGGGTTGACTGTATAAAATGTCTGTTTGTCCGACATAACCTCACTTTTCATAGAAATATAACGTAAAAGGGGGATATTGTGAGCGTCAAAAATAAATCGGAAATTACATATATACTTTACAAAAAACAGAATAATAAGGCTCGACCAACATTGTAATAAGTTGCAACTTTCTAAGCCATTATCTCAAAAATAGCGACATATAGAGAAAATATTATTCTTACCTTTTTTATAGATTTTTTCATTTCCTACAAGTTTTGATTGACATATTTTACGCTGTAATGCGTCGTTAAAAAGTTACAGCCGTTTTTAAATAAAATTAGGCATATTTTGTCAAAAAAAACAGCTTTCCCCCACTCCGATTTTCGGCGATTGTTTTTTAACTCATTTTTTTAGTAATTATCACGAAAAAATTGGTCTGTTACAATTTGTTCCGGGTTACCCTCAATTTTTTCGTTCGTTTCCTGAACTAGTATGAGATAATGTACTTCTAAACGGATATAATTGTCGTAACAGAGCGTATGCAAGGCTAATCTTCTTCGCTTCATGGTGCGAGGAATCTGAGTTTGAATATATAATTAAGCCTAACCTCCTAGCTTCATTAACACCAGGGACGATATTACCTTTAATTGATATTGTGGTAAAAATCGTGAATGGATAGCTCGTATTTACTACCTATTATCAGAATCTTATATTTCTCAGCATTTATAACTAACGCATTGCGACCAGCCCAACTTTCAATTGCTTAAATATCTAAATTAAAATTGAAAACTAGATGCCTTCGCCCCGGGTGCCTACAATTTTGGCTAAATTCGTATTGCAGTTCCCTGACGAAAGGCTGATGCTTCCGGGAATCTTCCCATTTTAACACTGCCAGGAAAGAAGGCGGCAGAGGGTAGTTCTAGCATCGTTAGGTTCGAGTAGTTTCTATACATATATTGTAACAATATCTTGTTCCTTAAATAGGGTGAATATGCCAATGAATGGACGGTTAAGCATTTTTCACACTTTGATCGATTGTAACTTTTGAATTCTTTTATGAAAATTTAATTATGATACCATCATTAGAATCGTTAGACTCTGCTCTTTATGACCGTGTAGTTCAACCTTTGATTTTAACTAATTATTAACCTCGTCTTCATACGTTTGTAAAAAAATCCGCTAAACCCCAATGAATAGACGGGTTAAATCAAATGGGACGTTTTTAGTACCAGTTTTGGATGGCTTTAAAACTTTGCTTTGATTTTACAAAATAATAAACACTGGAAGATCAATAGTACTGTAAATATTGTTTTGAATGTTCAAAGAACATAAAAATATGTATTTTGTTGCATGTTGTGCATCATACATTCATAAGAAATAGAAATATGTAGAAAATCGTCCATTCATTGGTAGTCGTCCATTCATTGGCATATTCACCCTATATTAAAATTGAAAATGAGCATTTTCAAAACTTCGACCCCGACCGCAGGTCAGCCGAAGTACTTATAAATGAGCACGTCTTGTTCACACTGATGCTTAAAAAAACGCGGTTTAGTCGAGTTTTTGACAGGTCGGGTTGCAGGAAATACATTTTTTTATATGTGGGATACTTCGGTTTCCGTTTTTTACGGCATTATCGTTGATTTTACGAAGAAATCTTTTTTTTTTAAACCTCCCCATAATCTAGTATGCATCGTCTCCAAAAACTAATCAGATCTAAGTTTGGCCAAGAGAAACCCAAATCCGTTTATACTTTTTAAATTCGTCCTGCCAGTCGCGAGATATCGCGTATACAAAATTTTGCCCTCGGACGGACGGCCGGACGTACAACCTAACGGACACCAATTTTTTTATTGTTGCTTTGGGTTCCTTAGGGCCTGGAACGTCGACATTTGATAGAAATCTATAGGGTAATTTTTTGGCGGGAACTGACCAAATTCAATACTTCGCCAGACCTATGGTCTAGGTCGAAGTAATGTCGATTGTGAAAATAATAAATAAAAGTGAGCTCAATTGCGCACATTGTGGCATTCCACAAGTTATTAATTTCGGGTCTGATAATGCTTCTGAGGAGACCGACCTGACTAGTGCCACTTGAGACCTACTCTAAAGGAACGACCTAATTAAATAGCATGCAGAATCAGGTAATCCATAAAATAACAAATTTGCAATCAGAAGTTCACGGTTCAGGGCGTCGAGAGCTCAGGAAATGTCAAGAAGACAAATCAAGGACATAAGATGCTCATCCTAATTTCTTAAGATGTCGGCTTTGATGTTGAGTAAAGCAGACTCACGACTCAAATATTTTCTGAAGCCATATTGAAAGGCTGGAAAGAGACTGTGTTTGTTGAAATAATTAGTGAATTGCTTGTACCTAAACATTTTAAGTGGGCAACATGTTCCGTTCGGATTAACTTTTTATTTACATTAGGTAGTGATTTGTAATAATTAATATGAACAAATAACTTTGTTTTTCTCATTTTTGTTTGTTTTTTCATGTGAAGGCGGTGCAAAAGAATTGAATCTATCAATTATAGAATTCTGCAAAAACTTTACCTTATCGTCAATACTCGAAAGAGCATCCATATGCCTCCAAGGACGATTAAAAACTACTTCTTTGGTAAATCTTCGGAAAGACTGCTTCACCTGGAAAAAATATTTCTTATATGGTTTCCGACGTATTTTGGGTCGCTGATCACGAATCTGACAATAAAAATTGGCGGTCGGCAATATTTTTGGCTAAAATCTT
This sequence comes from Trichopria drosophilae, assembly GCA_030407085.1. NCBI lineage: Eukaryota > Metazoa > Arthropoda > Insecta > Hymenoptera > Diapriidae > Trichopria > Trichopria drosophilae. Next base: position 79,514,959 of record CM059583.1, read on the forward strand.
GAAAAAACATCAAAAAACTTCATTTTTTTCAGTTTCTTGCATTTATTTCGAAAAATTGAACTCGTACGAAAAAAAGTTTCCAACAAAAGTTGTAGAGCACAAAATTCTCTACAAAAAAGGTTTTATAAATTTTTTTCATAAATTGCAAACAAACCCCTTAAATAAAGCCCTAAATATGAGAAAAATGATAAAAGCGGGATTTCTGACCTAGAAATGGCCAAACTCGTATATGTGTCTAAACATCCAATTTATGCTAACCCAACGTAACTACTGCCGAACCTACGTAGAACTAAAGTATACCTAAGGCCATTTGTGTGCTTGGGCTTCGCCCCCCAGACCACCCCCTCCTCATTTATACTATCCTTCGGTCTACACATTGTTATTCAGAGCGACACATACTACATGTAGGTTCGATTATCACTAAAATCTGTTGGTTGGAGGTTAGGCTAGTATAAAAAGGGGGGTCTGGGGGGCGGAGCCCCCCAGCACGCACACACTACTTAGGTCTACGTCCTGGATGCCCTTGCGTGACCTAAGTGGTGCTTGCGTGCTGGGGGGCTCCGCCCCAGACCCCCCTTTTTATACTAACCTAACCTCTAACCACACAGTTATGAGTGATATAATCGAACCCATATGACATGTGGCTAGATTGTCAGCCATACCATCTCAGGTTTATTTCGCGTTTTTTACAGAAGATACGACAAAAATGCATATAACCTTCTTTATAGGGAATTTCCCGCTCTACAACTTTTGTTTGAAACTTTTTTTCGTGCGAGTTCAATTTTCGAAAGAAATGCAAAAAAAAATGAAAAAAAATGACATTTTTTTGGTATTTTTTCGTGATAGCGGCCAAGATACGTTCGACCGCCAATTTTTATCATCAGATTCGTGATCAGCGACCCAAAATACGTCGGAAACCATATAAAAAATATTTTTTCCAGGTGAAGCAGTCTTTCCGAAGATTTACCAAAAATATAAAAGAATAAAAGAAAGGAATTATCCCCGAGAATTATTATCCCAAGGAAATATTGGTAATGGGAAAAATTTGCTACCATGCTAGAAAGATTCTGTAATACATATCAACACCCCAACCTGTCTATAATCTCGAATAAGAATAAAAACCTCAATTTAAAGGTAAGTATCAGGGATTTCAGCATTGAGCCAAGATTCTAAGATACATAAAATGTCATGTTTTGAATACAGCAAAGGGTCTTTAATTTTTTGAAAAATTGTACTTAATGATCGAATATTAAAATGAGCAGTATGGAGAATTGTATTAGATAATTTACTACGGCAGCACTGACTTGTCTGCATGTATTTCCCCGATACTACAAGATGCCACGTAAGAACTAATATTACAATTGGGATTATCCACACTCCGAAAACTTTTTGCTGCTTTTTCTAAAAAATCGCCTTTTTTATTTAACCCGAAAGACAAAAAATATAAAATCTTTAAAAATAACGTACTTTAAATGTTTTCATTCGATAATTATTTTTCTCCATCAACCAAAACTATTTTGTGAAATTTTCCAATATTCACTGTATATAAAAAAAACAGAATTTTTATACGTCAATGATACTATGTTTATTGTTTTTATTTATAGTTGCCTAAATATTAAAAACATCGCAGAATGTCTTATATAGGACAACTGCTGTTCCAAACTAAGGCAGTCGTCACCTTAATCGACGAACGGTAGCCATCTCCGGTTTTGCACCATAGGTATCTCTACTAGCACATCTATAATCTTGATCTTCTCTCAGTACACGAAAATTGCTATGACGTATTTCTCTTTTGAGTCCCTTACTATTTCTCTGAAGTTTATAATCGCATCTTCTGTAGACCTGTTTCGTCTGAAATCGTACTGAAATTGACTCAGAATAGGTTCAATATATTCGTACAGTTTTATTACGATTAGTGCTAAAATCATTAGAATTTGGTAAAATAAATCCACTACCACGAGTTGTTATGCTTTATTCAGCCTGTTCGGCTACTGCGACATTCCGTTTATAAGGTATAAGGTAAATAATCTTAAATTAACTGTTTATGTGAAAATTGGTTTTTTATTTACTGCGGGTTTTTAAAATTGTAAATATGGATCTTTTGGTACGGTCCAATACGGATCCTATCCCCTTTTTACACGCAAGTCATAATTTATTTCTAACTACTTTGGCTCGGACCGTAAACTATTACTAGTATTGAACTCGATGATATCGACAAAAAAATGGTTATGAACATTTCATCAAATATCGACACGTCATTGTGGAAAAGTTATACACGAGTTTCATACTATATTTTATGCAATAGTGTGAACAAAGTTTACTTTAAAGCGAAAAGTGGAGAAAATATATTAAAGTTAAGAAACAAACTCGTTTTATGATGAAATGGTGTATGGAGTCGAATGTATGAATAAGTGTTAATTACGGTGGGGGAGAGGAAACTATAAACCCGCCTCCCATTCCACAGAAAGGAAATATTTCTAAATTAATAATATTTCGAAACTAAAACCCCCTACCCTGTCAGCAGCAGGTGTTACAGAAAGCCACCCGGGACACCCGTAAGGGTTTTCACCGCCAGATGTTATTGAGCGGCGGCACTGTCCTCAGTATTTTTATGGCAAACGGCGTCTCTATAAAATAGGACACTCGCGCCAACGACTCTTCTGACTGTAGCATCAGGACGATGATGTTAATTGATCCGCACATCGATCCGAGGTACACGCCGTGTTATCCATCGAAATTTCAGTGAAATTTCACGCTGATCTGGTAGAGATTTAACCTTTAGAGGACGGGAAAACCACTATAGTAGCTCGACCATGGATAGACACTTTACATATGACTATTTCCCAATATCAGAGACACATATTATGTGTTTTTTTATAGAAAATTCTGAGAAATTGAAAATTCCAAATTCCCCGTCCTCTAAAGGTTAAGCAAACAATTTCTCACTTTTCGGACGGATTGAGTGACAAAAGAAACCAACGTTATTGTTAAAGTTATTATTAAAATAATAACAATAACAAGAACAACATCAATAACAATGATGCTGATGTTTCATGCCAAAAACATACCTCACAGGGCAAAAAACGAATAATCCTAAAGAAAATCCTAAAGCTAAAGTTCAACGAAACGAACGTCGAGAGTTAAACAGTATATTTCTCACCATGGTAAGGAAAATAGACAAGTCCTTCTCACGTGTAAGATTGCCACCCGAGCCGGAGGTGATACTGGCAAGCACGTGGGAAATGCTTGTCTGTTTTGCTTCCCGAGGGTTGAATGCGATTTTTCTGCCTAATGCATTGAAAGTGACCATTCGAACCGAGCGTTGCGACGTTAGAATATGTCACTTTCGGTGCATGTAGAAAAAAAATTATTTTTAAAATATGTATGAATGATGTAAGTAATGCAGAGGATTAATAAAACTTGGAAATAAATTAAAAGAATAAACTCTTCTTTTAATATTTAAGAAATATATAAGCTGTGAATAATATGTAATGAGCCTCTCGCGCGCGGAGTATTATTCTGGTTATTATACGGGTAGTGTAGTATGAGAAAAATTCGCCCTAAAATGAAATACCATATCCATACTGCACCCATGTTCGAGCCATATTTATCCATATATAAGACCCATACTGGTGCCATAATGACAATTTGCACAAGGGGCTATAAATATAGTATATTTTATATCTAGGACGCAAAGAAATATGGGAGGCAGGCGCGCCGTGCAGGACGAGGGGGAGGGACGGGCGTCTTGACCCCGAGGGCTGCAACGAGGGGCGTGTATTCATTCTCGCTCGTGATATATACGATATTTTTTGTCACACATGTACATAAAGAACTGCGCCTTTATAAAGTCATTGAAGTATACGGCGGGTGCAAAAATGTGAAAAGCGCTCGGTGAATCCGGGGCGAAAACGCGAAACTCCCGCCGAACCCGAGAAGGCACACGCGATGAATTAATTTCATGTCGCACGCTTGACCGGTATGCAAAGGCGCGTTTTTTTGTGTACGTGTGACCAAATAAATATTTATTAATGAATCTTTAAATACAGAAACTTATTTATGAACATGGGCCATTCCACTAAATATCGTAGGAACATTTTTTTTTGTTCCTTTCCTAATATTTAAATTACATCTAAAAATGAAGATATCACAAGCTGTAATAGTCCCGCGCCACGATTCATACCGTCGAAGGCATTAAAACTGTTTAAAGTCTGTATTTTTAAATATAATTTAACAAGGTTAAAAATGCAGGCAAAAAATAATACAATAATGGTTTTCCATCAACGCGATTTTCATCATATTCTCCAACTTTTTCTTCCAATTTCATATTTTTTCGGAAAATTTCGAAAATTTCCGATCCTATTTCAAACTTATCTACTCTTATACGGCGCAGCTAACAGATATTAAAAATAATCATAGAGCGAGACTGTTACAGCTTGTGATATCTGCATTTCAATACATCAGTAGTTATTCTATATAAAATCGATAAAAGAAAGAAAAAAAAATATTAGCCTACATTATTTGGTGAAATGGCCCATACAACTATGGTATAGCAACTAATACAGTGTGTGTGTGTGTGTGTGTGTGTGTGTGTGTGTGTGTGCGTGCGTGCGTGCGTGCGTGCGTGCGTGCGTGCGTGCGTGCGTGCGTGCGTGCGTGCGTGCGTGTGTGTGTGTGTGTGTGTGTGTGTGTGTGTGTGTGTGTGTGTGTGTGTGTGTGTGTGTATTAGTTGCTATACCATAGTTGTATGGGCCATTTCACCAAATAATGTAGGCTAATATTTTTTTTTCTTTCTTTTATCGATTTTATATAGAATAACTACTGATGTATTGAAATGCAGATATCACAAGCTGTAACAGTCTCGCTCTATGATTATTTTTAATATCTGTTAACTGCTAAAAATACGGCTCCATTATTAGATGTAAATGAATATAACACAGTAGGCGTAAAGTGCCTTTTTATACCCCCGCTTTCGGACATAAAGTGATATTTTGCGCTAAAATTATTTTACTACTGTACTAGCTAAAGCTATTTTATAGTGTAAAATATGATTTTCGAGAAATTCTTGCTCATTTTGCTGGTTTGTTAAGTGTTTTTCTTTAAATAGTGTGCTACTTTAATAATTCAGTACCTCTAGTACCTCATCTAATCTGTTGCCACTAACTAAATTCGCAGTAAGATTAACGAAATAGAACCACTCAATTTTTTCCTAATAAAACACAAAACAGTGAGGAAAAAGATTTATTTTGAACAATTTTCTCTTGACAAATTTATACGAACAATTTAAATAAAAATAAGAGACGAAGAAAACATGACGAAAGAGAATATGTACCATTCAATTTCGTTCTCAACATATTTGGCATCTTATAAATCTATTGTGCGTACCTACATTGAAGTAATATTGTCCTCATGGAATTAGTTTATATGTGTTCGTAGGTATAGAGTGGAACGAATGCGATATACTTTGTTACTTATTAAGTGGCTTCCTATCGATTTGACCACTTCGCTATGCCAATTGATTGCGACGATGGCAAAGTAATAAGTCTATTGTAAAGTAATAATAATCCTCTACATATAATGATCACATCAACACGCGTTTATAATGTGATCGTGACAGTACGATTTTGTAACAACATCGTCGATGTGATACCAATTATATAATACAATAATAAGCCTATAATGAAAAAGAATAAATATGAAATACTGAAATATGTGTGAAATACAGAGAGAGTGAGAGAGAGAGAGAGGGAGAGAGAGTGAGAGAGAAATTGGTAGACAGAGACGCAGGTAGAGAGTGGCAGTAATAAATAGATGAAGTAAAATGCGTCTTATTGCGATAATTAAGAATTCGTTAAATTTGGGTGTAATATTTTTGAATATTTAGTTCCCGTCAAAGTAAATTTCACAATTTTGTAAAAATATCATTTATTACTTAATAATACGCGACAGCAGACATGGAAGAGCAACAACCAATAGTTTGATTAGCATTCGCAGATATATAGAAGTGTTGATTCAATCACAATACAGTCCTAACCTCCTACTTGACCTCCTCAGTAATTGGCCAAACCCCGTTATTATCTGTTGTGAGAATTTCGTTATTATATTGTCGGTTTGCTTCTCCGACCCTTTTCACCTCTCTAGGGAGCATTTCTTCTAAAGCGAAATGGAGCGACCGGGCAGATATTGTACGCTCGCACAAAGGCTCCTCCAGCGGTAAGCGGTCCGTAGAAAGTGTCTGGAAGTTTGGTCAGACATAACTAAGGAAGTTTACATTTCACCTTCGGTCCCGACATTCAAACAATAAGAGGGTTCGGACTGTGTACCCTATGTTCGGTTTATGCCTCAAAAATCAACTATATGGTATATCGCACAAGATACATCTCGCAGGTGAACTCGTAGATTTTGCTGCATCTTTAACGTATTCCAATTTTAATTTGACATCTTTATCAATTATTCAAATATGACAAGATTTCAAGGAGCTGACGAAAACCAGTAAACAGAATTGTTCACTTTCTTTCCTTAATTTCTGGGAAATCGTTAAGATCACCTGACTGATTCAAAAGGTAACTGCCGATGAAGCCAACCATTTTTTTAACGTCACTTGCTTATATGTTCGGCTTCTTTGATTAATTGGGCATTTCCTGTATAATATCGTCAAACATGTCAACACCTGAATGAAGATTTTTGTAATACATAATGTTAAGAAATGAAGTTATTTTAATTTAACATCCTTGTTATTTGTATCAATTCAGTGCCCATTTCACGATCTAACAGCCGATATTGTAACTACAAAACAACAAAAAAAGATTCCAATGTATAATCGTTCTTTTTAACAAAAAATAAGTCATAATTAGCATAATTGAAATATTATGCAAGAATCGACTAGAATATTAAAGAAGTTAAATTTAATGTAACTAAGAGGTATGTCTTGTAGGTGTTAGACTGCTTTTTCCATATATTATTGTAGGATAAATCAACAGAACGCGTTTTAATCAATATTTATACGTTTTTTTCAATTTAGTTCAACTAAGCGTAAAATGTTTTTTCAGAAATAGGCAACGTATTTCAAAGCAAGTAAATAATTCCCACAAAAGTTCGCTTAATAAAAGTTGAAAAGTATAACATCGTAGAAAAGCAGTAAATTCAGTGAATTAAACAAAACCATTGAAAATATTGGAAAGTAATGCGCACCTAATAATTTATAAATAATCCAATTCTTCGTAATGCTGTCGAAATATAATATGAACACATTAATTTGATTATTTACAAATTATACCTACATATTGTCGGTCGACTAATGATGTGCAATGTAAAGTTGTAATTTAAACCTAATAACTTAGGTAAATTAAGGTATTTATCATTTACATAAGAATGATTTCTGGATTTACGAAAAATATTTTGTCACACACATAACACTGAATAAGTTCACCTACATTTTTAACCCTAGCCCTCTTGATTGATATATTTCTGCTGGAATAGTGCACTGGAACATTCATCCTTTTATGTACTTCTTTCATCCTCCTAGTTATCAATTCATTGATTAGTAACTTAGAAATTCCTGGGTGATTAGCTTATTTTTAGAAAATCCACTTTGTTTTATTTCATTTTTCTTATTTTTAAATTATAGTACACGTATTCCACAGTAACGAATTCTATTTGAATAGTAAATTATCCATTTATTGAATCTAAATATAGCGCATAACAGCATGCCGAGTTATGCGCGGAAATGTAAAATAAACAGATTTTTACTCGGGTTATTGCGTACTTCATAACTTATGTGTATCACATCTATAAAGTAATCAGCATCGAATATAGATCGCATTGTTTATAGTGGTATCCAATAACATCGAATGTAATCGAAACTCGTGTCATGCAATCGCTGTTCAGTACAGTAGTTAAAAGTATAAGAACCCAAAGAAGAACGAAAAAGAAAATATTGAAATGCAAAGTGACAGTATCTACGCATATTCAGGAAATGGCCGTAAAAACTCGCAATTGACTGGTGGTCATTACAAATGAACAATAGAGTGAATTAATGACTAATTTAGAAATAAGTACGTAAGCGTATTAGAAACATCGAAGGTGCCAATTTTAGGTAACGATATAAAAAAGAAATTTACGATCGTGTTTGACTGCAAGTATCTGTGCGTGAGAATGTGTCAATGCATGCGCACGTGTGCGTGTGCGTGTGTGTACGTGAGGGTGGGCGTGTGCACGTGCGTGCCAGCGTGCGTCAGTGTGTATGTTAATCGCCATTGTACAATAAATTGTAATATATGGAGTCCATTTAAATAACGAAAAGGTGGTACATTTGCTTGCTCCTCCTTGACGAAATTCAGCAGAGCAATTCACATGCTTGGCGTTTTGAAAATGAATCCTTATGTAGAAAAGGTGCCGTAGTCGAATGTGAAAGCTGCAAAAATCCCTTATTACTTCTCAACCTGAAAAAAAAGTATGTAATAACAATTTCATTATTTGCAAACATGAGTGAACTTAATTTCATGGTAAAAAAAATTGTTATGCTTTTTTAAAATTATATTAAAATGTTTAAGTCTGAAAGAAACCCATTCAATACCGACACAATTTAACACTTAAAAATCAAACAAAAAATATTGTTTAATGCGTTTTATGTTCCAAACAGTTAACAAAAAAAGGAAGATTTTTTCACATAACGATTATAGTTTTCGAAATGGTCATTATTCTCATACTATGTTTAAAATGTATTAAAAAAATTAATAAATTTTATTTAAATATTTAGAATCTAGACGTGGTATCATTGATTACTCAATACCTGTTGGTAATATTCATACTGTTCTATAGATGCGTGTGTGCGAGCCGCGCGCGTGTGTGTGTGTGTGTAGATGTGCATGCGCGTGTGCTAGTGAATGTGCTTGCATGAGTGCGGGCATGGGTGTGTGCGTACATGCTTGCGTGCGTGTGTGCGTGTGAGTGTGTGAAAGAGAACTCCAGTATATATAACCATCTTCTTGTGCGAATGTCAACAATCGAACTGTTGGAGATAAATGCAGCAGATTTAGTTTAATTATCAATATGGTACTTATTGGTAGTTTATTCATTACAATTCATTTATTCTACTGAAATTAGTCAGATAAGTATTCATTTTTCAATCAAATTATTTCTCCAATTAAGTACAGAATCTGGTACTTTGTGTAATTTTATTTTGCATTTCATGTGCAGAAATTGTCGAAGATCAAGCAGCGCAAGGTTTCTTCCCCATTCCATAAGTAGTGGAATACCGCAAGAACTGCTGTTCAACAAGGCCCTATTAAAAAGCTAGAAGGTATTAAAATGGGCGTAATGATGCACAAAGATCGAAAATGTCCTGTAAGTAGTTTTGCCAAAGAGAACAATCGTTTTATGCAACATTAACATTTTACCATGCTTCACGTACAATTAATATTGATTTAAATAGACATTTGACTTTGTTTCCACCAAGGACCGTAGAGCGTGTACATGGGGCGGGAGAGTGTAGAGTTTCTCCAGGTACTGAGTTTCAAAAACGAATTTTCTTGGACGTTCTTTTCAATAAATATTCATCTATATTATGGCTACTGAATGATTTTGTAGCTCGAAAATAATGAAGGAAAAAAATTTATATTTTGAATTCCACTTATGGAATCTACCATTTGACATATATACCTTGTATGTTGACATGTACCTGCATTTTCTAGATACAGAATCATTAATTCCACACTCATTCGTCCGACGGCAACCATACCCCGGTAAAAATTAAAGCATTTATTGGACAATTATTCACCAATATTTTGTACAATATTTTTTTTTAATATTATTTTACGTCGACTTTTGTGAACTCAAATGGGACTAAATTGCGACAGGGCATACAGTTTATGAAGGTGGAATCCGAACCATCTGAACTTTGGCGTTATTAGACACTTATAAACACATATAGAGGTGTCCCAATGACATACTGCAGAGGCCGGGATCGAACCAGGGTTTTCTGATTACGAAGCCGATACTCTACCAACTGAGCCACCGCCGCTCCTTTTGTACAATATTCTTGTTAAATGCACAAGAAATAGACAAATAAACTAGGCAATTTTTTTATTTAAATGAAAGATTTTTTTGTACATTTATTAGACAGTTTTATTAGACAATATTTCTATATTTATTATACAAATATTAGCTAGTGCTTTTTTACTGGCCCTGGTAGAAATATATGCCTTTATTAAGCATTTATTAAACATTTTTATTCAACAGAGAAACAATAAATTTAATATTAAACGATGTAATGGATGTTAGACATCGACTACATAATATGAAGGATTATTACTAAGAATATTAGGTGACCATGGATTTACGGATATTCCTACTTATTTATAACTTATCACAGTAGGTCATAGCGAGAAGTACACGAGGCATATGTATTCACTGTATAGACCGTACTCTTTTATATGTAACTGCCTCGCTTCTAGTGCTTACGAGAATAATTATTTTATTATATACTTATGATGTACTGTTTAGAAGTTCATAAACAAAAACCAATATTATGATTGTTGTTATGGCAACAGGATGAATAAAAGTATTTCATTTTGTCTGTGTCAGAATCCCCTGCAAAGTCGCACCTTGATGCCTGCGCATGTTGCAAAACATTTTTAAAACGTTTTTTTGCATAACTGTTCGATAAGACATTTGTATACAATTTTAATACAAGTTTCTGCCCAATATTTCATACATGTCATAGAAGGAGATTAATGTGTATTTATTGGACATTATTTTTGTACACAATGTATATACCATTTTCTTGACTAAGAATTTTTTAAGGGGTTCTTATTTACGAGATGTTATGCTTTATGTTGTACAATTTTTAGGCATTTTATGTATGTTTTTCATGTATACATTTTTAAGCCAACATACTTATCTAATAATTAGTTCCTACCTAATAAAAATGCTTAGGATTTCTACCAAGGTAACAATGACGAATATTTGTTTAAAAAGAAATTGCAAGAAAATTGACTATTAAAATCTAAAACATATAAAAAGATTTTATGTACGTCTTTTCGGTGCGTAAAGTAAACTTGTGCGTAAAGTAAACTTTACGCACTCGATTATACCTTACGCACGAAAAAGCCGTACGTAAACAATATTTCGGCACACGTGTGTGTGTGTAAAGTTCTTTACGCATACGCCCTTGTATCGAAAACTACTATTCTCGTTTTTCCCCTCGTCCGTCCCCGCACTCGAGTGCCTGAAAGGGAAAGGCAATTTAAGTAAACAGACCTAATTTGTTTATTCTTTATCATGCTCAAAATGTAAAATGCGTTGACCGATTTCGTCTACATATCAATTGTGATATTTTGCAAATAATTTCAATTATTACATTTCTCAATTCTACAGCAATGTTGCGAAATGGTCGATTGTATCATTCATTTTTCAATATACTATGCGTAAAATTGTATTTTACGCACCGTTTTTAGTGCGTAAAATACGATTTTAGGCACTACTGCTCACCGGGGCTCTCTTGTGCTGCCCGGCTGCGCTGGGCACTCGTGCGCCGCGGTCATCACACGTGCGTAATATCATATTTGGCCCACAAAAAACGGCGCACAAATTTTACGCATAGTATATCGAAAAATATCGTTTGACACGCGTGCGTAAGAATTCTATTTTACGCACCGGCCTATCTAATCGCATGTTAAAAACGGTGCGTAAAATCATATTTTACGCACTAGTATCGAATAATACTATCATGTGTACCCTCAGCGGATTAAGATCAAGAGACCGAGCAGGCCATCTTATTGCAACGAACCGACTCAACCAACGTCCATCAAATTTTTCGTTGAAATAGTTCGTGACAGATCTGACACCATTAGCTAGAGCTCTGTCTTGTTGGAACCAGATGACTCGTTCTCCCTGAAATTTGTGGGACAACAATAAATGTGTATTTCAACATTTATAATATCAAAAGTAGGCCACGCATAACACTGTAACATCGAATCACTGTGTTAACTCACAATGAATTTTCGATCCAACCTTTTTGCTGACGCGTATTAAAATATTCAGTTTTGATATGCTATACGTGGCTAGTATATTTAAACTATATTGATCTTTAAAATTATATCATGTATTTATGTAATAATGTACTTCATAATTTTTCATTCTATGCATAACATTTTGCCATCATTATTATTGTTCAAATTACTATTATTACTATTGTTCACACATGTTCGCGCAGAATGAGAAAATTATCCTTTCAGCTAAATCGGCGACATCTATTCAGCAGCGTTGTAGTGCACATAGTTCCGATTCATTTTTCAGGAAGATTTCCGGTTGGGTCAGATTCGCTTGAGTCTTCGTCGGAAGGAGTCCACTTTCCGCATCAAACCGCCCTTTTTACCGCATAATATTCGTCGTTATCCATTATATTCTATTTACCTTTAGGTAGTCGCGCTGGATTATTTACTACCAGAATCCATCGCGAAGTAGACTACTGTATTCGGTAACACGTATCTCAAAGGACTTTGTCGCGAGCACTACCGTGGTGACGCGCATGGCCGGATAACGCGTGTGTCGCCATTTTGGAATACGTGAACGTGAAAATAAATAAGTGAAAATTTATGTGTGCATTTCAGAGTTTAATGTATGCGACTCCTGACCCACCATTGCTGCTCGCAATGCTCAGTGCAACATTGGCGATCCTGCCAGGATTCGCATAATTAATTGGTCGTGAGTGCCCAAAAAAATACGGAAATTGTTTGAACTTTGGCTTGTTTCAATTTTGGAATTTTTGACATATATTTTCGAACGTGGAGAAGTTCGAAATTCAGACGCGCAATTCGTCGTGCTGCAATTGGACATCGGGTTGGATCGAGTTGTGATTCTCATCGTCCTTATCTTTAAAGTTAAACCTTATATTTAATAATGCCAACTAAATCGGAGATCGGAGAGATCATGCAGGAGTTTTTGAATCCTGTTTGTGCGCAGCGTCAACAACTCGATTCGATTGCTCGTATTGCTGATCAATTTTGTAAGGATACTTTCTCTCGTAATCAGGCATCAGAACGCGTTTCCTACGTAGAGACGTTATGGATGAAGTGCAGTTCTCGCAATGGTCAAATAGCATACTACAAGTATGATCCAGAATGCGCCAAGCACCCATACTTCGTTGACGACTTATTAGCTTCTATGGAATTAATGTGTCATTAATTGAAGCCAATCGCTGCACCGTCAGCTTGTCAGCCTGTGCCAGATGTGAGGACGTCGCTCATCGTTGCTGAAACGCAGTTTCAACGGCGAATTCGAGTTCCTCCGATGGAACTTCCACGTTTTGCTGGTTCATACGTCTATTGGACCCAGTTTCGTGACCATTTTACTTCAATGTTTGTTAACGATACTACTGACGCGTATATTTTAGATTCGTTAACATCGTATACTCCGAAATTTAAGCACCCGCTAAACCATTGGCCTCACCTCAATGGTTTGACATTAGCAGATGCGCATCCAGAGGATAACACTCCTATTGACCTTGTTATAGGAGCAGATGTTTATTCGTACACGCTTAAAGAAGGTTTTCGTCGCGGAAATTGTGATGACGGGTGGCAGCGAATCCTATGTTTGGGTGGATTTTATCCGGTGTTACCAATACGAAACCGCCTTGAAATGCCCCGCATACGGATTACGCGAATCTTACGCACTCGACATTAAGTACTGCTGTCACTCGATTCTGGGAAATTGAAGAGCTAGTACCTAGGCCTATTCTCTCCGAAGAAGATGCTCAGTGTGAGGAACACTTCTGTCAAACACATTCTCGCGTCCCAAGCAGCCAATATGTGGTCCGTATTCGGCTCAAGCAGGAACTTCCTCTTGATGTTGGCGAGACACGTACTTGCGCCCAACGGTGTATCATATCGCTTGAACGACGTTTCTCAAAACGACCGCAAGATCGCATCGAGTACTCTCAATTTCTAAGCGAGTACGAGTCTGTCGGTCATATGCATCCGGCCAATGCACCAGACGCATCCGCAGTATATCTCCCACACCATCCGGTGGTAAAAGAGACTAGCACGTCCACAAAAATGAGAGTCGCGTTTAACGCATCGGCACCATCCTCAACAGAAGGATCTATTAATGACATCAAACTTGTCGGACCTAAACTGCAAGCGGATTTATCTCTCTTATATTTGTCCTGGCGTACACATCAATACGTGTACTGTGCAGATGTGGAGAAGATGTACCGGCAGATTCTGGTCGACGAACGGGATATCTTCAGAGAATTCTTTGGAGGTCAAATCCAGACGATGCTATCACCGAATATCAGCTGCTCACCGTTACGTACGGAACGGCTAGTACGCTTTTTCTTGCTCTTCGTGTTTTGAGACAACTGGCTGTCGACGAAGGCAGCATCTACCTCGTGGTAAAGATGTATTACTGAATGCATTCTTTGTCGACGATGCCCTTTTTGGTGCAGACACTCTCGATGACGCCAAAGAAATTCGCGATCAACTCATCTCGCTTTTGAAACATGGATGTTTTACATTAAGAAAATGGGACAGTAATTCGATTGACCTGTTGTCCGACATCGAAGCAGGTAACCATGGCATGGCATTCGATAAGCCTCTTCAACTTGATGAAAATCTAAAAGTCCTCGGGGTTTCGTGGCATTCGGCTGCTGACTCGTATCGGTTTCGAGTTAATTGTACTGTTCTACCTCAATTCACAAAGCGCACTGTTCGTTCCATCATAGCGTGGCTATTTGACCCACTCGGTTGGCTTGCATCTGTCATTATCACTGCAAAGGTATTTATGCAGGTTTTATAGACATGTAAAACCGACTGGGATTGTTCGTTTCCAGATGAGCTATCGCGAACATGGAATGGTTATCATCGATCACTCTTAATTCTCAATGAGCTCTCGATCCCGCGTTGGATTCTGACAAGCCCGGGTAAATCCAGCATCCAAGTACGTGGATTTTTGGATGCGTCATCCAAGGGCGCCGTAATATACGTAAGCGTGGAAAATTCCGAATCTCCGGTTACGAGCACGCTACTTACAAGCAAAACTCGTGTAGCTCCTGGAAAACTCTTTCGATTCCTCGGCTAGAGTTGTGCGGTGCCCTGGTCCTAGCTAAATTGCTCGCTCAAGTACGATCACTGCCTGTTTTCGCAACATGTTCGACTTATTGTTGGACGGACGCAACAATCGTTCTCGCGTGGCTACGGGCGCCTCTCACTCAGTGGAAATCCGTTATTGCAAACCGAGTGTCTGAGATTCAAAGGCTCCTTCCGCAATCCTCGTGGCGACATGTCCCCGGCGCGGCGTTGACAATCCCGCGGACTTAGCGTCAAGAGGCATCTCTCCGAATGATTTACTCGACAGTGAATTGTGGTGGCACGCGCCCCATTGACTGATCAAGAATAAGCACACTTGGCCCAACTCGCAGACAATACCCCTCTCGAAGATAAGACATCAGTAAAAATTACGGCCATGCACGGAGATATAAATGTAGATTTTATTCGAAACTTTTCGTCGTGGACACAACTGGTTCGTGTCGCCGCTATAATTCGACAATTTATGCTGAAGTATCGATTGCCAATTCCTTTCACACATATCATTTCAACTCGCGAATTCGTGAACGCTTCTACGTTCATTCAAACACATTCAAAGACTGCAGTTTCCGTAGGAATTGCATACTCTTTCGTAGTGCCCTATCTTACCGACCGGGCAACGAATGCTCACATCTGAGCATACTCTGTCGCGGAAAAGTGCAGTTCGTAACCTGAATCAGATACTAGGTTCGGACGGACTCATAAGAATTACACAAAGTTCGTTCTTACACAATGAGAAGTTTCCGATACTTCTTGCCCAATATCACATTGGCAAACTTCTCATTGAAGAGGCACACTCCCATTGCCTACACGGAGGTGTCTCTCTCATGTTGGCCACTCTTCGGCAAACTATATGGCTATTTCAGTTTATAATTGTTTAATTTGTGCTCGAATCAGAGCAGATATTCGCCCCCACATCATGTGTTCGCTGCCATCACGTGTTACTCGACCTGACCGCGCATTTTGGTTACAATTTGACATGCTTGGACAAATCGTTTGAAGAAAAACATGTAGCGTGGTCCTCGTGTCGGGCCGTGCATTAAGATCTTTTATCTACGAATGACTTCGTGGATCGGGAATCGCAATATCTATCATATTCCTACATCTTAGTTTCTTTAATTCCAATAGGCCTTATGATGCACTAGACTCCGGCGACTGCACCTGTCAGCACAACCCTGGAAAGAATACAAATTCCCACCTTCTCGGGAAACCGGATCCATTGGCCCAGCTTCAGAGACCTGTTATCTTCTTTGGTGATAGAAGCACCTGGGCTCTCGCTCGTTCAGAAACTATATTATTTGAAGACAAGCATATGAGACAACGCGCTGTCCATTATTTCCAACATCGAGGTCAACAGTGCCAACCTCCAAGCGGGCAACTATCGGCCAAGCCGGGGCAACTATCCTCGCTGGAGTCGCTCATCCTTCAGACGAACGAATGTTTGTCCGCACTGCGCACCTTCGAAGTTCGCTACTGTTAGTTCTAACACTAAGTCGACTTGACGACGGTACTAGAGAGGCCTGGCACGAGAAGATCGGCAGGAGGCAAGTGATGCCTTTATGCCCGCCCGCACACGAAGGATCGACGGGCCACCTCGACCCACGGAGGACCTTTTCGTTCACGGGTTTCAACTGTAACTCCGACACAGCAACGCTCTCCAACGATGCCAGCAAGTGCATCTTATTCTTCGAACCAGGCTACCTACATCAGGACTGTCATCAGGAAACCGTAGAAAATGTATCATGTGCAATACTTCGCATCCTTTATTTATTTGTGATAAATTTATGACTCTCCCTCCAAATTCTTGTTTTGATGCTGTGAAACGCGCTAACTTATGATTTACCTTCTCAGGTTAGCTCACCCGCTTCGGTTATGCAGCTCATCCAAGTGTCGGGACTTCGGAGAGTGGCACCGCACTCTCCTGCATCAACATTTCGGTACAGGAGGTATTACAGGCCATAGACGTGCCTGACCGAACAACTGATTTGTCAGTAACCGTAGCTTCACCGACAGTGGGTTCTCACCACTGAGTGACCCAAAAACCAACCACCCAGATTTCAAGTCTGCTCGCTACAGCTTGGATACGCTTGCAATGTATAGGTGTTGACGCTGATATATCTGTATAATAGAAATTCGCGACATCCGTGATCATACTTCCGAACGAACAATCCGTACGGGACGGAATATATGTAGACGCCCTCATCGTTCCGAAACTCACGGCACACACAAGGACTTTGTGTTGTCCGGTCGATTTAACTTCGGTATATCCCCACATTGTATTAGCGGAAGCAACAACTGGTTCACAGATGATAGGTTGGGACGCGGAGAGAGGGAGCGGGTGTCTACAGGAGGAAGGGTGGCAGTGGCTCCTACTATCTTTTGGGGGCCCACACCATTATTGTGGAAGCGTAATTAATAGCTGTGGTCCACTGCTCTCAATGAGCACTTAATGAGGACCCTGGACCTAGTATTACCATTGCCTCCGATAGCAGAGCTGCCATTCAAGCTCTGAATAGCTATACAACAAGATCGGGCCTAGTCTGGGACTGTTATCAGTCCCTGAACAGTCTTGTATTAAAAACGCGCGTCACGTTGCGCTGGATCCCGGACCACAGTGGGATCAAGGGTAACGTGATCGCAGATAGGCTAGCTAAGATAGCCATCAAGAAAAATTTCATTGGCCCAGAACCAGTGGCTGGGGTCGGCGAGGGTCTTATCTACAAAACCCTCGCATAGAAAAACATGGCCCCCCATCAACGTATCTGGGAAATAACACCAGGATGCAGACAAGCCAAATTTTTCATTGGCAAATGGCTGTCCTGCAAATGGAGGTCAAAGATCCTCGGGCTGGCAGCTCAATGGCCAAAAGCCTAACGGCCATGATTACGGGCCACGGGGTACTCCGTAGGTACTTTCACAAAATCGCGCTGCTTGAATCACCAGCCCGCAGTTACTGTGGGCATGCGGAAGAAACTGCTGTCCACATACTCTGCGACTTCCGTCTAACCGTACGAATCAGTCAACAATGAAATTCCTAAAAATGTTACTGAAAAAGAACAAAACTCCAGATCCGAGACCATCACGCACACTTGCCCAGTCAGTAATCATGAAAATAATTAATATTTATAATTCTGATGAGATCACCAGAATGTTACCGGGAAAATGATTACTGAACCATAGGAGACGTTAACGGTGTAAAACATCAAATTTAAAAGCATCTGATTTTGTGTAATTTGAAAGAAGGGAACGTTGAATTGTAGAACCAATATCCTGAAGAAGAAATTGGGCTCTCCAAATTTGCGCAGAACATCGTTCGAAAGATTGTGTCCAGATTGTCCAGATTGTGAAAACAGGCCCAGCTGGAATGCATACTGTGTGTATGCAAACATCACCAGAATGTAAAATTCACATTAGCAGGAAGAATAAATGCTATTTGCTGGTTATTTTCACGAATATATCATGAGTTATATAAATAAATCATATGCAATTTCTTACCGTTAATTATATACAATAAATAATTTAAATATAGGTTTATTGGTAAAATACGCCAAAGTTATATGATCTTTTTTCAAAATCTTAGAAAAATGTTGTTTTTGGCTTTAATTTTAACACCTAATCTGTGTTCATGGAGAAGCCATCCCCATTTAATTATTAAAGTCAGAAAATTTACATTAGAAAAAATTTTATTTTGATTATCATCAAACGATTGAAAAAGATATTATGTATAAAAATACACATTATTTTTTTTGACGTTTCACCTTGATCTTCAACAACTAGAATTATCAGCAGGACCCGTGTTACAGACCTGCCCTGTACACCTTCAAAGATTATATATTTGGACTCTTATATACGAAGTGCTATGAAATCTCGTAGATTGCTAAATTTCACAATCGTAGTAAAGACTCCAAACATCTCGATCCATAAAGCTTAATGTAATCTCGTACAACTCGCTTGATAAGGCAGAGAACTATTTTCCATATGACAATAACCAACATATACGAATGTAAAACGTGTTAAAATTTAAATTCTGCAGTTAAAGGTATTGAACATTTGATAGATGACAATTTCATAGAAAATATCACATTTAGCAGATAGACCAATACTGATAGACTTTAGAAAGTGTGACAATGCCGAGTGAAGAATTTCTGGAAACGTTGCAGGAAGAACATATTAAGTTTAATGTTTAGTACTTCAATACAAAAGAGCAGAATGCATATTAAAGTAAGAAGTCTTCCTTGCAATCTGGCGATTTTATAATTGTCGCAGATTTTGCCGAAAACTACACTTTTTTCTGCAAGATTCAATTCAAAGTTTTCGCTGAATAACAACCAAGCTACCGTACACCCTTTTTTAGTCTATTATAATAACCCAAATGACGAATTAAGTGTCAAGGATGAAGAACAGGTATAGCGCTCGAAGCCAGAAATAACAGACAGGAGTCCGACCAATAAAATCGATTTCGAAAAATCGAATTGGATATAATACCGCCATATAGAGAATTTCAAACCGAACAATGTTTACATTTAACATTTTTTAATTCGACTTCAACTTTTTTAGGAAATAATTAAAAAGTGAACAATTTCACCGATCGCTAATTCACAACTTGTAACAGTATAATATGTGATGCGTATATTTGAATTTCGCGCCAAGCGATTCGGGCGACGCGTCGCGGCGATGCGAATTGCGTGTCCGGAAATGTTGGCAGCCACGTGGACGCCATGTTGTGAATGTTTGTGGACGACGATACGTGCGTGCTGTGGGGTGTGTTAGTTGGGTGTTGTTGGTGTAATTATGTGTATATCTGTTCTCGCTTTCGCGTTGAAAAGAAAACACACACCGAAACGGATTCGGGCACGTGGGCTCGAGAAACGGTACGCGACCGTGTAAGTCGGAAGTCGCGTCACTTGGATCACGACTCCTGGAGGAGAAAGACCTTGAAATATCCGGTAGGGACGCGGACACGCGGTATGGTTAAAATTGTTAACTATCTAATTGCTAATAAGTTCCTTTTTTTGTGTTTAGTGGAACTTGCAGAAATTTCTAAATGTCTGAGTTGAATGAAATGGACCATTTGTGTTTTTGATCTCCAATCATCTTTCATTCGGCTTCGCCAAGAATTCTTCGTCAAGTCAAACTTAGATGCCGGCTCCCTTCATAAACTGAACATTAAAAACATTTCGGACATAAACCAAAAATTACGGTGTGACTGCTAATCGTGCAGATGAATATTCGCTTTAGTAATTGAAACGAGCCTCGTTATGGTTCAACGGTTGAAATGTATATCCTGCAAGTGCGGTATGCAGACTTTCCATTTTAGAGACACGTTTTATAAAATAAAATAAGAAGAATGCGTGTGAAGTGTATATATTGTATGGACGGATGTGAGTTGTCGAATCTGTATAATTGAAACGTATTTATAAATTCCGATTCCTTCTCTGATATGTAAAAATTATAAATTGGACGTTGAATGAAAATATAATTAACATTCCCATAAAGTACGTATATATTCAATTTCTAAAAATATATTTCAAGACCCCATCTAAATATTACAAACTTTTTATTCAAATGGATTTCTATATAAAGTAGAGCATACTACTTTGGCATTGTGTGTAAATTGCGATAAATGCGCTTATATTCAGAGGCAAATTTCGTCTGAAACCGAGCAACAAAATTTCTGTTCTTAGAATTTTATTTCTAAGTATTTTCAAGTATGGGTAGTGGAAGCTACTTTTTTCTGGAGTTGGTATCCATGATGGGAAAATTCTCAAAAAGAGAGCTTGTCCAATGTTCCATATTTGGACATCCTAAGAAATTCCATAAAACGGATTTGCCATCAAAGGCTGACATTTTAATATGTTGCAAGAAACCAGAAGGGTACTGGGATCTGAATCTGGTGAATGGGGAGCCTTCATTTCAGGATATTGCGAACGAAATAACACTGAAGTTAAAATCAATTTGGGAAACTTCTTGTATTGCAACAGTCTCAGAGACAAGTGTTATGATACTAATTATAGATTTGCACTAAAAATATGTAACCCTTAAAGCAATAAATAATTTTCTCTTTTTTTACATTATTTAACGTTGGAGGTTGGGGTGGGTACGTTGAATATAAAATAAAATAAAATATAATAATGGTTTATTTATTTTAACAGTTTTTTCCTCTCAAACACTTACAAAACCAGACTTTTTCAAATTTTTCAAATTGCTCATTACATAACATTTCGGTAAGATGAAATTTGTATTGTATAATATTGTAAATTTTATTGTTTTTTAAACTTAAATGATTTATGTATTTTAGAAATAATAAATTTTCTGAAGAGGGCCCTCATTATTGGCCGAAACGTAAAATTATTGTGTAAACCTGCTTAAGAGCTGTTAATATCAAGACTATTAATTAATATTATTTCAAATGAAACGGTTAAGAAAATTAAGCGCGTTTTATTAAACGTTGCATATCAATTATGTATTAATCACTTCGCGGCTATTTTGAATAGAGAGAAGTGATTTTGCGAACATGTTTATTCATATATTGGCAATTTCTGCCCACTGCCGTGCACTAGTAATTTCTCGGACATTTGGAAAATCTGTTATTAGTCACTTCCCGGTCATTTTTTGCAGAAATAAGTCAATTTTCATACATTTTACGTCGACCCTGCCTGTAAGTCGGACGAAGTATTGACTTTAGTCACTTCCCGCCAAAGCATCCTTCTACAGAACTTCACTAAATGTCGATGTTTCAGATCCCAGAGCTCATTAACAAAGAACAGAAAAATTTCTGTCCGTTATATTGCACTTACATACACGCGTATATCCGTATGTGAACAGTTATTTATGCTACAAGGGAGAGAAAGTAGGGGAAATCGAGACTCATGTGGTTTAAGCGCACGAGCGAAGCGAGTGTGACAATCACACGAGGCGAGATCCCCGTGTAACATACACAATTTTCTGTAACCTCTCCTGTTAAAAATTCGACTAAATTGCTCGTGCTGAGGCGGAACGGTGCGAGAAAGTAGAATTTCCCCGCATTTTAAGCACTAGTGCTTGAAAAACTGCCATTTAGTCGAGTTTTTGGCGGGAGGGGTTGCAGAAAAGTTCTTTGTATATGCGATGTCGCGAAAATTACGCCTCGAGGACGTAAAATTCTACTTACACACCCTCGGCCGTTAAATAACTTTAGCCTGAAAATGAACAAATAAATAAAAAAGCACACACTATGTACCATTTCTTATAATTGTCTGCATTATAATACGTTATGAGAGTGAAAGGCAATAGAAAAAAACAAAATTTTAAATATAAATAAACAAGTAGTAGTGCGGTATTCAATGAATTTACTGTCATAAACATTACTGCTGAAAAAACTCGTTTATTTAGAATTTTTAGAAATGGCAAAAGCCGGAAAAAGTTTTCGAAAAAACCAAACCCGCGTTAAAAAACATAAGAAATGTCTGATCGATGTGAAATTTATTCTGCAGCCGTAAAATTCATTAATAATGATGGTAAGTGTATAGCCGTAAGAGAGCAAGACTCTGGGTGGTCAAAATAATTTTGAAGAAACTTAATTTTCTTTTGACCACCCAGACTCTTGCTCCCTTACGGCTATACACTTACCATTATTATTAATAAATTTTACGTCTGCAAAATAAATTTCAGATCGATTGAACATTTCCTATGTTTTTTAACGCGGTTTTTGTTTTTTTTTCGAAAAACCCCGGCTTTTACCATTCCTAAAAATTTTACTTATCGCCTACTTGTTTAATAATTGACTAGAAACATACGTTGACAACTTTTTGATATATTTGATATTGTAGAATTTGTTTATAACTATTTGTACATCTTAATCTGACTGGAGGCCTCGGTAGCTCCCACCACCTATTCGACCCTGGCTCGGGCGTTTATGCGGCTAGAATATGCGGCCACCTTCAGTGTAATAATCGTTTGTATACAAAAATACACATTTTTTTATTTTGAATTTATTGCACACAATTCTTTTTTTTTGTGACTTTACCTAGTTTTGAAAGTGCGTAAATAGTTATTTTCGTATCTAGGGCGTAAAATGAATTTTATACCCGCTGGCGATCATTGCCTGATGATTGCCTTGAGGGTTCAAAATTTACCCCCGAGAAACGAACATAATTTTTCTTCACACCGGGAGGAAACAGCAACTTGTGCACTCAGTTGCGGAGGGGAGATGCTGCTTATCCCCCCTTGGATGAAGAAAAATCGTACACTTTCCTCGGGAAGTAAAAAAGAATACCTCCTTTGATAAGTAATGTACTATTTTTCTCGACTTCACCGAATGGCCACATTCCGCGCCTCCAATGCGGGATGAAAGTATCCAATTCCGTCCGCAGGACTCCGCGCATGCGCACTTCGGTCCCATTACTCCCTTGAGACGGAAAGAATGGCGTCAGAGGGAGTAATGAATGCGGGAGCGGAGGCATTCCAGTAAAGTCGGGGAAAAAATAGCGTACGCCACAAGGGAGGAACGCACGCGAAGCTCGTGGAGAGGCTGCCTACGCTCGGGCAGCAAACCCTCCACTCGGAATCGCGCGCTTTCATCCTTGGAAGCGTAATATACTATTTTGATTCAAGTAGGCGTAAAAAATGGCCATTTTTCAATGATTTTTGACAATGATGACGTGCCAAAATCCCTGTCTTAATACATTGGTCGTTTTAGGGCCCGAAAACATAGTAATATGGTGGTGATAATTTCACTTAATAATATTATTAGCATAAGCAATTCTATATTTTATTCAATTTTTACGTTACTCATTACTTTGACCTAGAGTTAAACAGATCGGGAAATGATGTGGGATCCACGCATTCCTTTTTGAGATAATTGTCAATTCGTAGTCTTTGGATTTCACCTGCGCGTCGTCGGTTGAATATCTAAAGAGAAGTTAATGACGCTTCTAGCAAATTTCTCCAGTGCAGGAGTGTACATTTTTTATTTAATTTCTCACACAGAGATGTACGCAAATCCTTTAAATAATTTGATAATTTCTTAATGTCTTCTTTGTCTGGTAGTTTAATCTCAGTTTGACGACTTCTTTCAGCGTGGGACTCGTTATAAAACTTGTCAACGTCCTGTATCTTTTCTTCATCGTTTGATGTAATGTACTCTATTTTTAATACATTTACCAGCGCTTTTATTTGGTTCCCGATTCTCCGGTATTTGATGGGGCTAAATTAGAGTTTTTATCTGCATCGAATTTTGCTACGACGTTTACGGCCTTTTCAAAATCGTCGTATAATTGTGGTCGGAATATAGAAGCTAAATCGCTTACGCCTGGATTTATTTTTTTTATTTCTATCACCACATTCGCCATTCGTCGTATTCTGGTCATCAGGAGATGATCATTTTGCTTCTGGTTCCGATATCTAAGATTCTCAGAATTAGCATAAACTACCAAGAGCCAGTCATGCCTTGCTATTTTTAAGCGGTCGGTTTCATGCATTCGGGAAAAATCTGTCTTGTCTCAGAACTTGCTGCTGAGTAGATATTACCTAAAGCTAACGAAGACGATGATTGAACGTCATGAGAACGCTTGGCAGATTGCTTTGTATATCTTGAAACATGTTTATGCAAACTTGATTTGGCGAAAGACATTCCGCAATTCGGGCAGGGCTTAAAATCGTCAGTAGTTTTTGGTGGCCCCTTGGAATTTGGTCGCCGTGCAACTATGAGGTCGGAACCTTTAGATGCTTTTCTGTTATGCTTTAAGCTTCCTGCGCCACGAATTTTATGTAATATATTAAGTCGCTCCATTTGATTTTTGGATAAAGGTTCACTTTTCTTTACCGGTTCGCCTTGGTATTTTATCAGTTTTGTAACTATCGGTTCGTTAGGGTGTTTTGTTCTTAGATGACGCGGGAGTTTTTGGATGCATTTACCGCAATACGGACATTCATACTCCTTTCCGGCAAGGGGACTCACATTAAAAAAGCACCCCATGTGGACAGAATTCTACTACGTCCACGTCGGTGTCTCCGAGCAACGCTAAAAGTAGAATAAACATTTTCATCAAAAGTTTTTTTAAACGTATTTATCCAAAGTAGTCTAATTTGCAGAACACGATGTGTATTCCTCCAGACATTCTAAATCGGCAAAGATTTTTGTAAGCAAGCACAAATCTAACAAATGTTCCGAACAAAATTTCCATATTTTTCGACGCAGAATCAGAATCTGTAATAAAAGATCGGGGTAGCCAATTTCAATTTTGACCCACGCCCAACCCGCGAAGGTGCCAAGCTTCACTTTATTGGATGTCCCCTATCTAAACAAACAAATTTTCCCGTTATAACTTTTCAATCAGATGCGAACTTTCCGAGATATTCGCATCGATAGATTAAAGCTGCCGATTACAATACCATCTGTCACGCATAAAAAAAAATGTTTAGGACAAAACTTTCATATTTTTCGTCACAGAATTAGAATCTCTAATAAAAAATTGGAGTTTCCATTTAAAAATCGCGACCTTCAAATAACCCTCAAATTTGAACTCAAAGTCAACGCCAAGATCACTGTTAGTCGACCCCATCAAACCCTACAACTTTTGTTTAAAACATTTTTTGATACAACCATCCCTCTCGAAGTTATTTCCATCCATAGGTTAAAAGGACCACCCTGTATATGTATACAGGGTGGCCGATTTATCTGAAGACATAGAAATATCTCGAGAACTATGCACAGAATCAAAAAAGGTGTGGGATGAAAGTTGTTCGACACGAAGGGGGGCATCCAGTGATAATGAAATTTACCCCCTGGAGATGGGGTGGGTGAAAAATAATAAACTTAAATAGGAACCCCCATTTTTTATTGCAGATTTGGATTCTCCGGAAAACCTTTTTTTGATTCTGTGCATAGTTCTCGAGATATTTCTATGTCTTCAGATAAATCGGCCAACCTGTATATGTATATATACAAATTTGACAAGGTTATAAAGTAATTTTGAAAATAAATTAGAAGAGATATAATAAGGACAAATTGTGTCATTTATCATTCATTTTATTCTTCAGCATAGTTTCATGTTTAATTATTTTTCTTTAATTTTATAATTAGTTTGCTTTAGGCGTGTAAAACTATCATTTGAATCTGTTCAAATCTACTACACCTTAGAAAACTAATTTAATATGCCTTGAATAACATTGAAAACATTAAAGCGTATACTTCAATTAGAGAAAAATGCCCCAATTTATCATCATTGTATCTCCTTCAATTTCGCAAAAAAAGACCCAATGCCTGGTCTCCAGTTATGCCAGAATCTCAAAAGTCTGAAAAAAATTGATTTGAACAAATCGCATAACTTCAAATGAGAGATAATGCTAATGAAAAAAAAGGTCCAAATTGAACACCATTTCGACTTTTCGAACACTTCCAAAGCAAGGTCTCACAGACCTACATCGTGAATTTCTTTATGCACATTTCTTATCGATTAATTATTTAAGGCTAAATTCATTACAACTTGATCTTGCAGTAACAGATTTTGAATCATCAAAAGAGATAATAGATTTCAGCTACCGAAAGTCGAACATAGATAAAAATATTTTCTACGGAGAATGTTTTCTTTCATTTCGGCATTGATACAGATCTTTTAAATTATAATAAATATTTAAAAGTTCAGAATCAAAAAACATTATATATTTATATCATAATATAAATAATGTTCATTAAAAATAATTAAATTTAAAAAACTATAATTGAAATACAATGACTTTGGAAAAAATCAATTTAATGTATTTCATTGACCCAGCTTATTACAGAATTAAATTTAAATTAAATGTAAAGGGTATAATATGTTTTAGACTTTCGAAGTGTCTCATACATATGTGCATGCTTGCCATTTAAAGCAGTATATTGTTTTATTTATCTTATTGGGCATTATAATACTTGTATAGCAACTATACGTAACTTCCCTGGTAAAAATGGAAGCGTGCACGAAGGGTGCAGTAAGAGAGAAATTAAAGGTACGTGAAGAGTACGTGTGCTTCGTTACGTTACGATAAGAACACACGAAAAGTACGCTTAAATACCGCTACCCAAAGTGTACAATAAGAGATTTTAATAAAAAATTTTATTTTTTTTTAATTATTAATTTATTATTTAGTTTTAATATTTTTAAAACTTTTTTAAGATAAATAAATTATCTTAAAAAAGCTGATCTCAAGCAGTCACCTGTCCATGTATTGTTCCTCAACAAGGTCGAAACGTTGAAATTTGATGAAAAACTATAGGATAATGTTTATGCCGAGAGATGTCCAAATTCAATACTTCGTCAAACAGTAGTCATACGCATTTTAAAACAGTTTTATGGCATTATCGCAAAAATGCAAAAACTACGAAGGAACGTAATTGGGGCTAATTTTTTTTAGTAATGGACGGATGGATCTGCGCCAAAACTAATCAGATCTAAGTTATGCCAAGACAGGTATTTTAAAAAAAATTCATGTATATACGCTTATCCGTACGTGAGTTATAGTGCGACAAAAAATCGGGACGTACGGACGTACGTACGTACAAGATCACGGACACAAATTTATTATTGTTTAAATGGAGGTAAAATGAGGTTTTTCACTTACTTCAAGTTAAGCAAAGTCACATTTTGATTATTTCTGGAGCAAAGTTATAGCGAATCTCGACCGATCAGTGACCTCGAAAACCTCCGAATACGCAATTTCAGCTGATTAAATAAGTAACTTTGTAGGAATTCGGACCGCCATATTGTATCCACCATCTTGAATTTTGAATATTTGTCAACGGATTGATGATCAATTACCAATAAAATCCCATCGTAACAAATTTCAGCATTTTTCCGTGTAAAGAAAAGTGTTTGGCTCAAAGAGATAATTTCATGTCATGTTTTACGTCTGAATATCGTATTGCATTTCTAAAAAAATTATATATAGGCCGTGTGCCAGACAAAAGTGTCATTTTTCAACAACACGAAGACCACAGGTTGTAATAGGCATAGCATTGAGATGAGACTGGGTACGCCTTATTCCTAGGAATATATCACTTATTATCTCATAAATTTTAAGTTCCCAAAGCACGGAGCCATAATATTGTTTGTTCCAAAAGTTATAGTTAAAAATTAACGAAAAATCAATTTTTCACAAATTCACAGCACGCGACTTGAGACACATACCATTCTTATTAAAAGATAGGCACGCCTATTTTTTAAGTATCTTTGACTTTTATAAAGTGCAATTAATCCACCACGTGATTTTCAAGTGAAAAGAATACACGTTCCAGAAGTTACAGAACAAAATTTTAAAGAAAATACGATTTGCACGCAGCAGTTTATTCAAATTTTATGAGCTTTCGTGTTTCCTTTGGTTTTTTAATCAACTAGCATGAAAAACAAATAATTGTCCTTTGAAAAGCACATTCTTTTTAGTAAATAGCAAAGTTTTATAAATAGTTCTGTACAGCTTATTTCTTAAAATATCATAAAAGTCAAAAGTTCTGTGGATTTGCTCATATGGCATTTTTTTGCTACAGCGCATGGAAAAGGGCCATGTGATGGAATCGCTTTGAAAGTATTAGCTTCCAGAGCAAGTTTGTAACGAAATTCCTCTAAATAAATGCTTACACTATGTGATCTATATTTATGGGCTACAGATGCCCTAGAAAATACAACTGTATTTAGTAACTGTGATAAGAGTCCCATCAAAATCTTGCTCGTGAACACACACACACACACACACACACACACACGCGCGCGCGCGCGCGCGCGCACGCACACACACACACACACGCGTACACCCACCCACACACACACACACACGCGCACACACACACGCATACACACACACACACGCACGCACACACACACGCACGCACGCGCACCCACCCACGCACACACACACCCACCCACACACGCACGCACGCACGCACGCACGAAGAGATGTAAATCCAAACGTGCAACCTTCACGCGGTACATCTTGGATGGTATAGTATATTATGCTTCAAGGGAGGAAAGCGCGCGATTCCTGAGCGGAAGGTTTCGCGAGAGGATTCGCCTCGCTCGGGCAGCCCTCCTTCGAATGTGTGGCATACGCTCCCGTCCCAATCCATTCCTCCCGCTGGCGACACTTTCCGTCCATAGGGAGTAATGAGAACGAAGTGCGCATGCGCACTGACGCCCGGGCGGTATCGACAACTTTCGTCCCGCGTTTCAGGCATGAAATACGGACATTCCGACGCGGTCCGGAGAAAAATATTTATTGGCCTTTATTTTTATTAATACATTAAAATATTATTACGGTCAGTGAGATATTGAAGATCTGCTGAATAAACGGCATCTTTCCCAGGTTCACTAGGGAGGGGTTAATTGTTCCATTTTTTCATATACACTGCTTCTATAACACTTTCCCTTGTTGTTCGACTCCCATTTTTTAAAAAATATCACCCATGTTGTACAATTAAAAATGAGCATTTTAACGCCACTAAGAGTTTTTTTAGTTGTATTACTAGTAAGAAATGAAAATACAAATATTTTGATTAAAGAGTCATAGACCAAGAAATTCTCTTTAAAATGAAAATTAAAAAAATTTCCGTACGACCAAAATTAACCGAGATAATCGAGGTTTAAGTTGAAAAAAATAAGGCCCCTGGATTATATATATTTACGTGTATTTCAGGGACCTTGTCCTTTTGCGATTAATTTCGACTCGATATTTAACGCGTAAAATCACCGAAACCCAGGTTCCCAGTAAACGGAAATGGATTAAAGAGGGATAAAAATGTACTCATTTCGACGAAATTGAATCCGCGCTTTTTATTTTTTTAATCCCAGCGAATTCAAAAATAATATTACCGAAAATAAAAGGATTCCCAATTCCTGCTGAAGGATTGGAGTTGAGTTTCTCCAATCCCTGCGAATCCAAAAATAATATCGTCGAAAATATATATAAGCAGACCAATCCCAGCGAATCCCTGCTGAGGGATTGGAATTGATTTTTTTCAATTCCTACGAACCCAAAAATAATATCAACGAAAATAAAGCGTGACAAATCCAAGCGAATCCCTGTTGAGGGATACGCGTTGAGTTTCTCCAATTCCTACGAATCCAAAAATAATATCAACAAAAATAAAGCGTGACAAATATAAGCGAATCCCTGCTGAGAGATTCCAATTAAGTTTATCCAATTCCTGCGAATTAAAAAAAAAACATTTCTCAATCCAGAAACTTACGAAGCCACACAGCAAACGAAAAAGTATTTTTTGTGACGAGTTGCGTGAAGTTCGGTTCATTAATAGTAGATATTGTAATTTTGTGCGTAAAGTTCGGAGATAAGTTACCTTAAAAGAAGAAATGTGCCTTTAGGCAGACGGCGGGGGAGGGAGGTTTGGGGGGCGGTTCGGGGGTGGAGCCCCTCCGATAAGAAATATATAACGGTGATGGTGTGGAGGGAAAGGGAAGCCGAAGCCACACTTCCTCTTCATAATGAATGAAAATTTAATCACAACGAAAATAATTTTATTATTAATTAAACGTAACAACATGTTATGCATACATAATAGATTTATAAATTAATGATTTTATTACAAATAAAGTAAATATTTGATTTAATATAAAAAAACCGGAAATATTTCTCACCTTTTTATAATCAAATAATAATGATCGTATTGTCAACTTAAACGTAACTTGCAATGTTATAATGTATATTATTATTAATATTTTAATTTAATTTCCTAAATTTTGTTCTCTCCTTAATGGTTACGAAGAAAGTGATTATTTTTCTATTTTGCAAGGGTAGGGTTTATTCAATGTTTGTTTACATTGTTATTGAAAACGTATTATTTTCAAATTTGAATTCTGACAACAATTACGATGTATCTCAAAAGCGGTGAATCCCCCACGAAAGAAATATGTCATTTTAAATATATAAATAATTATATTTTTATAAATTAAAATACATAAATTATATTAAAATACACAAGAAAGCGGCAAAATATTATTTTACAATTATATATTATTTCGTGGGAGGTAGTTCATAGCGTACTGGTTTTACATACTCTGTGGTGGATTCATGCAAATTCATGGAAATATGTTACGCACGCTGAGAATGCTTCACGCACGGAAATGCTTTACGCATGGAAGTGCTTTACGCACGCTCGAAATGCTTTACGCACGCTGGGATGCTTTACGCACGCATTTCATGCATGAGAAGCCGAGCTTCACGCACGCCGTTACAAAAAATACTATGCATTACTCGTGCGTGAGCAGGTGATTTACGCACTCGTATCGCAATGTACTATAGAAGTATTGACAAGTATTCATACATGTTACATTGAATGCTATTCGTTGGCCTTTATAATGCTTTCCTATTTTCAATCATTTGTAACCGTTATGGAAGCATTCACTGTATTGTTTTTTAATGCTTCTCAATAATGCAAGGTTACGAGTATTCACATGTTTATTTTGAATGCTTCTGAATACTTTCTGTACGGGAAACATAATGAATGCTACACAATGCTTCAAGAAGCATTTATGTGAAATTTATCAATACACCTGAATGTTTTCTCCAAACAAATACTTCCTAATTATGTGTAAACTATTCTCTGACAGTATTTATAATCATACGGTTGCATTTGTTTAGCCCTAACATCTTTGGTTGATATTAAAATTCTTGTCGCAATAAAATTTTAGACCTAATACCAATGAATATACTGAGATTAATTCATCGAAAACAGAAACATGATATTAACTAATTGCTTGTTTGCTTTATTTTGAATTTTGAAGACTGAGAAAACAGACTTAATTACATATTCTAATATGAAATGTGTTATCAGTTTTATACCATCGATTGACTATAGCAGTCCAGTGGTCTCGTTGAGCGCGGTCGTTTGCTCAAGTTAAGCATCCTAAATGATGAACAATACTTGGATAGGTGACCGCGTGAGAAACAAATATTTTTAACACAATAAGTTCCCTTCGAAATAAAATAGTCTAACTTAAATTGCATAAAAAATAAAAAAAAATATATTTTTTAATATTTTATATGTCAATTTATTCTCGTTGCTTCTTAATACTTTTTTGTTTGCTGGGAGGAATTGATTGGTGTTCATTTCAATCCTTCTAAATCCACCTCCGTGGATTAAAAGCGCGTATTCAGAGGGATTGAAAAGGATTTAAATTTTTGTCAATCCTTTTGAATCCATTTCCGTTTACTAGATTTGTTACAATACTATTCAGAACACAAAGAATAGAGGAATTTTTGGGAATTTTTTTAATCCTTCCTTTAAAAATTTGTCGAAATAAATATTTTTATCAGAAAGCTACAAAAACCATATTCTGCATAATTTTTTTGTCTCATTCTTTTCGTGTTTAAATAAATTAACTGAATCGAAAGATTAAAAATGGAATTATGCTAAAACTCTTATAACATTCCATAATCTCGTTATATAAAATGGTTCAAATTGGTTCATTTGCACGTTCTAACAGTAACAGAGTAGCAAAATGGAAATTAAAAAATATGTCCAAAACAAAGTTGCTAAATTGACATGAAACACTACTTGTACAGTTTGAAATTCTATGGCAATGAAGTCAGCTTCATGTCAAATAAATAATGACGTATTAGTTACTGCAATATAACAGTGTAAAAAAAGAAACATGTGTCATATTTGGAACCTTATTGTTACACATTCCATATCATCAAATGTATACAATATATATGGACTGCACATGTTTCAGAAAAACGCTTACATGAAACCAAACGTACAACGGAGTAGAGTCACTATAGTGACTCTAGTACGGAGTAACTTAGGGCGCTACTCATTGGAAATATATATGAAACGCGTTAAAAAGTACATATGCATATATGCATCCATTAAAGTCGAAGGCAGGTTACGCCGAAACACCACCGAGACCATGAAGTAAGACATAACCGAGACGCAGGGTTTGGACCATGAATCATAACGCGTCACTTAGACTTTCAACATGCTCAGTGCCTCTCTTAATAGTTTGTTTAAGTAACGCGTAAGCGCTGCGTTCCAATATTTTCAGGGTAGAGCTATGAACCTCTTACATTCATGGTGAAGAGATGCATAAAGAAGGACAACTGGGGGTTTCCCAACGTGAATAGCATACAGTATAAGATCTCTATGTAAAATAGCCGTGGGTATACAGTATGAACAACACACTATTATAATACACAAGCATGGATATTATAAATGCGTCGTGTATATAGATACATACATATATCTTGCGCCAGCAATCGATAGAGACAGCAGTCAGCTTTTAGGAATTTCCTGCGCAGCCGCGCAAAGGAGCGTAAACTGCCGAGTATAGCCGATAGTTATCGAAAACAAACAACTGGACAGTGCACGAAGCCGAGCCGAAGGCGAATCCGAATGTGTTACGATTCATGCGGCGGCTTCTCTGCTTGCATATATATATAGAAAGAACACACGCGTCTACGGGCGCGGCTTGGCGTCTCGAACTGGCGTTAAATACGGGAAAATGTCGTCGCTCGACTATTTGGATCTTTGCCGACTGTGTCTCGTGAAGGACCGGGTATCTGTACCAATCTTTGAAGATGAAGGCGACGTTCGGCAGATATTTCTAAAAATCACCGCATGTTTGCCGGTCAAGGTAAGCTGCGTATAAATGCGCCGATCCGCCATCTTGGCAACCCGCGTCTCTAGACATTTTCTTTGACGGCTATGAATATTATGTGACTTGAGGATTTAATCTTTGCTTAGATGATGTTTCATGCGTACGAGCAAATATGAACAAGTCGCATGTTCCGTTATTAAGGCCGCCTCGCATGAGTCTAATGTATGCACCTTTCTTTGTGTTTCCCCTAAAACTTTAGCAGATCTTCAACATTATCCTGGTAAATTCCATTTTCCCCGCTAAGTGGTTATAAATTTTTATTTCTTTCCTTCTGTGCCTGCATCTGCCTTGGTTTTTCTTAATATTCTCAATTTGGTAAAAAAGAAATTTACATTTTCTGGAGCTCTCCTTTTGCTAAGAAAATTCCTTTGTATGGACGTGAAGGTTTGCAAAAAAAGTAATTGTCGCGACATCGATGGCGTCTACCGCGAAAATCGATCGACGTAATACACCCACCATTTCATGTTACGTCCCTTTTTATTTCGCAGGTAAACGTAAAAAATATACAATTATGATAACAAAGAACTTTGTCGTTCCTATTAAGTATAACAAATCATACTTTCTCCTCTTGGAAATTTTATTTATTTCGTTGTTTTTAAAGCAATTTTAGTACTTCAATTCAAGGTTCAATATGAAAGTCAATTACAAATCATCCCCAAATGTACATTATTTTCATATTTCCTTTATTCCTCTAGAATCCCATTTGTTGCATTCTTCCAATTTCTTATATGTTTAGATATCTTTTTAAATTTTGTTATTGCACAAATGGTTTATTAAAATATGTTGAATTAGAGGATTTTATTTATTTCTACATATTTACCATTAGACTAATAATGGGCCAATCTATATTAATATTTGCTTCGCATTTTAGGTTGGACGGGATGATAAATTACCTAAGAAAATATGTGACGACTGTGTATATAAAGTAGAGTTATTTTATCAATTTTGGAATACGACTGCAAATGCTGAAAAGCAACTGCTACAATGGCTGGGAGAGGTTGGTGGTCTCGAAGAAAAACAGGGTTACGTGACTGACATTCTGAACCAAGTATGTTCATTAAAATTATTTCATGATTTTTACAAATTTTATGATCATATAGGTTTGATAAGGTTTTAATTTTCCACCGATTTATAAATTAATGTATTCAAATAGTGTTGGTATTTTTGGTTCAAATAAAGAATAAAACTTTAAAATGGTTGAGTTTATTAAAAATTAGAAAAAAAAGGGTCAATAATTTGAAGGGTTTTGTAATAAATAAATAATTAGCAATGTTTTGACTCTGATACGAGTCCTGTTCAAAGCTAGAAAACGGTGGTGATTGAGTCGTATTTATATTAAATTAGGGGATATAAAGTTTTGTATGTGTTGGTGGTGTAGTTCTAACAATAAAGGAACCGTTGACCAACTATGTATGAATTAAGGAGATAAGATGGGATTCATTACAGAAAGGGATGCTAAACTTCCAGTAGAATTTTTTTTCTTCTGCAAGGATTATGGTGTTGTTACAATCTAAATCGTGTCCAGTTTCAAGTCTGGTGGGTTAGACCTGTAAACAGTTTTTGCAAAAATGTTCCTCTTGTGTTCGTTTATTCGAGTTTTGAGTGGCCTAGGGGCAAATCCACAGAACTTTTAACTTTTCTGTGATTCAGTGATAT
The DNA here is from genome assembly GCA_030407085.1 of Trichopria drosophilae. Classification (NCBI taxonomy): domain Eukaryota; kingdom Metazoa; phylum Arthropoda; class Insecta; order Hymenoptera; family Diapriidae; genus Trichopria; species Trichopria drosophilae. The sequence continues at coordinate 79,550,321 of CM059583.1, forward strand.
ACGGAAATAAATATGTTCACTATTAAAATATATTTAATGTATGTTGATATTTCGTTTTAATCACATTTAAACAATATATCTGGTCGATATTGAGTCAATTAAACACAGACATTTCCGAATTTAAAACCGAAAAATTTAACTTGTGATTTTAAATTTTATGGGCTCTGCGTATCACTTGGGAAAAAAAAAATTAAAAATTTCTTCTTTCTTCCTTCTTCATGAATTTAAAGACACTATCACTTTTTAAAATTAAGACTTTATTTAAAATTGCAAACATACAAAAAAAAATTTTTTAAATTATAAATAAAACTTAAAACTCTTTAAAAAATGTATACAAAAAAATAAAAATTAACTTGAAAACAATCAACGTTTCGGACCTCTCGGGTCCCTCTTCAGGAGTCAATAATTAAAAACTTTTTATAGTATAATAACTAATTTATAGTATAATATTACATAACTATTTTATACTATAATTTATAGTATAAGTTCTAAAGTTAATTTTTATTTTTTGAAGAAATCAAGCCTATCTTGAAACCCTATTTATATTAACTTGTGATTCTTACAAATTATTTAAAACTATGCTATGCTACATCTATGCCATGCAAGATATTTTATTTTCTCAAAGTACAAAATGTAGTCAAGTAAATACACTAAGTAATAGTCACAGTCTGATCAATGTGCTTGCTTGTGATAAAAAACTACAGGGATTTAAAACTGCGTGATAAGTTTTGTAGAAATATAAAATTAATTTAGATTATCTATTATAATTTTCATGCCATATTATTAATTGTTTTAACTCAGAGTCCAATTTGTTACTAACATAAAAACGAACAATTACCCTGTCACTCAACTGTGTGCCCCTTTTAAAAATTATTCTATTCAGGTTTAATCAGTTTCACTTTAAACGTGATTATTTTCAAAATTACCTTTTTTACTGCGGCACACTTAAAATAAACAATATTTTTAATTATTTCTTTCTGTGATCGTTCTCAAATTTTTTACTTTAGTAACAAATTATGATGGCATCTTTAGATTTTGAAAATTGGTGAGCACCGCTCGTCTCGAATGGCTTTACTTCGACGGATCTTCATTATACGATTTGCAGAGGGTTTTACATTTCAGTAATTGTATTCTCAATTTTTATAGATTGTTGATTACAAATCTGAATTTAGAAATTTGAAATTCAAAATGGTGAATCCAATATGGCGGACAAACTTACCAAATACAACTTAAATTTAATTAAATCACTGATTTCGAATCTAATATCAGAATTTTTAAATTCACTACGGAAAATACAGTGTTATAGCCATTAAAAAAAAAAAAATAAAAATTGACATCGATTAAGATGTAAGTTAAGCACTCCGATAGGACTGAACATGAATTTCCCCTTGGATAATCAATACTCAAACTGGCGGATTCGAAATTAAAATATGACTTGAATTTTGAAGCCGTTGATTATGTATTTGAAATCAGAATTTCGTGAATTTTCAGTTATTACACCTGAGAAAAAAATAAAATCCACAAAGAGTGCAAGAAGTATGACCGCGAAACTCTGTATAATAAAAAATAATATTAATCGGGTTCCTGTGTATATTATACACAGTTACAATAGAAATAAAATCGTTAATTTATCAACATATTATTATTATTATTATCATTATTATTACTATGGACATTTTCAATCTTGACGACTGATTCGGAATCGACGACTTCAAAAATCCCTGAGAACCTAGTTTCATTTAAATCAAGCCATTTTTTCGTACTGTAATCCACCATTTTGAATTTCGAAAATTTGACAACATAACCGTAATCAGCGATCGCTAACATCCTCCACCAAAAAAAAAAACAAATTTCATTAAAAATATTTGTTCACATTTTATCCGCCATTTTGTATTTTGCACTCGCGCTGCATCATAAAAATTGTGCACACGCGTGATATTCACTTCAGAGCGATAGCCTGAATATACATGTATGGTTAAAAGGAGAAAAGTGCGCCACAAAATAAATTCTAAAAATGTTTTAGTGCAAAAAATTAAAAGTTCCGTGGATACATTTGTCCGATATAAGATTTATTGCAATGAAATTATTTACAATCTGTCTATATTGGGACAATGGGTAAATATAATAAAATATAAGATAAATCCTGCGAGAAATAACACCCAGTGAATGACACTAATTAAATATTACGTAATTTGTACTTTTATGAATAAAATAAGAAAAATAATTTTCATATCTTCATTAAAAACCGCTGCTGAGTAATTTAATAATTATAGAATTTTAATTCTTCAGTCTTGTTTGCATTCTTGGATATTTTAGAGGTCCAGAGCCAATTTGTTAGGATGAATTTATGGAATTTAGAAGTTTTTTGATGCTTTGGTCAATTGAGGACGGATACCTGTTTTCAGAAGAGGACAGTTTTATTGCACGGTCGAGTTTATTAACATCTTGAATCTCAATGACGGCTATAGCTGCAAAGAGGAAAGTGGCCAAAAATGTTGTGACGGCTATAGCCTCAAATAAAAACAAAGGTCTTAAAACTTATTGAATATTCCTGAAATTTGCTACTCGGGGGTTGTCGGGGTCGCTGATTACGAATCTGACATCATATTTTCAAGATTCAAAATGGCGGAATGATTATTTCAAAATCGATCGGATGTGTTCGAAACTTGTCACTCGGGGGTTTTCAAGGTCGCTGATTAAGAATCTGACATCACATTTTCATGATTCAAAACGGCGGATCCAATATGGTGGATTGATTTGTCGAAATTGATCAAATTTGTTTGTAATTGGGGTCTCAGGAATTTTCCAGGTACCTATTTATAAATCTGAAATTGGAATATTAAAAAGTTTGGACCCAACACGGTGAATTAAAATTTTAAAAAAATTGTATTTTCTTGAAGTTTGGCATTGAAATATGATATGGGTATTAGAATCCCAATGAATCAATCTTTTGAAACAAATTTTAAAATGTCGGATTAGGTATTTGAATTTAACATGAAAATAAATTAGACAGATTGTTGTGATTATATAGAATAGTTTTTTATTAAATTAATACCTTAACGTTAGCTGGCACGATTTTGGAAATCCCAAACCGCACTTTATACATTTTTAAAATTAGATATGAGATTCGTTATCAGCGACTCCGGAAATCCCCGAGTAACAAGTTTCAAATAAATCGGAAAGATTTTGAAGAATTATTCTGCCATATTGGATCCGCTAATTTGAATTTTAACAAAGTATGGTCAGATTCGTAATCAGCGGCACAGAAAACCTCCGAGTAACAAGTTTCAAACAAATCCGATCGAGTTTGAAAAATTATTCTGCCATATTGAATCCGCCATTATGAATTTTGAAAATGTGATGTCGGATTCGTAATCAGCGAACCCAATAATCCTCGAGTAACAAGTTTCATAAAAGTCCATTAGAAATTTTTTCAACACACTTTTGGTCAAAAGAGTGGAAATCGTTCCACTAGTCAAGGGGTTAAACTCAATCATATTTAAGTTTTATTCTTTATTTGACCGAAAAATACCAACACTATTTGAATATATTAATATAGTAATAGAACTGATAACACAGGACCACAACAAAATTTTTTCGGTTTGACATTGAAACGTGACTAGGCGATTCTTATAGATTTTGGGCTCCTGAATTCGAACCCGTGGACAGAATTTGTCCTATACGTCAGGGTTTTTTTATATTCTAGGTTTTAGTTATATAAATTGCTTTATTTGGTCTTTAAACCCTCCTTATGATCAGCATGAACGGGACAATCCCATTGTGTTCGGGTCACACTAATCCGTTTGGACATAAACAAATTTTAAATAAAAACTACACTCGTGAGGAGAGTTTGGAGCCCATATAACACAATTTTTACAATTATGAACTAAAATCTACAATAATTCTGATGTGATGAAGGGATTTGAAATTAGTGCGCCAAAAGTTAAACAAGAATCACCTAGTCAGCTTCATTATGTGATCGGATCGTTGTTTTATTTACTGATTTCCCAGCTAGCACGAAGTTGCAAAAACGTTAACATATTGTTAACCTCAAAAGTTACGTGTTAACTTTTAAGATATCCTAAAAGTAAATGAAAAGGTTAGTATTTTGGTGTCGAAATCTTGTCGAATGCACAAAAAACAGTTATCCTCTAAGTTTCCAAATGGGTAACTGTTATGATATTGATTGAATAACGTTTTTGGTAACTATTTGACTACCAATTTGATAACTATTTGTCAGACCGTTTTGTAATGAATATAATAACGTTTTGTTAACATTTAGGTGAACTTAGAGTTAAAGTTAAAGTATACAGTTTCAACAGGTAAGTTAACTTTTACTCGTTACAAAGAGATGGCATAATATTACCATTTTCCAGGTAATATATCCCAACTTGCAGACTTGAGCATTCGTCAACAGAAAGTTATCCAGACATAACAAATGTTAACAAATGTTGAAATTCCGCTAACTTTTAGGTGTGCCTTTGTTAAGAATGCTCGACAAATCTTGGCTAACGCACCCAAAAAGTTCGTAGAATATTAACATTTGTTAATATTTGTTATGTTTGGATAACTTTTTGTTGACGAATGCTCAAGTGTGCTGGCTGGGATTCTTCCCAGATTTTCGAAGGCTGCTGTGCATACGGGACCATCAAACTGATGTTTTGACGATCCAGACTAATGGAACAGCGCCTACAGAAGACTTGGAAAATCTCTAAAGGATTTATTATCTGGAAAATGGTAAACTGACAACATTAATAGTGATGAAATATAAATGTTATAAATATAAATATTTATCTTGAATATGGTAGGTTGTATGCAGAAATGAGATACAATTTTGATTGTTGACTTTGTCCACTCGATAACATTAAAAAGACTCAATTTCGCTATGCATTTTTGGACGACTTAAAAAATTGATCCTTTTGCTAACATTTTGAAAAGTACGTTTAGGCAACAAAGGAATGGTAACTTTACGATACTATTACAGATGATAACAAATTGATAACATTTCATAGTCAGCTTTTCGGTAACGAATTATTGGATAACTTAAGAAAACATGTCTTTTAACTGACGTAAAGAAAGCGGCAAATAGACATCATTAATATCATAACAATTTGGTAACTTTATAGGGATAACAATTCCCTAGGTTAACTTTCTCATGAATATTTTTATGACGTTTATCCAGCAACTTAAAAGATTTATCTTTTTGTTAGAAAATTGTAAGTTATATCAATTCAATATCTTTTCAACATTTATTTGTACTATACAAATGTATAACATGTAAGAGGCAGGTTTTTGAAGTACAAATTGTCAAATAGGCTAACTGGGTTAGCAAATACGCATAAAAAAGCAATTGTTTACAATTATAACCTAAAAAATAAAATAATTCTGATGTGATGAATGAACTCTGTGTCAGGATTTGAATTCAGCATCAAAAAATAAACAAGAATCACCAAGTCTGGCTTCATTCTGTGGTCAAATCGTTGTTTATACAGTTATGTACCAAATATGCATAAAAAAGGATTTTTTACACTTAAAATCTAGAATATAAAAAAACCCTGACGTTTAGGACAAATTCTGTCCACTGATTCGAATTCAGGAGCCCAAAATCTATAAGAATCGCCTAGTTGCGTTTCAATGTCGAACCGAAAAAATTTTGTTGTGGTCCTGTGTAATGAACCGCTAACATCGAACTTATATTTTCAGTTAAAAAAAGATTGTATTTAAAGTGATTTTTTGTTAATTTTTTTATAAATGACGAATAATAATTGATTTTATAATGAAATATAACGATGTTATTTATGAAAAAATGTAATTCGTTTACAGAATGTGATGAAGCAGGAGAGAAATAGTGAGAATAGATTAGAAGGTAGCTTAATGCAAGTTAGTGGGCATCCAAATAATATGGACATAAATATGATGGACGAAAATATGACGCTGAGCATACCAATGATGATACCTACTGGTAACCAGCAAATATCAGTCCCTATGGATTCCGTTGGTAACACTGTGCAGGCAGTCCCAGGTCCGAGCACGCAGGCGTCGCTTGATCAAGTTTCACAAAGTCAAGTCGCTGTTTCTTCTCGGCAAGATGAAGAAGATGAAACAAGCGACGAAGACGATAACACAGATGACGATTGTGATAACGAAGGTAGATAGAATTAACTTTTGTTTTCCTTTCAAGTTTAACAGAACAGCTGTTAACTAGCATATTTTAAGGCCTACCTGTAAAAGAGGAGAGTGAAGACGATCCAAATTCTAGTAGAAACCTAGAGCCAGCTACATTTGTTAATGTTTCCCTTTGTGATGAAGCAGGTCCTTCAGGACTACAGCAACAAAAGATCTCGGAAATGTCAGAAATAGCGATTCCGCAAACTTCGGATGGAGACCCTAAGACTGAGTGAGTTTATTATCTTTTATAATAAAATCGTTTAAGAGTCAAAGATGCTTATTGTTGTGGTGACACGCACACACAAGCACTCACACTCACAATCAATTTCCAGCCCGTATTTTCTAGTTTAGTCAATTTTTATTATTAATGCTCATCTTTTGTAAATACCAATTCTTAAATTTATTTTCTAATGGCTTATTTTGTATTTAATATTTATTTTCAAGTTAGGTTTACTCTATAAATCTTGCAAAATTTACAAAAATAACATTCTAAATTCTTCCTTAAGGTGGCTCGAGCTCCCCGGCCCTGACATTTATCGGGTTCCAAAGGGCCCCCCATTATACGAGCACTTTTTTTTTAATTTTTCCGTCATTGCGGTATTTATCTACTAGATTCTCATTAAGTTACGCAAATATTAAGTAAAAAAAGTTTTGTCCGTACCAAACTGCATATTTTATTGACGAATATCTTTTCTAATCATTCGGTGAAAGTATATTTTTAAAACTGGAATTAAATTCTTATTAAATTTGTGATGTGCATTTAAAAAATAAAGTAATATTTCACATTTATGTCGGCCATCTTGGATCCACCATTTTGAATTTACAAAATCTGACTTCAAATTCGTAATCAGCGACCCAAAAAATTCTCGAGTACCAAGTTTCATCAAAAACAAGTAAATTTTTTACATTTATGTCGGCCATCTTGGAACCGACATTTTGAATTTTCAAAATCTGATTTCAGATTTATAATCAGCGGCCCCGAAAACCCCCGAGAACCCAGTTTCATAAAGTTTGGGTAATTTTTCGCATTTCTGTCCGCCATCTTGGATCCGCCATTTTGAATTTTCAAAATCTTACTTCAGATTCGTAATCAGCGACCCCGAAAACCCCCGAGTAACAATTTTCAGCTGTTTTCCGTAAAAAGAAAAATGTGCGCCGCACATTTTAATAAATTTAGCAAATTTACAGCCGCCATTTTGAATTTTGACGACAGATTCGGATTCAGCGACCCAAAATATCTTGGTAGACGAAGTTTCATGCAAATTCATTAAGAATTGTAAAAGTTATTGCAAAATGTACACATATGATCCATTACCATTGAAGTGGTTAAGAAAACATTGTTTTGCGGTGCATAACCCTATACACCTATGTTAAATATCGATATTTCAACATTTTTTGTCTCGTTTTTTTCTTTAATGACCTGGTCTAAAATTTCGCAAAATGATGAGTGAAGTTATTAACTACAACCTAAAAAACAAATTGCGCAATTCTGTCGTTTTTCGATTTTTGCTCGAACCACCTTAATAATTTAAAATTAACATTACGCTCTAAATGTACGCTGAAGGTCTATAAGGTAAGTGAGCACACACCCCACAACCATCTTTGACTCGGGTACCCAGTAATTTGAGATTTTTAGTTTGTTTTTTACTTGAAATGAATCATTTAATCAATAATTGCATTATTTCCTATAATTTAACAAATTCCTGGATGCCTGTAAACAATTGTGCGCGCGTATGTGTGTGTGTGTGTGTGTGGGTGTAAACATTTCGTTTACATGTACACGTATGTGATTAGCATGGATTTAATATTGTTTAAATTAAAAATTAAGTTTACATTCAGCATCAATTCAATATAATCATTGACGCAATTACTGTTTTATACTTTATACATTTTTAGACAAAGAGATTGTCACAGAAATTAACATTTATTTATGGTAATGCGAGATTTATAGAATTTTTAAAAATTTGATGAAATAAATTATTGAAACTATAATCTCTTTATCCGAAATGTATAGAAGAAATGTGTACATGTTGTCAATATATTATTCCCACGCTTACGTCAGGCACTAATGCCGCACTTTGATCAAATTGGTCGAGAGATCACTGACAATAGGTCATCTAATTCTTAGCCATAAGTCTCAACATGATGCATTCTTGAAGTTTAGAAATGCTAATGTATAACTCAATCGTTCTCTCTGACGTCAGGGTATTGAATGATTCGTTTATTTTATACTGAATCTCTTTTGAAGTAAATCTTAAAACTATCCGAGGAGTGTATCTTTACGATAATATACATTTCCTCTTGTAATCGCGCTTTTTTCGGGTACACGTCTGCGCCGATTGTGTATACTAAAGTAGTGAATGGAAAAAATAAGCATAATTACATGAAAGTTGTGAAAAAGAAGAAAGTTATCAAATGAGCGGAGTATCGGATAAGGAGAGTCAACCAACTTCAATATCAACAATATTAATAGGCAAGTACTTTCTGTATTGCATTTTACGCTAAATTGGCATTACAATTGTATTTAAATAATCAAATTTAATTAATTTTTCCCATTAAAAATATTTCATGGAAAAAGGAATCAATTTGACATAATTGTCCCCTGTTATGATGTACCAATTTGTCTCGTGACATCTGACATTCAAAACAAAACATGTCGTACGATTGTATTATATTTTGTACATGATTTTTAGTGAAAATTATATTTGTCTAATATTTTAATATTTATTGTTATTTATTCCATAATTTATTATTTTACTAAATTATGTATATTTTCCTGTTCCTTACGTAAGTTCGTTAAATTTTTTAGACTATATACATAATATAAAAATTCGCGAGTGTGGTGTTAACAATGACAAAGTGCTTTTCATTGAAGCTGATTGACATTTACAAACAATACGATTAGATTTAGGAATTTCACTTTGTGAAATAGTACGAGGAAAATAAAGGTGAGAAACATTTTATCAAATTTTATTTACTAAACACAAACATTGGCTATTATTCGTCATGTTAAGTTACTAGCGTAGCGAAAATGGAACTACTGAGATGGGTTTCGTGTACAATACGCTCAAGTTTCCCATCGTTGTTTGCGGTATGTGAAATTCATCTCAGTAGTTCAAATCTGGCCACCAGAGCAACTTAACGGGGCGAATGGACCCTGTAGCATTCTATTATTTTATGATGCTCTTCTAATTCAACATTGACAAAATTTTGATGGAATGCTTTAACCCATTAACGCTCAAACAAAAAGTTTACTGCGACTTCAACGCTTATTTTCCATATGAAATAAAACTACCAGATTCTATTTTCAAGGCCGCTTTTTCAAATGGTAGTAAGAAAATTTTAAACAAATTGAAATTCATACATGATTTTGACATATATAGTAAAAAAACATGATTTTTTCAGGACACATGTTTTACAAATATTGAGTTTTCGATACAATATCTTACTTTGAGTGAGCTAAAATATTTTCCAAGGGAGCAATCGATAGTTGTACTCAAAAGATGCACTGGTGTATATTTGAAATTTTCTATGTCAGATTCAAAATGGCCACTGCAATTACAAATTCCTTTTCAAAATTTGAACATTTATGTTCTAGAATAAGTCGAAGAATACCCTCGAATTTTTTCAGAATGTATTGTCACAATTTTCTTTGTTGAAAAAATCGAAATTTTGAAAAAAAGTCATTTAAAAAATCTGAAAAAATTTGAGAGTATTCTTTAACAAATTCTAAGAAATTTCTGTTCTATGGACATTTGCGCCAAAATCTGCAGTTTAAAAAAAAAAAAATCATGAAACTTTTATGGATTTTAAGACTAATAAATTTTTTCGGATTTTTTAAACGACTTTCTTCAAAATTTCGATTTTTCGACTTATTCTAGACCATAATTGATCTTATAAAATTTTCTCTAAAGTTCAAAGTTTTCAAGAGGAAAAAAAAAGATGAAATTTTGAATAGGAATTTGTAAATGCAGTAGCCATTTTGAATCTGACATAGAAAATTTCAAATATACACCAGTGCATCTTTTAAGTACAATTATCGAGTGCACCCTTGCAATATATTTTAGCTCACTCAAACCGATATATTGTGTCGAAAACTTGATGAAAGATGTGTCCTGAAAGAATCATGTTTTTCTACTATATATGTCAAAATCATGAATAAATATCAATTTGTTTCAAATTTTCTTACTACCATTCGAAAGAGCGGCCTTGAAAATGGTAGAATCTGGTAGTTTTAACTTTTTTTCGAAATTTATTTCCTATTGAAAATAAGCGTTGAAGTTGCAGTAAACTTTCTGTGCATTTGGGCATTAATGGGTTAATGTACTCGGGCCTTAAGGTATGTGAATACAATGCCTTGCAACATTTTTTACTTTTGTCTAACTGGTATTGGAACAGCCAAGACAGGCCTAATTTTGAATATAAAAGAGACTGATACGACTCAATATAATTGTATTCTTAAGGCAGTTTTAATGAAAATCCATTTATGCAAGATTAATATGAAATGTAAAGAATATATTTCAATATTTAACAGGTCTGCATGAAATGGGACAATAATGAACTGCGTAATTGCTGATAAAACTTTAAAAGAAACCTGTTAAAAGCACCTTTTTTTAAATGTTCTCTTTTATTGCATTCAAGATTGAGAAAAAATTTGGCAAACGGTGATTGAACAATTAAGAACATAATATTTAAAACTAAATGATATTGAGAGTTTAGCTTCTGTACGGGAAGAGGTTCGGTTATGAACACCCTTTCATTTTCGGCTCATAAATTTTACTCAACTGGATATTATGCAGACATATGCATATATATGGATAGCTAGAGACCTTAGTTAAGTACTACTGAAGAATGTAGAAAAGTGGCACATTCTGGCACGGCGAGTTTAGCACCCAAGCGTAGCGAGATCAAAGGGGGGCAAAGATATAACAGAAACTATTATTTTTAACGATTGTTGTCGAATAGTTTTTTGTACACACCCACATGTTATTTCCTATAATGCTTCGCTGAATAACCACTGGATGGTTCTGAGGGTAACACAATTTAAAATTTGTTTACATGTGTTTCCAGGCGGGTGCCTATAACTGTTGTGTGCACTATGCTAGAAAACAGCATTTACCGCACCTAAAAGCGTGCGCCACGCGCGAATTTTCGGCACACAGTGCTATGTAAACTAAATTGATTTTATCGACTAGAAAATTTTGGTTAAACATTTAGTAGAGTCGTCATTTTTGGCAAACAACATTTTTTGTTTCGGTTGTGAACACCACTGAAAAGTCTACTAAAAATAGGAAAAAAAATCGAGTAAAACCGTCCCAGATATATACAGAAATGATAATTTATTGATTTCAAAAACCTTTAACGACAGAACAATAGAAAATAGCACTATTGATACCTATTATTCTTCATCCTCTTCACACTATTTACATTTGTCTGAAACTGAAAACGTAATACGCACGTTGAAAACCAAGGGTCGATTATTAATTATACAATACATACAACAATATTTTATGATTTGTCAAAAAAAAGGGGTGTTCACAACCGAATATTGTAGCCACATTAATACCCAATGAAATAAATGTTCTTTTGCACATTATGGTGGCTGTTGCTATTAAATCACTAAATATAATAAATTTACTAACTTAGGACCTTATTGAGTTACGGTATTATAGCCTGGGGTGGTGCATATAAAAATTCATTAACTCCAATACAAATTCTCCAAAATTTAATCATAAAACGAATCTTTTTCAAACCTAGGCTTTATTCATCAACTGAATTATTTTATACCTCCAAATTATTAAATGTTAGAAAGATATTTTACTTAAATGCTGTAATGCAATGTAAAAAGGAAAATTTACGGGTTTTTGTGCACCACTCCAAAGAAACCCACGGAAATAGAAATAGGCCCATTGTACTACCTCCGAAGAAGAAGATTATCGGACAAAGAGTTTTTGAATATGTCGGTTTGAAATGCATAAATTTACTTCCGTGCGACTTGCGAAATAAGATCTTTGGCAATGTTAGGCCAAAAAAAGATATAAAAAATTGGCTTTGCAACAACCACTCACTGGAGCTAAACAAAGTTTTAGTACCTGCAGACTTTGCTTAATTGTTAGTCAAATTATTACATTCCTGACGATACTAAAGAAATATTTATTTTATTATATTTGTCACATATATTTTTTTTTATCTTTATATTGATATTTTAACAATTAGGCGGGCACCTTTCCTTTCTTTTACTTCCTTTACTTTCTTTTTTATAACTATTTTGTTTGTTGTTTAAGGCGTGGCAGTCTTGCGATGACTGCTTCAGGTTTGCGGACAAGTACTTAAATGTATTTTTGCAGTTACCATGTATTTGGGCCTTTGCCCCTAAGCATGTATGTAATATTACCTGAAAATATATTATTACTCTGTAACGATGCGTTGCACTTTTCTTTTTGTTTGATTAAATTTTTTATTTGTATGGCGTTTAAGAATACTGAAAAGTAGATTTATGGCGACGTATGCATATCAGAAAATCAATTTGTTCGCAGCTAACGGCAAGAGCGACTTTTTGGTTTCATATTCGCATAAAAGCTACATGTAGCGATAACCCACCCTTGACGTTTGTTGAATTTGATTCATTTCTTTTCAATCAAAATGTTCGCAGGGGCGTTGACAACCGAACCATGTTCACAACTCAACCTCTTACCCTATAATTATTTATATAAAATCATGATTTTGAGGAAAAACTTTTACAGTCACATTGAACCATTGGTTCAACAGCGCTGCTCAGATATTTTGTTAAAAAGTGTATATGTGTAAACAAATCTTGCAGTTAATTCTATACTACGGGTAATATGTTACGAAAAGTATAACTCTTATCATTTTAAGAACTTTTTAATTCATATTTTAACAAAAAAAAAAAAATGGGAAATGTAGAGAGGGAAAAGAAATGTTGAAACTATTCGAATAGGGCGAATAATAGTGAATGGGTAAAAAATGAAGATGAAATTGGAGAAAGATGGAGAAAGATCAGTAATAGACTAAATGGAGTTGTGAATTGACAGACATGAGAAAAGGTGGATGAAATGAAGGTGGGAGATAGAATTGAGTCGAATCACCAGCCCATAATAGTGAAGATAAAGAATGTTGCAAAAGAGGTGTGAGGAGGAAGACCTTGAAGTGTGGATAAAGGAGAGGGAAAACATACAAAGGAATAGGCGGGGAAAAAGGAATCTTAGATGGGTTTAGAAAAATAGAGAAACGATGTCTAATATAAAGATAATAAAGCATTTGATAGGTAGAAGATTTAAGAAAGAAGCTGTAAGCATTTTTTGCAGACTTAAAGGGAGGGTTCGACAAGTTGGATAGAAAAGTGTTATGGGAGATTATGAAAAAATGGAGTAACAGATGAATTAATTGAGAGAGCAGTGGAAATTTATGAAGATACGAGATGCATAGTAAGAGTAGGAGAGAACAAGGCAGAGGAATTTAGTGTGAAAAAGAGAGGAATGCAAGGGTGCCCACTTAGTCCAACACTGTGGATGAAGAAATGTAGAGGAATTAATAAGCAAGGGGACATGGGATAATAATGTAAAGGTAGGAAATAGTAAGGTGGAATATGAAGATGATATTGTGATGGGGGGGGGGGGGGGAAAAAGGAAGATTTAAGAGTTATGATGATAATGCTGAAAGGATAATCTCAGAGAGATCTGAGGTGATAGAATTTAAGAACGATGGAAGGAAATGGTCGTGGGGAAAAAAGGAAATAGAAGAAATGAGGAAGGGCGTTTGAGAAAGGTTAGAATGACGATGGGGTCGCTTTGGAGCTATGAAGAGAGAAAGTTTAAAAGTCATATAAAATTAGAATTACATAAGGGAAAAAGGAGGAAAGTGAGAAAGCGTAGGCAAGAGATAGTATAGAGAAAAGAAAATATTTGTGGAGGGAAGAAGCGAGGAAGCTCTGCAGGAGGAGGCGGAGACTAGATGGAGAAAGATGAAGGAAAGCGATAAGAAAGCTCTGGCGCAATAAAGAGGAGAAAACGTAAGAAATTCGAAATCATGTGTGGAATATAAGAGAGTACTAGGAATACCAAGGTGTATAAGTGAATGAAAAGAGACTAATGATAGCAAGGTGAAGATCTGGGAACAGGGCGAAAGGGAATATGTATTGGCTGAAGGAGGAAGAGATCATGTGTAGGATGTGCAGAAATGAGATAGAAGTCTTGAGACATCCCGGCAAGAAGAGGGATGACAGATTCATTAGAATTGAAATGTGTTAAAATATCGACCAATTTTTTACGTTTTTAATCCTTTTGAATATCGTTTCTATCCTTTGGTATTCTAATTCTATTCCTGACCATTCAGTTGTTGTCATTTCAATCATACTTTCTGCTACTCCTACAGAGTGTCAAAATTGTTCACATTTTAATTCACTTACAGATAGCTAATATTGCAACTGATTTAATACTATTTAATCTTGTTGTAGGTTTTACACTCAATTTAATGCTTCTTGAAGAGTTGTAATTTGAAGTAAATTAATCTCGTTCAATTCCAGGCATAATATGGAATTATGAAATCAATTTAATGATGCTAATCGTGTTTAAACTCGGAACAAACAAATTCTGTTCAATACTTTTGAAACATGTAATCGTTTCAATCTTCTTTATCAAGACTTGATATGCGTGTTTTTAATAAGATTGATTACAATTTAATTACAGATAAACTTAAATTAAGAAAATTTATTACAAATAATACGTAAAAGTGAAATTTTTAATCTATTAAAACTCAAAAACTGAATATCATAAAAATAACAATAATAACCTTCTTAAATAATACATGTATAATAGTATTTTTCGGTACATGTATATGTTTTCTTTTAATCACTGAAACGAAGTGAATGAATAGTTCTGAAAATGTGATTGAATCTTTTAATATAATTCCTGAAAATAAGAAATGGCTAATTAAGAATATGTGGAATGATATATGGGTAATTTGCAAATAATTGTTATTTTTTTTTTTAATATAAAATGTGTGCTCATTAAACATTGAACCAGATTTTATTTTTGGTACACATTTTAGTTAATTTTTATTATTAAACTATATGTACAACAGGAAAATATAATAGCTTAAAAAAGCATAACACTACTGCAAAAATCCAGATGGGTCTGACCTCATGTTTTCGACCTGGTAGTTTTGACCCATTTGACCAGGTCGATACCATGCGAGATCCTCGCGTTTCTTGCCGGGATGTGAGAGTGTGGCCGATCAGGAGAAGGCGAAAGGAACATTGATGATCTAAATGATGATAGCAGGAGGTATGAAAGGATGAAGACATTGGAAAGAGTGAGAAAGGATGTGGAGAGAGAGTAAATTTGTGCGAATATTATATAGTAGAATGTAAGAAGGTGAACAATAAATACAATAGAATGTAAGGAAACAAAGTTATGTAATCAGGAAAGTGGACGCATTAATACAGAATTGTCATCATAAAATAATGATTTTGAGGAAAAACTTTTGTGGTCATAGTGAACCATTGATTCAGCAATGCAACTAAGATATATCATAGAGAAGTATATAAATCTTACAATGAATTCTAAACTACAGGCAATTTGTTATGAAAAGTTTAACATTTTAAGGAATCTTTAATTCATATTTTTAAAGAAAAAAATCCTTTTAGTTAAAACTAGGTAACTTTGCTGCATATTAGTAAAGTTATAAATATAGAGGGCATACATACCTACACTCATATGAAAATGTTTTTTAATTTCTAAACAAAACAAAAAAAATATAGCCAATTTTCTAAACATTTTGTTTTCATTGTTGCGAGTTGGACACCAAACGAAAATCCACTACCAAGTGAAAAATATCAAGTGCAGTCAATAGTAAAAGAAAATTCACGCAATATTCTAAGGTGAAATAATATTTTATTGTATTTTACATTTAAAAACCATGCACTTAGACATAAATTTATTTAAAACAACATTGAGCTGTCAAATAGGCTACATGGTCGAGAGCAAATGAGAAAGTCTCCAGAATTTTAACACTGACCAAATCACAGTGAAAAAGGGTATCTAACGCGCAGCATGTACGAAATTTTTTTCAAATTGGCAAAGCGTATATTTGTTGTCATTATCTAATTCTTTTTGCATCGTAAAGAGCAGGAAAAATAACATACATATAATTAACGTTTTTTTTTGTAATTCATAAAGAGAAGTTCCTTTATTAACTTTTTAAGAGACAATTTTACTATTTACAAAATACGAAACACCAAAAGACCTTTTGTTAGCTAATTGCTACTAAGACAAGCAATTTTTAACGAAACCAATGTATTGATATCTTGTTGATGAGGCGAATCTTTGCCAATGCAGTAGATGCCGATACCATTATACATTTCCGAAATATCAAGGGGTGTCCAACTCGCAGCGAATTCCCCTATTATAAGGTTACTTCAGCAAATAAGATTATTTTGGTTTTCAATTCAAGTTACGAGAGTCACATAATTATTCATTTAGCGACCTAGTCAAATGTGAAATTTTTTAATATCTAAACATTAATTTATCAACTTTTGCACTTGTGGCCTCTTTGTAGCGTTATAAATATATTTTGTAATTTATGACGAATCAAATGTGAGTAATTTACTTTATGTATTTATTTCATGCTCGACTTATTCTTTGTAGTAAGAACTACCTCGAAGCCTTGGTAACAGTTTTTACTAATATTTAAATAATTCTGAAATTGGTTATATGAAATATAATGTCATTGTTGTTTATAATATGTTATTATTAGAAAATCAATTAAATCAGTTTTATTTAAATTAAATAAGTAAATAAAATAAAATAAGTTATATTTTGATTTTAAATATATTTTTTCGTGACTTGAGTATTATTGCATACATTGTATTCCTATGCGACTTCAAAACAAAATGACTTTACTAAAACAGGTAATGTAACATGCATGTTTTTTCTATCTGTTAACGGAAATTTCATCTCAATATGTGTTTGATTAATATTAATTCATTTTACTAATTGATCTTCTGACAATTCTGACGACTTTCTAATCTCGATCAATAGTAGACAGTTCGAATGTACCTTACGAAATTACAAGAGACAGTATGATATAAAAGAGCACTTTGCACCTTGCAGAAAACACAAAGTTACACATGTACAATGCTAAATAATCACTGCCTACTGTTAGTCTTAACGTCTGCAACTTTGAAGAAACCAATGGGATCTTAGCCCAGCTTTGATCTCTACTGGCTGTCTGTTCAATGTTACTTGTATATTTCCATCTCTCGTCGCTATGTCGTTGGCTTTTGTCCATTTCAGAGACAGTGAAACTTTTGGTGGACTCTCAGGTATGCTGAGACAAATTCTTTCACCATCGCCTGAAACGGGTGACATTCCGATTGGTGGCTGCTGTAATATGATTCCACAACCTACAGCATTTAATAGCCACACCTCAGTTCTTGCATCAACGCTGCAAATGACTGCTTCTGTATCTCATCATTCTACAATGCAAACTATTGAGCAACCAAATTACTATGATCATGTTCAGATCCTAGCAGAAACTCATCCCTGTCCAAGTTGCGGTTTAAAGCTGACTTATCATGTGAGAACAACGAACCCGAGAAGAGATCCGGTAGATCAACTGCTAGATGTTAATGAAACGCAGCTTGTGCGATTTACTTGTCACTCTTGTTCCAGAACTTTCCTTGCTCAAAGTCATTTACGGATGCATGATGCACATGCTTCATCCAGGATCTCTTCTACAGTTACTACATCTTCATTTCCCCCCCAATATGTACCACCTAATGCACAAATGATTATCAATCAGGATAAAAGTTTCTCTTGTGACAGGTGTCAAGCAACTTTTCGATATCGGCCTCTTCTCGAGAGGCACAGAAAAATGCATGATGGCCCTAGTGGTCCTAGTGGTGAAGGTGGTCAAGATAGACCTTACTCTTGTCCACGATGCTTAATGCGGTTCGAGACACGCAATCTTTATAATCATCATGCTAAAACTCACAAACCGATAACATCTACAGCAGATAAACATACTTCCAACATTCATTCCGGTTCTGATGTTAAAAGCATGATGCATACAAGCACTAGTACTGGTGGAGTGCTTTATAAATCAAATAATACCTTTCCTTGTGAAACATGTGCGAAAGAATTCCCCAGTATAGAGTCTCTGACTTCACACAAAGCTGTACACCGGAATAGACCACTGATTTGTGATGTATGTGGCAAAGGTTTCACTCATCGTAAATATTATGTAGTACATCAACGAATTCATACTGGCGAAAGGCCATATTTATGTGCTATGTGTGGAAAATCTTTCACGCAAGCTTCAACTTTAACAGTACATCGACGATACCACACTGGTGAAAGGCCTTACACATGTACACTATGCGGTAAAGGATTTGTTACTCGGACAATTATGCTCAATCACATGAAAAAGCATTGAATAATTTAAATGAATCAATAGCTTATTAAACTTGACCGTGTCTTATTTATATTAACTGCAGTATATTAATTTCATTGCGTAAAAATGTACGTAAGCGAAAAATCACCTAAAAGTAAACAAAATGGATTTAGTTCAAATTTATATTTTATTGAAATTAAATTTCTGTGTAACACATGTCACTGTGGTATCGTTTGAATGTTTATGTTTTAAACTAGGCTAGATTGCTGGAACATTATTGTAAAAAAATTTCAATTTATTATTTGTTAAACTATGTTTTTATTAAGTCAAATATAATATACTTTTTTTTTATTAAACTACATGAAGTTCAGACATGCCTGGAATTTATGTGCCTTATCAAGGAATTCTGTAGTTCCTTTGTACTGAATATTGAGTGATATAGATAATATTTAAGAAATGCAAGATGATGTAAGGGGAAATTCGTTTTATACTTTGAGAAAAAGCAGGTTTATATTAACTTTAAGATTTGAGCCTAAGTGCTGAACATTTTTACAAAATTAATACTTTATAATCACAGAGAAGTTTTTAAAAATAATTGTTGTTAAATGTAGTAATGAAAATATATATATGGTCAATATAGATTTTACTAGTTCAATCAGTGATAAAATTTAATGTTAGCAGATCGGGTATTATTTTAAGAGTATAGATAATTAAGATGCCTTAGAGCAAATGTCATAATATAAGAATCAAAACTATTTTAGATACTTTCAATCAAAATTGTAAACACGACAGAAATGTTAAAAATTGAAATTAATATCTACGAGTTGTGTACTGAAAAAATTTAATTTCATATTTTTCTTATTTTATTGGCATAGATGATGAGGCGTTTACCTCACATTCTAGACATAAATCAGAAGAAATACATAGGTTAAATCGATATAGTATTAAGTCTGTATTTTCTTGTCAGCTAACATGTGCTAAGATATATTACATAATATTGGTGTCAAAAATATTTTAAACTCACACAATATATGAGTAGATTTTATGAAATCAAAATCAAGCTTGGAGAGTGTCCAATGAAATACACTTTCTTTACCAAAGGATTACTTGTGTCCTAAATTTCCTATCTATATTTTCTTGATTTGGGATCAACTTCAGTCATATCTAGAAATGCCAATTTTAATTTTCTAACAGGTAAGCACTGCATTGTAATTCAATTGTATTCGATGACAATAAATTATTTGAAAACAAACTTATGATTTGCATGCATGAGCCAAATTTTATGTATGATGAAATAACACTGTGAAAATATAGCCAATAAATTATGTTATGTATACAGTAATTATGGGCATAGTGATAATATTTATAATGCATATCTAATTCTAATCAAATTAATGTATTTCGTGTATAAAAAAATAATAAATTCATTTTATGCATTTATCGTTAACGACGCTAATAATTGTTTTGTAAACTCAAAAGATAATTAAAATGTAATTTTTATTTAATTTCTGATGTTTAGATAGTGTATAATTTCAATAATCCTTTTTCAACATTGATGTTCTGGTAGACTTTTAGACATCAATTCTATTTCTATGCAAAATTACACACTTCTGGATATAAAACATAATAGCTAACAAAATATGTATATGTATTTGTCATTTATGTATATATATTTGGAATAGATTTTTTTCTGTTTTGAAGATGTATAAAAATATGATTCCAAGAATTTGTTTTAAAACTAGACTTATACATAAAAGCTATATCAAACTTGGATGGAGCTTCAAATAAAAATGACACTGGAATTCGGTGCCATTATTGACATTCAGCCATGTCTGTAAGTTGACGTCAAACGAGAGATACCCTCGCGTGAAAAGATAAAAAGCATCTAGTAGGGCAACAACTGACAAAAATAAACTATTTAAGATTGAAAACTATAGGAGACTTTTAAACTGTCAATGAATTTCGCGAAAGTCTTCGTTAATTATGGATTGACGAGAACTGTATCTTTCTTCTTTGCAGATATTTTGTGACAAAGCTAACGGTGCTGCCTCTACATCAACCGCATAATCAACAATGCAACGACGGCAAAGATATTAAAGTCTTCACTGTCAATGAGGCGAATTTGTTAATAACAGAACCGCTGAACATACCTGCATCAAAATCTGAGAATTCTGCATCCACTAATATTGTAATTACAGAAAGTACTTTTCCATGTGTTTTGTGTGGGATTGGCTTTGTGTCCGAGCAGTTGCTGACCGTCCATCTGAAGACTCACGAAGAGTTACCGATAGAGCCACACCAACAGATTGAAGAAAGTAAGGGTTTCTATCAATGTGAGCAATGCGGTCGATCATTCACCAGTTGTTCCTCATTGCGCAAGCATCAATTATTACACACAAACGAAAAAATGCACATGTGCAGTACTTGTGGATACACCAGTGCTCACCGACAAAATTTAGCAACTCATCAGCGCCGTCATAACCTCGAGTATAAATATAACTGTGAGATCTGTGGTGCTGGGTTCTATGCTCGAAATAATTATACAGAACATCAGTCTATGCACTCTCGAGAAAAGCCATTTCAATGTGACGTATGCAAAGCTACCTTCCGTTATCGACAAGGATTGCGGTTACATGCAAAACTTCATCAACCTGATTACATACCTCCACAGAAGAAACATTCTTGTGAAGTTTGCAATAAGAGATTTTGCCGAAAACAAGTTTTGTCTGTGCACATGCGGACACATGGTAATATACAACCGCAAAATGAATATATTTGCCATATTTGTGGAAAATCTGTATCCAGCAAAACTTACTTGACTGTACATGTACGCAAACACACTGGTGAGAAACCACACATCTGTGATATTTGTGGTAAAGGATTTATATGTCAAAATTATCTTAGTGTACATCGTCGCACACACACCGGTGAAAGACCACATAAATGCACACATTGCGACAAACGATTTACCCAACGAACTACATTAGTGGTCCATCTCCGAAGTCATACTGGAGATCGACCATATCCTTGTACTGACTGCCACAAGTCCTTTGCCTCAAAGACGATGCTTAATTCGCATTTGAAGACCCATGCCAAGCAAATAGCTCGAGTACAGCAAGATCAATTGTTGCCTTCACATTTGCCACTTGAGACCACTATTGACCTTATGCCTAGTTAGAAGAACATTTTTATAACTCGCTCAGATGCATTTGGACTTGTAAGAAAATCGAAAATCAGGCTGTTACATGTCTGTGTAACCTAATAAGATTAAAAGTAAAGATTAAAATAAGATCAGAGTACAATTTCAGCATATTAACTTTAAACTTCCATTCTAAAACGCATTTGTTGATAAGTTTTTTCAAATTGTTTGTACATTTTTACAAAATAATTGTAAAAAAACATAAATTTTAAAAACGTAGTTCAATTTAAAATTGAAATGGATTCCACCTATACATATATGAAATGTTCAATCATACCATAGGGAAACAATCTTTCATGCTTTTAAACTTGTTAGGTTATATTGAAAATAGTCTAAAAACATTTTTGTGATTACGTGTCAAATTGGAAACAAAAACTCGGGTTTGACACGTAAAAGAACATCTCAATCTGTGAACATACAACCTATATGTTCTTAATTTTCGACATTTTTTCCACGATTTTAACTAAAACTTTTTTTCATTAAAAATTTGTTTTCATACATACGTATCAATTTATTTCCAAATTGGCATGTAATAAAGATAAAACTAAATTTTTTATGACATATTTTAAAGAATCTCCTTAATCGAGTTTTGTGTACTATTTAATGAATAATAATACGCGGCAATAATGACACAGGAATGGCATGCAATAGTGTGAAACAAATTCTGAATGAACTTGGTATTCATTATGCGATAAGAATTGCAATCAACAATTATTTTCTTAGTTTTACTTGTTTATTAGATGAACTACTTTCTCTTATTATACCGTGTGTTTTTCTTTTTAGCAATTAATATTAAAAAATTTTTTATATTTAATACGATATTTTACTCAAGAATGACTACAAACGTGAAGTTTATGTTACCTCTTTACATAAAACTTTATAGAATTTTTACTATTTTTTAAAATTGTTTTGACAGTTTCCTGCAATTTTTAAACAGCAAACGTCAAACGATAAATATACGAATATAACCCGTATAACCTTAAGGTTGACCGTCCAAAAATATGTTTGATGTTACAATTACAACAGTATTTTTTGCAATTTTGCATAACTGAAAGACTTGAAAAACGTGATTTTTTTATGTATGTAACTTGTAAATCTAAAGTTTGTATAATATATTGTGCCTTAGTTACTAGTGTCAAAAGCCTAATTCAGAAATCAAGTATGGTAAATTGAACGAAACTCAGTATTGTTGAGTCCTACAATAAAAGTTATTGATAATTTTTAATCGTACTGAGAGTGTATCAGTGAAATTGCTTGGAGGATGTGAATAAATTATTTGCAGTTTATCCTTTTTGGTACTTTAATAGAAAAGAAATGGCCATAAGGCATAGACATAATTAAAGATGTATTCAAAAGACGCGTGTAACAAAATTAATATTTTTGTTGTGAAAAATGTTACAGGACATGTGCTCGTATAACCTGTAAACATTTGCAAAACACTATTGCCACTTTATGCATTATCACTCTTATCTTTGAACTAACAAACTTTCTTTAATTTACAAACTATTTCTAGATTCCTTCAAAAATTTCACAATAACCTTAATTATATTTTCTGCAATACTCTTCTCACTTCCTTTTTCTTTCCGCTTTACTAATTTCCTGGCTGAAAAATTCTTCTTTTTAATTTCGCACACTTTCAACAAACTTTGTTTGTAAACAATCTATTTGCTCACTGACAAATCAGTGCTCGGCAACTTACTTCAAACAATGACACTCGATTTATTTTGGCGTGGATAATTGAAAAATATGAATATAACATAATTACATTTTAACATTTATAAATCAACACTTGTAATTTAATGCTGAAATGATTGCAATTATAGTGATTATAATACCATGAATATTCTCACCGCTTTGTGCACTTTAAAACTTTGCTCTTGCTTATCAATTGTTCATAAATTCCAAAAGAGATCATCGATTAAGGTAAATTAGTTCTATTTTATGCAGTGGGATGTACTATACTTTCATGAAAGTAATAACATACATTTTCTATTTTAAATGAAAACAGTAGATAGCGTTAGGTTATTATTTAAAAAAAATGGATACTAATGAATTATCATGATTCATTTAAAAAATGTGAAGTGGTGCAATAGGTCAAAGCAAAGCTGGCTGAATTAGCATTGCTTCTCACAATTTATGTATAAATTTGTTTGTATTTTTTTTTATATTTCCTTACTTGTATATTTATTTTTAATATATACTATTCTTGTTGAAATAAATGATCTTAATTATAGTTCTGCATATATT
This sequence comes from Trichopria drosophilae, assembly GCA_030407085.1. Lineage (NCBI taxonomy): Eukaryota > Metazoa > Arthropoda > Insecta > Hymenoptera > Diapriidae > Trichopria > Trichopria drosophilae. The sequence continues at coordinate 79,574,346 of CM059583.1, forward strand.
CTTTTTTCAGTAATAAATGTTATTTCACACGGACTTCTAAGTATGAGGTCATTTGAATTGTTACATCTCCTGTTCCTGGCATTCTTATCCCAATTGGTAAATGTAATTGTAAGTTTTAATTTTGAAAATTTCCTAGGGAATAAGGACATTTTTTTATTTTAATATTTTTTAATATATTATATAATGAATTTTTAATCATGTACAACAGTATAACAGTATAATAAAAATAAAATACAAATTTCCATATGAAATTGAATAAATGTTGTCATTTCTTTAAAACTTGCCACTATTTAATACCCATAAAATGTTGCATTCATATATTTATAATACTTTGAAAAACAGTTAGTGGCATTGAAACAAATGGTAAACTGGGTTTGTAATTTTTCCGGCAAGAAATTTAAAGGGAACTGTAGAGCAGAAAGATCTTCCAGTGAGACATTCGCTCCTTGAGAAGGCTTCTTTAGAAATGTTGAGTGTGATTGGCTTAGAAATGGAGAGTATACCAATTTTGTAATCTTTGACATGAACTAGCATTTAATGAATTGTATTTAAAAAATTGTAATAATGAAATTAAATGTTTACCCTGGTAAAAATTTTAACGTCCAGCGATAAACGCAACAGAGTGCTGATTTTTATTTAAAAAGGAAAATGGATTTCTCTAATATCAAATTATTATTCGTCCCTTTTATCTTGGGACCACCGGTGTGGTGGAGAAATAGGGGGAAAAATAAAACTATTATAGTTGTTGTTATTGTTATTGTTATTATTTTAATAATTTTCATTAGAATTTAATGTTATTAAAATAATAATAACAACTTCAACATAAAACATTGGTTTATTATGTCGCTCAATTTGTCCGAAAAGTGAGAAATTTTTTGTTCGAATCTGTATCAAATCAGCGTGAAATTTCACTGTCCCAAACCATGACATAGGTGATTGCAATCTCGGTACTAAGTTCAATTTAACGCGCAGAAAATTTTCTACACGGGGAATCGAACTCGGAACCTTCGGAGACGATCAAGTTACGAAACAAGGCGGACGCCTTGGATGAATGAAGGAACTGAGTTAAATTGAATTTAATAATTAGTTATGAACAGGCTATTGGTTTTGATACCTCAAAGTTGGTACCTTGTCGAGAAGCATTCAACATCGAGCATTCGCATCTGATGCCGAAAAACTCGTGATACGAATTTTCGCACATACGTCGAACAATATTTTTTTATGCAAGTGTGCATAAAGCGCATTTAAAAAATGTCAAAATTACACGAAGATGCACTAACGCACACTGCATAAACAAGATTTTAATATAAGAGTTTTTTTATGATTGTGTGGAAGAAGAATGACTATTAATAGCAAATTCTAGTCTTTTTACCACTTCAACATTATTGTCCGAGAATGTGGAAAACAAATGCTGCACATGTGCACATTGCTTGACTACAGTTCGAGGTTAACAAGGATTTTAAAACACAGTGTGTTTTTAATAGCCAGAGATGTAGGGATGCAAAATATGCACCTTACATACACTCGTACAATACATCCATTATGCCACAGTTATCTTAAAGTTTGTTACTCATTTTAGAGTGAAAAAAATGAAAACCCCGAAATCGTAGCTGATCATCTTCTCGAAATATTGCAAAAATTCGTTTTATTAAAACTGTAACGATATAAGCTCATAATATTTTTGATTATTCCTTATAAAAATACCTATTGGGTATTTTGTTACGTGCGTGCGTTTGGGTATATGTATGCGGACTCGTACAATACCACATTCAGCTTTCCCCAGGATCACGAACTTGGACGTAGTGGTACATCGATCCCATATTTTTTTTGTATTTTTCAATTACTTCGACCCAGACCTTAGGTCTGGACGAAGTATTGAATTTGGTGACTTCGGGCATTAAAATTACCCTATAGTTTTTCATCAAATGTCGACGTTTCAGACCCTACGGAACCCAAGTCAACAATATAGTTAATATTACTCAACGAGGGAGGTATACGATTTTTCTTCATAACAGGGAGGAAAAGAAGAAACTTTCCTCCCGCTTGTGGGAGGAAAGTTGCTGCTTTCGTCCCAGTGTGATGAAAACAAAATTTTTGTCCGTGATCTTGTACGTCCGCACGTCCCGTTTTTTTGTCTCGCGATGACTCGCGAACGGATAAGCGTAATGACATAAATTTTTTTTTAAAATACGTGTCTTGGCATAACTTAGATCTGGTTAGATTTTGGGGCAGATCCATCCTTCCATTACTAAAAAAAATTAGCCCCAATTAAGTTTCTTCGTAGTTTTTTGCATTTATTTTGAAAAATATAAATTTTATTAAAAAATGTTTCAAACAAAAAAGATAGAGCATTAAATTCTATACAAAAAAGGTTTTATGCATTTTCTTCCTAAAGTCAACGATAATGCCATAAATACTGGTTTAAAATGTTTATGACTATTGTCTGAAAAAGTATTGAATTTGGTCACTTCAGCAAAAAAATTACCCTATAGTTTTTCATCAAATTTTGACGTTTCGATCCCCTACCCCCCAGGGGTACTCTTCGCCAGCCCCTCGGGCGCGGTGATCACCTACGGGCGCATAAGTTCTTTTACGCCCTCGATACGAAACTAACTATTTCGATATACTATGCGTAAAATTTGATTTTACGCACCGTTTTTAGTGCGTAAAATACGATTTTACGCACTACTGCTGACCGGGGCCCTCTCGTGCTGCCCGGCTGCGCCGGGCACTTGTGCGCCGCGGTCATCACACGTGCGTAACATCATATTTGACCTACAAAAAACGGCGCACAAATTTTACACATAGTATATCGAAAAATATCGTTCGACACGCGTGCGTAAGAATTCGACTTTACGCACCGGCCTATCTAATCGCATGTTAAAAACGGTGCGTAAATAGTATATTACTCAACGAGGGAGGGTAAAATAAAGAATGCCTCAGACTACATGTTTTTCACCCTCGGCTTCACCTCGGGTAAAAATTACACGCAGCCTGAGACATTCTTTTTTACTTCCCGAGGGAAGTATACGATTTTTCTTCATAACAGGGAAGTTGCTGCTTTCGTCCCAGTGTGATGAAAATCGTATTTTACGCACTAATATCGAAAAATACTATTTCGATATATCTAAAAGATGTCTTATAGATATCTAAAAGATATCCGTCAGAGATCTTTTCGAAACTATCAAGATATCTTTGACGAATTATATGTATATATATCTATATATAAGATCATAATGATACAGACAGTAATTAGAAAAAAACACAGTAAACATGTAATATGCATCGAATAGTCTATTAGAATACAAATGCATGAAGTAAGTGTTTTGCAACTTTTATTTATTAATACTTCGGCCTGGCCTGTTGTTGGGGTCGAAGTTTTGAAAATGCTCATTTTCAATTTTCATACATATAAGAAACACTATATTGTTGTAACATATCTATCGAAGCCACTTGTACCTAAATATGATTGGACCCCCAAATATCGATATAATTTTATCCTATAATTGAAGCTGTTAGTAAACGAACGAGTATTAAGGAATAGCCGACTCTCCACTGGTCCGAAGTTTCTGAGCGAGCGAAGCGAGCGAGGCACCACGCCAACACTAGTTTTTATATTTTTTTTTTTTTTTTTTTTTTAGGTTTTATTTTTATATATATTTTTTACATTTTTGTGTGTTTTTGGAACAATTTAAAAAGTTAGATTAAAAAGTAAATTAATTTGTTCTTAAATGTGGAACGACGAGAAGGCAACAACTACCTTTTTAAGCCTTAATCTGTACGAAGGATCTTCTGAGTTGTTAACTTTATATCTATTCCAGAAATTCAAGAAGTCTCTGTAAATGGATTTCCCGGCTTGTTCAGACACAGCCCTAATTCATTGTTATTTAAAAATTGCACACAGCCTTTTACGTGTACTTTTAATGTTTCAGAAACATCCTCAAGGTTTTCGAAAGCTTTCCGCAATTCATCAAGGTATACATCTAAGTCAGGGCCAACTGTATTCGTTGTAAAGGAGCAGTTAATAACTTTATTCATAGCTTTCAACGTAGTAACAAACGGCACTAATCTTACAGTCTCAACCTTAACAAAAATTTCTGGATCTAATAGTTTGTCTGCCTCTTTTACCAATTTTCTGCACGCGTTACCTTCAAAAATATCCCCCTGGTAATGTTTGGGAATAACATTTAATTTTTTTTGCCAGATTAATGCTGTTTCACCATCGGCCATAACTTTTACAACATAATTGCCGATTATGTTTCGCTCACGAACAATTGCTTCTATTAATTTATCAGAATCTGCCCAAACGATTGGTCTACTTTGTTTACTCGTTAACTTGTCACAATCGAATTCAAAAAATCATCGTTGTATTCATTTTCTATCGTTTTTAAATTTTGAGAAGAATGCTGAGCGTAATAATGTATGCATTTTTTGCCAACATTACATCTTAGAAAATTTGTTAATTTTTTCATGTCATTACCCGACGCACTCGTATTAACTTGATAATTATCCAGGTTATCGGTAGTGAAGACTGCTCCATTACATTTGGATTTTGGATTTAAAATTACTTTTGCTTTTGAAACCACGGGTACTTAATGTTCGTTCACCGTTACTGACAGAGGAACTAATGCCAACATCCACAGTTTCCTGATCTATCTTTTTCTTTAATAATGACGTTACAACCTGGTCTTGTTGTTTCGAAGGAAGCTTATCTATAATTTTAATGTCGTTTTCAGGACGAGAATTGCAGGCATGTTTTTTACCTCTTCCTATTTCTTGGAGACATATTGTACACAATGTTATCGAATTATTAGATTCATCCTTACATAATGGCCTTGTTGCTGAAAGTTGATCAATGTTTGACGACCCACAGAAACCATTACCGTTATCGATAAGATTAGATAAGCATCGTACATTGCCTTTACCTATCTTAATCTTAGCATGACCTTTGAATCACCCTGTTAGGCAGATATAACAACTGCACGCTTCATTATTTTGACGAGTTTCTTTTGGCAGTCGTACATCCTCGTAATTCGGCATAGTTTGAAGGGGTCTCTTAAAAATACCAATAAGGTTTTCAATCTGTTCATTGATGAGAAATGAGTCTGGTTTTTTTTCCAAAGACAATTTTCCTCCCACAAGGTGCACAAACTTTTTTCTATTTTTTTCGTGGCAACATTTACTAGAAGGCATGAGATAAAAAAAATCCTTCGCGAAATTCGTTCAATAGTGGTTTCGTCTATGCGCTGCGTGCATCTATACTAGTACGAAACGCTGCTCTATTTCACTTGTGAGAAACGCTCCCGGTCGAAATAATTGACAATCACTTCGTTTTCTGCAAAGCGATTGGGAAATGGTACCACGCTTAATCAGTATTAAATGTGAGATGCTCTCTAGAAACACGCACATGCACACACTGGAAAAAATCCTGTTGTAAAATTACTACTTTGAGAGTAGGTAACTTCTACGACCCACTCTGAGAGTAGTAAAATCCCTAGGAAAATGGTAAAATTAACATGGAATTTGTAAATTTACAGCTTCCAGATTAGTAAAATTACATTAATCTTGTAAATTTACTGCTTCCAAAGTAGTAAAAATTACAACTTTCAGAGTAGTAAAATGACTACTCTCAGAATAGATAATTATTACGACCCACTCTGAGAATAGTAATTTTACAATTTTGTGGTAATATTACTATTGCAATGGTATAATACCTAGACAAATAGGAATTTTACATTTTTCAGAATTGTGATTTTACACTTTCACTAGTAAAACTGTGGTTTAATTTTACAACTCTCTAGTAATTTTACACCGGCATTTTTTACAGTGCATACTCGCGCACATACACACACACACGCACGCACGCACGCACACGCACACAAACGCGAGGGCGCACGCTCATATCCACGACAGGAAATATTTATTATATTTACTGAAGAGAGCCTTAAACGGTGCATAAAGTAAAAAAGACTTTTGATGTGAAATATTGAAGAAACTTCCTGAATCGCGAACTGACTGCGAATAACGCATACAAGTGATTCGTTAATGATACATTATGCTACTATAAATAAACAATACTCATTAAAAAACCCACAATTCTCTAGATTTTTAGACACGATCAGAAAATGGATGCCAATTGAAGATTGTTGTAGTATTTTCAATTTTTCAATGTTCTATTCATCATCGAATCATATTCGTGGAAACATAAAAAAAATCATACAATAAATTATAACATATTTGTGAGAAAAGTCCATGATAGGCATTTATTTGTTCACATTGGAGAAAAGTCTTTTACTTACTACTTTTATGAAAAATTCATAAAAGAATTTACACACATAACAAAATCATAATTTGTTATTTAAACATAAAAAATATACCTACCATTAAATGGATGGCTACATTTTCTATTCATAAAATTGTTTTACAAGTAATTGTAATCATTTATACGGACCTATGTCTACTATAATTTGAAACAGTTTTCATTTTTTAAATGAAAGCGTTAATAGTTATAATTTGCAAACCTATTTCAACACGATTTTAATTTCTTCATAAAAGTACAAGGCAACCCCGTTTTCAAAAAAAAAGTTTCCATTAATAGAAGTAAATATGAAAAGTAATTTTTGCATATACTTCATTGTGCCAGTATACTCCCAGGTAATCATTTGTTAAAAAAACGTCATAAAAACTTGAGAGAATTTTTGAAGTTTTCAAAATTGAGAAAAGAAATAAATCTTCTTCAAAAGATGAGTTAATATATTATTAATATTTAATTATTTCCATCGGGGTAATAAACACTACTGGAAGTAAACGGATTCAAATGGATAAAAAACTTCTATTCATTTGAATGACCACTTTGGAAGGATAAATGATTAATGAAACGTATTTGTGCGGATATATAATTATAAGAACGGATACGTTTCTGATTCGCGGGAATCGAGGAGAAAAAGTTAAAGTGTTAAAATGGGATAGTGTTTGAATCCGTTTACTTCCATCAGGGAAAGTAATCGCTTTCTTAAGTTTAATAACAATGACCTCAGATTAGCTTGGAAAATAGCATGAGCTGTAACTCGCCTCTTACCATATGCATTCGTAGCTATAAGTATGTATTATTCTGGAGAACTTTATTTTTATATTTGTCAATAAATACGTTAATAATAATAATAAGGGGTCGAGATGGTTACGATGGCGTCCGCCTTGTTTCGTAATTTGAACGTCTCCGAAGGTTCTGGATTCGAGTCCCCGTGTAGACAATTTTTTGCGCGTTGAATTGAACTCAATACCGACACTGCAATTACCTACCTGATGGTTTGAGGCGTGGTTGCAGTGACATTTCACGCTAATCTGGTAGAGATTTGAGAAACAAAATTTCTCATTTTTCGGACAGATTGAGCGACATAAAAAACCAATGTTGTTGTTTGAGCCAATAATAATAATAATAACATAAATGAAAACAAAAACAAATTGTATATTATTAAAATTTTTTGTCCCTTGTCCTAAAATTATATCTTCTGTAAAAGACACTTTTTTTAAATAACTTGTTAATCCCCTAACATTTTTTTAATACAATCATTTACAGTAGTCCCACACTTCAGTCATACCTTCTACCCTATCTACGTAATATTCTTCCTCTCACAGATTCTCCACTACTCGCTCGCGTTAAACGACAGTTCGGGCTACTCGCAGGGGCAATTACATAGTGCGTACAAGAAATTCGAATGGTGGGTGGTGAAGGGGAGCATTACTTAAGAGGGTAAGCATCCATCTTGCTTGCCTCGAGAATATCACTTAAGAGGGGGACTACTGTATTTAGTAAAGATAAATGTAATCAAGAACCAGTACAAACTTCCTGCAGTCCGTAATTGGTAACGATCATTTTAAAAATGCCTGAATATGAAATTCCCGATATGATGGAAGTATTAAATGTTAATCAGAATTGTATGTTTTAATTAAACATTTCCTCTATATAATGAAACTTCTCTTTCTATGTTTTTAAACATTTAACATTGAATAATTAAACTAGAAGTTTAAGAAATGCACTGGTTTAGAAATCAGGAATGTGACATGTCAGTGAAGTAATATATAGTAATTTATTCAATTTAGTGGATATTTCAAACAATGGATTAAGATCCTATTTTTTTCAGACAAAATAATGCGTCCTTCAGAAAAATATCAAGAATACAAGCACCACATCTTCTAAAGAAGTTGTACAATTGTCTGCAATGTGGATTGAATTTCCAGTCTATGAATAGCAAGAACTCCCATGTCAAGATGATGCATGGTTCACCAAAAGTTTATTCATGCAAGAATTGTGAGTATAAAACAATTTGGCCAAACAATCTTAAGGTTCACATGCTTCGATATGAAAAGTCGTACTCACGTAAAAGCTGTGATCTTTGCAACTTGACTTTTCCTAATGAAATATCGGTTAGAAACCATCGCAGAAAGCATAAACCAACAATTGACCCTAAAATACCAAGAGCTCCACCAACATATGAATGTGATATTTGCAAATGTCGATATTTGAAAAAATTACAATTGTCAAGACACAGAGCTACTCATCAAAATCGTTCATTATGTAGGAAATGTAAAATTTGGTTTGACAGTGACGCAGAGTTCCGTAAACATAAAGACGAAGTTCATCTACCTCATCCGGTGGAATGTGATATATGTAAGAAAATTTTCAAGAGAAAATCTTACCTGGTAATTCACATGGGTCTACATGATAAACCTTTAGTATGTCACATTTGTGGTGCAAAAAGTTCATCAACATTTATGCTGAAACAACACGTTCAAAGGCATAATAAAGACTTTCGAGTATTTTGTGAAATATGTAAAAAAGGATTTTATAATAAAGCCTCTTTAAAACTACACAAGATTAGTCACACCACAGATAGGCCATTTGCTTGTGAAATTTGTCGAGCTACGTATCGGTCATTAAATTATTTGAGACTTCACATGAAAACACACACGGATCCCGAAACTCGCACACGTTTCGGCTGTGAATTATGCAATTTCGAAACTTTTCATAAGAAAAGTCTTAGAAGTCATTTAGCAACACATACTGGAGAAAATCTTTTGCCTTGCGACATTTGTGCAAAAGTAGTTAATAGATTTTACATGTCAGTACATATGAGAGTGCATACAGGAGAAAAACCACATGTTTGTGAATACTGTGGAAGGAGTTTCTCAGCCAAAAAAAATTTGATTGTGCATTGGCGCACCCATACTGGTGAAAAACCATATCAGTGTCAAATTTGTGAGAAACGATTTACGCAAATTAATTCATTAAAAGCTCATTCAAAACAACACACGAAACCACTGTAGCACAATGTTTATAAGTGAAATGAATTGATGTAAGGCTAAGATTTAGTAAGAATAAATAAGCTTCTCAAATTCTTTTAAACTTTAAATACTTTAACTAACTAACAAAAAAGTAATGTAATGATAAGTGATAATTTGAAAACAAATACATTTCCTAATGTTGGTGCAACTTCTGGTTTATTTTATATGGGAAATAAATTACGGGAAGTAACTTTTAATGCATGGCGAGTTATATGCTATATTAATTTTTTTACCATCATTCGTTCTTTCATAATTTGAGTACCTTCTCCCTTCAAATTACAAAAATAAAAGGTGGCACTTATTGGAGACCAAGCAGACATGTAGCAATGCTCAGATATTATCGTGTATAGTGTAATATCGATATACTTGTATGGGAAACAACAATAATAATTTATTTCAAAGCAGTTATTCTGTCGCATCCTTCCGGATATACGGCGATATATAAATCATCATATGTGCGGAAATCATGAAGAATACTCCCTTCACTGTAACAGTCACAGCTTTACACAAATGTCACATCTTTTAGGCATATGTTCTGATTTTGAGCGGGAGTATCAGACTAAAAACCTTACTTAAAAAAGATATATAGTAAACAAAATGTTTATGAAAAAAATAAAAATTATTTTCAAAAAATAGTAAAACATTTTAACCCGTTTCGTCCTGAAATGCCCTAAATTTTGACTTCTTTTCATCAGGTGCTTTATTAAGGAGAAAGTCACTCAATCGTTTTGATATAACCACACCTATTGTATTTTTTCTCAAACTTTCTAAATCCGGTTTCAGATTGACCATATCTGCCGCCATTTTTTTACTATGGCGGTTTAAACATAAAAAAATCGTGAATTTTGAAAAAATTTGTTCAAATAATTGTATTTTCGAACAGGAAACCGTGTTCGAATCAAACGGAATCTCTGTATCTCGCGGAGTAAAGAGTTATACTAAAAGATAGGATGGTTTTTAATTCACCATTCAAAAAGGCGGCTTCAAAATGGCGGTTCTCATTGAACATTTTGTTGAAAAATTTCTGGACGCTCTAACTGAACAATTATGAGCTTGTTTTAAAAAATGCTAAGAATAAAAAATTTTTTCATATTTTTTAAATGGATTTTTGAAAATTTTTTTTCATCGTGCCATCGGCTTCGTGGCTCAGGCGGTTAACGCACTGGACTACGAAGTCGTAGGTCGTGAGTTCGATCCCCGTCGGGTGAACAATTTTTCGATTTCGTTTCCAAGCAGCAGCTCGCTGTTGGTAAGACGAGCCACGTTGTTTGTGTTTACGTTTCGAAAGTATTGTTTATCTGGCGGAAATCGACTCACGACCGCTGCTGTACTTGGTGTAGGTTTCTGCAGTCCTACATTTCATACACAAATGTGAAGTATGGCGCCATCTGTCTAAGTCGATCTGCAGCTCTCGCAAAATCCTAGTAAAATAATAATAAGCCAATAATTCAGTAAAAAGGGCGATTCCGCCCGTTAATTAATTAATAAAAAAAAAAAATTCTTTTCAAAATTGTAATATTTTTTTTCGAAAAATTCTAAACAAAATTTAGTGCATTCTCTGATGAATTCTAAGAGTTTTTTATTGTATGCATTTTTTCCCAAAAGTTGATAGTTTTCGAGAAAGAAAAATCTTAAACTATAATATTTGAAATTCATTTCCTCGAAAACCATCAACTTTTGGAAAGAATTGCAAAGAAAAAAAAACTCTTAGAATTTATCAGAGAATGCACTAAATTTTGTTCAGAATTTTTCGTAAATAAATTACAATTTTGAAAAAAATTTTGAAAAAAAATTTCTCGAAACTTCATTTAAAAAATCTGAAAATCTTCCACTATATTTCTCAATGAATTCTGAGAACTTTTCATTCTCAACATTTTTTAAAAAAGCTCGTAACTTTTGAGTTAAATCGTCCATCCTATCTTTTAGTGTAACTAATTACTCCACCTGATACAGAGACTTAGCTTGTTCGAAACACGGTTTCCTATTCAAAAATACCATTATTTGAAGAAATTTTTGCAAAATTCACAATTTTTTATGTTTAAACCGCCGTAGTAAAAAAAATGGCGGCAGATATGGTCAATCTGAAACCGGATTTAGAAAGTTCGAGAAAAAATACAATAGGTATGTTATATCAAAACGGTTGAGTGATTTTTTTTCTCTAAGAAAGCACCTAATGAAAAGAAGTCAAAATTTACGGCATTTCAGGACGAAACGGGTTAATAAAGTCAAGTTGTTTCTAACAAAACAGATCTTTTGAAAAAAAACTAGGCCACACTCATGATTTTTATACAGTAGAACCCCGCTGGATTGGCACCGCGCTGGATTGTCACCCCGCTGGATTGTCGGAATTCAGCCCCGCTAGATTGGCATTTCTCGGAATCCCTTTACCGCCACCACGCCACTCGTCGCATCAGGGGCGTGTCTAGTTAGATATACGCATCGGTTTGGAGTCACAGTAGGAAGCAGAGAGATTGTCTATGATTGTTTATGAACGTCACGTGATTACGTATAAGCGATGCTTCCCCTATTGCCGACAGTCCAGCGGGGTTTGCGGGGTTCTACTGTACATTCATTGCTAACTTTATGCCATCTATGCACGGAGAGAAAAACGGCGGGAGGAACTTTGTACCGTGGCTGACTAGAAAGTCGTTAAGAGGTGTACCGCGGAATGGCGCGCGTCGAATCTACGTATTGCGTGATACAAACTTTTCTACTAAGCTATCGGGAGTTTTACTGGATCGCATCGGCACTTCCTCGCATGTAAGGCTAGTGTCATATGCGCGAGCGACAATAGAGAATTTATTGAAATTAATTTCAAATCTCTTCAATATAAGTAACCAACATTACTTTATGCAAATAATATAATTTTCTGTGGAAGAAACTGGTCATGTAGCCTTTAAAATTAGTCATTTAAAATTATTCTTATATTGATGAGATATATATGAAGAATATGTTACATCTATTTGAAATTATATTACCAATCGCATTTGATGACCCAGCAAATGAAAATTCATTGAAATTCATTGAGTGATTTTGAATGATTCTCAATAGATTTGAATTGGTTTTCTTAATCACTAAATATCTATAGAAATCTATCCAACAGAGCTGTAACCAATGATTTTCTATTGTTTTAAAATCATTGATTTCAGTACGTGCTTATTATATTATTGAAATTCATTCAATTTTATTGGATTTCGCATTTTTTAATGATTTTGTATTAATAAAAGTTTTATATATATTAATTTTTCTAATTACTTCGACCCAGACTAAGTCTGGACGCAGTATTGAATTTGGTCACTTCGGGCAAAAAAATTACCTTATTGTTTTTCATCAAATATCGACGTTTCGACCCCCTACCCCCCAGGGGTAGTCTTTGCCAGCTCCTCGGGCGCGGTGACCACCTACGGGCGCATAAGTTCTTTTACGCCCTTGATACGAAAATAACTATTTCGATATATCTAAAAGATGTCTTATAGATATCTATAAGATATCCGTCAGAGATCTTTTCGACACTTTCAAGATATCTTTGACGAATTATATGTATATAATTGTATATATAAGATCATAATAATACAGACAGTAATTAGTAAAACACAGTAAACATGTAATATGCCTCGAATAGTCTATTAGAATATAAGTGCATGAAGTAAGTGTTTTGCAATTTGTATTTATTAATACTTCGGCTGGCCTGTTGTCGGGGTCGAAGTTTTGAAAATGCTCATTTTCAATTTTCATACATATAAGATACACTATATTGTTGTAACATATCTATCGAAGCCACTTGGACCTAAATATGATTGGACCCCCAAATATCAATATAATTTTATAATATAATTGAAAGCTATTAGTAAACAAACGAGTCTTGAGGAATAGCCGAAGCGAGCGAGGCACCACGCCAACACTAGTTTAATATTTTAATTTTTAAACATATATATAACGTCCGCGACACCCTATAAGCCTCGCGCCAAAGCCGACAAGGCGTCAGGCAGGGGTCCGGACAATACGTGACGCTCTGGAAGAAACCTGCACGCTACGATGAGCTTTCAGAAGCATCAAGTTGTGGCTCGGGCAAGGCGTGACGCTATGGTGACCGGCTAATACGTCACGTTTCGATTTTATTTTCCGTGTACATAATAAAATCCGCTCTTTTCGATAATATGTATATGGGCAAATCCACAGAACTTTTAAACTTAGGTGTAAGTGAAGACATGCTAGTTTATATTTGTATTGAAACATATATACGGGGTAAAACAAGTATAATAGTAGTAAATATAGATACCGATGAAGTATTAGTCTCATAGCAGCGAATTTGAAATGATTTCAGGAAGGCTAATGAAGAAAAATTGACAAGTTTGACTTGTAAGTTGCCTAAACTTTTCTAATCTTAACAGTTTTCCTGTGACGCCGTAATAGTTATCGAACTAAATCCAATTGAATTAGCTTCCTGTATCAATTATACAATCTCACCTGCCAGAAAATCGATGTGCTACTTCCCAGACGGAAGTTATGATACTGTTAAAATGTGTAAGAACATAATTGAGTTTTTTGAATTTTGGCAAAGTTAACTGTTTTAACAACGCGCCGTCTTTCTAAATTCAAAGTTATGAACATACCTTTATAGTTAACGTGAAAACGAAAATTTTGAGACGTGGTAGAAGTGTGTGCTGCAAGTATTCACCAAATGACAGCACTTCAAATATAGGTTGTCGAAACGTAACTCGCAAAGAAAAATCAGTTTTTCGCACATCAAGAATATCATCTTTGGGGGCCTAGTTGAGATTGTAATTGGTTTCTTTACTCTATTTATATATAAAAACGCAGTGGCGCTAGTGAGACATTTAAATATTAGGCTGCAGAGGCTTAACTAATTTTATGAACGACTTTGTCTTATGTATAAAGTACACTTTATGCTCTCTTCATTACTTTTCTACGGCAAGTAAACCAATGGGTGCCCATAAAATATCATGTACAACTCATGCACATATATCAAAGGTCATACGCTTGTATATTTACTGCGTAATGTAATATAATATGAACTAATTAGTTCAACAAGTGTACAATATACGTCAAGGGATTGAAATGGCCATTTTTCACAATAATTTTGATGATGCCGGCTTAGTGGTCTATATAGCGGGTAACTCTTTGTGTTTAATACCACTAAAAAAGCATTTTAAGTGCTCACTTAGCACACTGTTTTCCGTGTGCAAAGTAGAACATTCGTGCACCGTGAGCTAAGTAAATACTTAGCGCACGGTGCACGAATGTTCTAAATTGCACGGACAACAGTGTGCTAAGTGAGCACTTAGCTCACACGTTAAAAAAAATAGTATACGATACGCGTGCGCGTAGGTGATCCCCGCAGTCGGGTCTATGGCACCCTCGCTACGCTCGGGCGCCAACTCCGCTCGTGCGCGAATCACCTACTTAGCGCTCTTGTATCGTAATGTACTATTAGACGACGTGTATCATACTTATGAAAAAAAATCCATTCAAAATTTAATTTTACGCACACTATATGTCTAGATGTATACTTTAATTGTAGAATGTATTTTCAGCGCTTTGAAACATGAGTTGTCCACTAAGTAGGTTTCTATTACCAGACACGTAATTACTATATAGAGTAGGCCTACATTCGGTTACAATTTTTGTAGGCGATAACCCCAAAATTTTATATTTTCATACTATATTTATAATTACTGCTATGTTTTGAATGTAATGTATCTACAATTTTTATTTCTTAACCCTCTGTGCACGACGCCGTCCTTTAAAAATGAGTAACAGGGACGGATTCCTAGTCTCAGTTGACCAATTAAACATGTGTATCATAAGAAAAACGTGTGCTTTGAAGTTGAAAAAAAATTTTTTTTTTTTACCAAAATGAAAAGTTCTGTGGATTTGCCCATATATTGCATTCTCTTGAGATAATAGAACCTCAAAAATAGAACTACGTAGTTTATGGATGTTCCCTAAATAAAAACAATTGATGCAAGTAAATTGTGAACAGCGATAACTTTCAAATGTTGCGAGAGATAACCTAACCTAGTCTCGCGATACACCACTACGTACACTGTAAAAAATGTAAATGAAATTTACAATTTTAATGTGATTTTCCTGCCTAAAAATATGGTGATATTCCCACGTTAAAAGTTGTAAATTTCCTGCGGGAGGTTAGGAATTTCAGAACGATTTGTAAATTCCCTACACTGAAGGTGGTAAATTTACAACGCGACGCGTTTTTCCGACGCTATAAGTGGGTAAAAATCGAGCCCATTCTGCACATGGTAAATTTACAATATGAGGGGAAAAACCATTGGTGTAGTAAAATTAATTTTTACATTAATTTTCCACATATTTTAGTTTTATTTTTTTTTTAAATGTAAAACAGAGGAATATATTGTAAAATTCATTATAAGATGTATTTTAATATTTTAGAGGTATAATCTTTTATCGAAAGAAAACATTAAATCTAAAATCTTTTGTTGATAGTAAAACTTTGATCGAAAGCAAATTTCAGAGCTATAATCTCTTTGTTTTGTCAATAGTAAAACTCTTGTCGAAAGAAATCATAAAATCTAAATTCATAAATTATTAAAATAACAAATTATTATTACAAGCCACTACAATTGGTTCAGGATTACGTGCATACATTTTACCACGTAATGTAAAGTTCAAATCAGCTGCCCGCATAAGGCTATGGCGCTTTAGTATATAACCTAAAATTTTTCCTATATGTATTTTGTTGTAAATTTACTATTCTCTGGGAGAATTTAAACTTCTCTACGGTGTAATATTATCGTAACCTGTAAAATCCACTTTCAATTGTAAATTTACAATTATAAGTTGACATTTACAAAGGTAAAAAAGTAATATTCACAGTGCCTATGTAAATTTACAATAATATTGCGTAAAAGTCCTACTTGTAGCATGGGCAATATTGTGTCCCACTATGCAAGTTGTAAATTTACATTTCCATTTTTTACAGTGTAGTCCACGTACGGCGCGGTAGTCGTATGGTATCAGCGGATACCATTTGGAAAGTGGGAACTGGTAATGGGAACAAACCCGCAGGTACGCATTGAAATTGGTCTCGATCTCCAAGCTATCGTTGGTATAACTACGTAAACACCTATCTACAGTGTGATTTTGAGATATTTAAGTTAAATCTCGTATTAAATACTCTAACATTGAAACATCTTACTCTGGAAAAATTACATATGTACGTGGGACTTGGGCCGTTTTTCCAAAACGGTGATATAAAAACCTACTCTTAAGGGTATAAACCGCAGTGAATGTTTTGTAGCAAAAATATATACTCCATAAATGAATGAAATCATATAGCAAAGTTTTACGGAAAATCATTGCCGTTTATAACATTGTTCACGCATTCTGAATTTAAGAGAATGAGTAACTAATTTCGGATTGACACGAGAAATAGATAAACTGTTGGCTCATTTGTTTAAATTATATATATAAATATAACCTTTAATAGAATTTATTTAAATAATTAATGGCCAGTAAATTTTTTATGAACTTATGCCCTTTTTAAAATAATTACCATTTATCTGCAATTTTGTATGAACAAAACCTAATTTGTTCACACACAGTTATTACTATTCACAAACAAGAAGCATTAGATTTTCCTGCGTCTAAAAAAATAGTTATCTCTGTTATGGTGAAAAACGGTGTTAATGACTTTTTGTCTAATTGCGACATCGGATTCGAAAAGAGCGAACACCAAACCTTTAGGAAACATTTTAGATTAAATGCATTTTCATAAAATATTTTAAGGCTGGATTTACCCCCAACATTTGGTTATGTTGGGCATTAATGAGTTAATGTCGGTTTCTATAGTTTCCCATATTTTCGAAACATGTGAGGTATAACGCCATCTAAGAAGAAGACCAGCAGCTCTCGCAAATCTTGTGAATGATTATATGTGGGTCAAATGGCGATCCCGACCGTTAAATACAAAATAAATAAATTAAAAAAAAAATTAACTGCCGTGGGCTTGACCTAGCGCTGCATCACATACTTGGTGTTTTATTTTATATCTTATATATAAAAAACAGTTTTCGATCGTTCCGAATTGTCTTTTCGTTAAAAATGCGATGGATTTTAAAATCCATGCTCGAGTTGGTTCAAAGTTCACATATTGCGAAAATTCAGCCTATTCCGTACAAAAGAGTTTCCATCATGAAGAATAATAGTGGCGTACATGGCAAATCTGCACCAACAAGCCTTGCTGATGATTCCAGCTGGTGCAGATCGGTATGAAACGCCGGAGGTGGAGTTCTCTCACTTTTTCAATGAGAGAATTCTGCTTCGTTCGTCTGATGTTAAAAATAACCTTTTCAATTAAAAATGGGTCAATTTTTCATCGTGATTGAGATATGTTTCCTCCTCGAAAGTGCACGCGAGTCGGCCGAGAGGGGGAAATATAGATTTTTCATTTGATAAATAATTCATTTTCTTACTTTTATTTCTTTGGTAGACATAATCAATACTCGTACATATCTATTTTGTTTACTTTTAATGAGAATATACCAAGAAAATTCATAGATAGAAACACATATACAGAGTGTCAATTATGAACGGTCAAATATTGCGACAACTTCAAATATAAAAAAAAAAAACGCTGAAACACGTGAAACGATTTTTCAAAAAATCTACTTTCTGCGGAGGGTGCCCCGGTTCGTAACATTTTTTTAGATTCATGACAAATGTCGTTGCAGTGGACTAAATTAAAAATGCTTACGAAAATCGTTAGAGAATTAACATTTCTCGAGGAATACACACCATGTTCTGCAAATTAGAATAGTGTGGATAAATACGTTTAAAAAAAATGTTTTCATGAAAATGTTTATTCTACTTTTTGCGTTACCATGGAGACAACGACGTGGACGTAGTAGAATCATGTCCCCATGAGATGCTTTTATAATGTGAGTCTGCAATGCTACATTTTCAACGCTTTCAAACATATCACGTGTGCGTGTGCCATTGAGCGTATACAGTACGTAAAAGTCGACTTCTCCATAGCTTGCGATATCTTGCGCTTTCAGGTTTTGTCGCCCAGGTCGACATTTCCTCCAGGGGTCGAAGCTGAAGATCAAACCCGTCTCTATTTAACCTTGAAATTGGATTTCTCAGACGATTCTACGGTCAAATCTGGGATGATCTTGAAATGACCTTGAAGAACTACTTCAAGTTCAAATGGAAATACCTTTAGACGACCTTCAAGGTTGATCCCTAGATATCGAAAACTGCGAAGCTGTCGACCTGGACGACGAAAACCTTCGATGCACGTCAGCTCGATCGAAAACTAGGAAGCGGTTGCAACTCCCGTTCATGAGATATAGGGAGATGCTATTGAAAAATAAGAAATATCATTGGAAATTACGAGAGATCATAACCATTCTGTAAATATTCTTATTTGGACATTTCCGAATTAAACAATATTCGCGAATTAAAGAAAGGTGTATTATACATGAATTTACTATAAATAGTAGCCACTCGTTTTTCTACAGAATCTGAATTACAATCGTTTTTATTAAATTCGATTTATTTCGTTTTTTGTAATGTCGGTGCCTGGGCTGACTAAGAGTTTTGAAATTTCGAATCAGGTTTTGACCGTTACAAAAAAGTTTACATTGGCAAAATCAGTGAGTGAAAATGTCCATGAAAATCATTAATGAACGAAAATAATCAACTCGATTCGATTTTCTTCCCGCAAAGACTCAGAAGTTGTTAGTTCTAAAGGCCAAATTGTGAGAGGCAAGGGGACTCGCATTAAAAAAGCACCCCATGGGGACATGATTCTACTACGTCCACGTCGTTGTCCCCGAGTTTTCATGAAAAGTTTTTTTAAACGTATTTATCCACAGTAGTCTAATTTGCAGAACACGATGTGT
Source organism: Trichopria drosophilae (assembly GCA_030407085.1). NCBI lineage: Eukaryota > Metazoa > Arthropoda > Insecta > Hymenoptera > Diapriidae > Trichopria > Trichopria drosophilae. The sequence goes on from CM059583.1 coordinate 79,593,596, forward strand.
ATTCCTCCAGACATTCTAAATCGGCAAAGATTTTTGTAAGCAAGCACGAATCTAAAAAATGTTCCGAACAAAATTTCCATATTTTTCGACGCAGAATCAGAATCTGTAATAAAAGTAGCCAATTTCAATTTTGGCCCACGCCCCACCCTCGTATGTGATGGTGGGTGCCGAGCTTCACTTTATTGTATGTCCCCAATCTAAACAAACAAATTTTCCCGTTACAACTTTTCAATCACGTGCGAACTTTCCGAGATATTCACATGGATAGATTATAATACCATCTGTCACGCGTCGAAAAAGTTTTTAGGAGAAAACTTTCATATTTTTCGTCACAGAATCAGAATCTGTAATAAAAAATTGGAGTTTCAATTTAAAAATCGCGATGTGACCTACAAATAACCCTCAAATTTGAACTCAAGGTCAACGTCTAGGTCACTGTTAAACGACACCCTTCAAACCCTACAACTTTTGTAAGAAACATTTTTTGATACAACCATCTCTCTCGAAGTTATTTCCATCGACAGATTAAAAATGGTTATTTTGGTATCAATTGCCATTTTACGCATACTGCATAAAAAAACATAAAATATTTTAAAAAATAGAGACAATAACCGCTCCGTCTCCATTCGTGTCTCTGAATTAGACCGAGAGCGCTACTATTTATAACAAATTGACCGTTTCTCGGGTTCCCAGTTTCATGCTGATCAAATAACTTTTTCAGTATTTCGGTCCGTCATTTTGGATCCGCCATATCGCATTTTTAAAATCTGAGTTCGGATCGTAATCAGTGATCCCGAATACCACCCAGTACCCAGTTTCATCTGGATCAAGTAACTTTTTCACATTTCGATTAAGCCATTTTAGATCCGCCATACGCATTTTGAAACTCTAAGTTGATATTAGTAATAAGCGACCCCGAAAACCCGGAGTAACGATTTGAGCAATTTTCATACAATTCCCTGTAAGAAATATGTATGCTTCAAAGGGTTAACCCTCAAATCGGAATGTAAATACAACAAAACGTATTTGAATCGTAGACCTGATAGTTGCAGTTGCAGTATGTATATATATATATATATATACCAGTGAATCATTCCACATCAACTTTATCAAAACTGAGGTTGATGTTACCGAATTCTACTAAAATGAAATATTTGATGGGTATAGGCATAACAAATATTCTGGTAGAATAATTTTCTAAAATTTTCAAAATGACGTGCGTCGTATTAGCTGAATTTCTTAAAATTCATGTATCTACTTTTCTAACTTTCTGATTTCAATTCGACAAAGTGCATATTTTTCGTACTAGCGAGTACCTTTACGATAGCATAAAAAAATATAATATTTTTTAAATTTCGTTACGAAATTGACATTGAAATACGAAATTGAAATACATTTAGACGGGTCAAATGGTAGGTACAATTATTCTACGAGAAGATTTGTCATGCCTATACCCATCAAATATTTCAATTTCGTAGAATTCGGATAACATCGACCTTCGTTTTGATATAATTGACGCGAATGACTCTGCTGTCCCCGTTTTACATAAAGGTCACCAGAGAAAATGTTCCTCTACCGATAGATGAAAAAACCGAACCAATCAATATTGCGAATCTTGTTTTTGTGCAATGCATCATAATCGATCCAAATGAAAAATACCAAAAAATATTAAAAACAGTAAGCCATAAAAAAAATTAAATACGTAAAATGCTCAAAAACAATTAAAAAACATAAACAGCAAAAACAGTAAACAAAATCTAACTATTTTATTTTCCAGCATTTCATCATATGATAAAAATACTCCTGAATAAATATATTATGTGTATATATTTATTATATATATTTATTATATATATATACCCATGAAATATTTGATGGGTATATATATAATGTTATGTAATATATACCCATCAAATATTTCATTTTAGTAGAATTCGGTAACATCAACCTCAGTTTTGATAAAGCTGATGTGGAATGACTCACTGGTAGTTTTTTTACATAATGTACGATTTCCATCTACTGATTGCGAATTCCTTCGTACCTATATGCGCGTGAAGTTCCGAATGTTCAATGAACGGTCCCTAAGCGAAAGCCACAGACGTCGCAACACAAAATATTCGAATTGCGCCCCTCTGAATTTTTACCACATAAACTCAACAAAATTATAATTTCTGAATCCTAAACATCTATTTCAGTATTCTAGAAAGTTTGTACACAAAATGGGATGCGTGCCAAACAGATCAAACCCCTTTTCATTTCCAGCAACCCAAACCTTCAAATTCACTCGTTACTTTCACATTTTTTAGCTTTTGAACTTGCGTACTCGAGACATTCATATCTATATAAACAAAATATAACTAATTAGAAACCTCGGACGAAATTCCATCCCCATCCCCATCGCCCTTAAAGTCACCTTGTTTTCTTGATTTTCAGGTGTCTTGCTACCACGATAATTTTTGCAAAAAGTCTGAAAAATTAGTTAATACATTTATAAACAAAAACGACCCGTTAGAAACCTTGGGCGAAATTCCATTCCCACCCTTACCATCCTTAAAGTAACAAATTCACGTTTTCTCGATTTTCAGGTGTCTGCTCTCCCGATAATTTTTGTGAAAAATACTGAAAAATTCTGAAAAATTAGTTAATACATTTATGAACAAAAAACGACCCATTAGAAACCTCGGACAAAATGTCATTTCCACCCCACGATAATTTGTGCGACAAATGGTGTAAAATGAGGTAATATACATATAAAAGCATTAGAAAACGGCGAGGCAACTCTTTCTCTTAGGGGACATCCATAAACTACGTAGAGCTTTTTTTTGGGAATTTTTGTTCTGTAACCTGATCGTCTACGAAGGTTCGATTCCCAGCGTAGCAATTTTCTGCGCGTAGAATTGAACTCGGTTCAGGCACTGTAATCACCTATCCTCATGGTTTGGGGCGTGGTTGCATTGAAATTTCACGCTGATCTGGCAGAGATTTGAGCAAAAAATTTTGCGGACAGACTGAGCGACATAAGAAACCAATGTTGTTTATTAAAATAATAACAAAAAAAATAACAAAAATATCAATAATAACGATATGACAACGTGAATTTAGGCGAAATATGACAAAAAATTTTTGCCTAAACAACGAGAAATATATAGAGCAAATAGCCTACTTCTAGATGCTCTTCCGGATGACTGTTTCTTCTACAAAATGCAACATTTCAAACATCGAATCGCAGCCTAACGCGAGTTTCCCTCGATGGCCTCAGTTGAGGAATTCTGGGGGAGCATCTACGCGAAAACATCCAGGCTTAATACAGACACTCCTGGTATTGAAATCTTTACCGAGTTGTGTGACGAACGCACACAACAAAGTGAAGATGCCCACCCGTCAGTGCATTAGAGATGAATAATGCCATCAAAGATGGAGGAATTTCTCCTCGCCGGGCTGGGATGGAATTAACAACTATTGGTGGAAGAAGGTCACTTCTGTCCATCAACACCTAGCCCGAATATTCACCTCGTATATAAATGAAGACCAACCCATTCAGCACTTACTGGTGGAGAGCCGTACGACACTAATCCCAAAATCGGGAAACTCTTGTATGTTTCGAGAAACCATAGACCAATCGCATGTCTCAATACGTTATACAAAAGGTACACAAACATCTTGAACGAACGTATTGAGAAAGCCGTGAAACCGGTTTGGCAACGGATAGCAGAACAACGAGGCTGCAAAATGGGTGTATCCGGCTGCAAAGACAACTTGCTTATCGACTTGCGTGTTTTCCAGGACTCAGTCCAGTACCGGCGTAACCTATCGATAGCTTGGCTGGATTGCATGAAGGCGTATGACTCAACATCGCACGAGCGTTTAAGCTTGTTGCTCAAACGTCTCCATGTCCATTCAAACACAGTGAGAAGTGTAGAAGACCTGATGCCTCTTTGGAAAACGCGCTTTGTTATGTCATCGGACAAGCGTAGAACTACTTCAACACTGGTTGAATTCGACAGAGGTTTCTCTCAGGGAAATTCTCTGAGTCCTCTGCTCTTCTGCATCTCACTAATGCCTCTACCTGTTGCTCTCCGATAATCTCAAGGGTACATGTGTGGACCGCCTGGTGAACGTGTACATCCCCCATTTATTCTATATGGATGCTCTTAAATTATACGCATCAGGAGAGGATCAATTACATCGATCTCTGAACATCGCCATTACATACTCGAGAGATATAGGCATGGAATTCGGAATGGACAAGCGTGCAGTCGTCCATTTGCACAGAGGACGGTCAGACTCCATTAAAAACGATATGGAGCTCGTCAACGGAACTGTCATCCGCCACCTTAGCGCCGAGGAAGCCTGTCCATACCTGGGAGTGCCTCCGAGGTATGTCCAGGATGTGCAGACTGCTAAAACGACCATTAATAGGAAATACCGGCACCTTCTCCGTCAGATCTGGTCATCAGAATTGACGGGGAAAAATAAGGTGGCAGCCACGAAAATGTTGGCCGTTTCACCAGTGCTCTATTTAATTGGGGCACTTACGTGAAACGTTGACGAGCTAAGAGGTTTTGACCGATGCACACGGAAGATGATTTGTATGCAACGCAGTTTGCATCCAAGATCTTCTGTGGAACGACTGTATTTGCCCCGAAAATTGGGAGGCGTGGCCTTTTGAACCTGGAGTGTATGCATGACAGATTAGTCCTCGAAACGGCTTGCGACGTGATTAATCGAAAGGAGGATCCCCTGATGATGCTAGTTCATCAGCATAAATTGCAGGGGATGGGGGCGTTCTTGTAAAACGCGGCCGAACGAGCGGCGCGAAACCGTGGTCTGGTTTTCAACGTGGGACGCAGTGGTGCACAGGAAGCTGAACCAGTCATCAATCTGTGCCTAGTACGTCTCAGGGCTAACACACGGAAGGAACATCTCCGTATATTGGAGGGAAGGCATATCCACAAGCCATTGCATGGACAATTCTTTCGAAATGTCCAACAATTTGGCTTGTTGGTAGAGATAACCTTCTCGTTATTAATATCAGCCGGCTTGAAATCCGAGACCGAGGGTTTTATCGTCGCATGCCAGGATGGGGTCGCCAATAACTTGGCGTACCGCCACACCATCCTACACCAGGCAGTGCAGAGTACGCTTTGTAGATCGTGTGGATGTCATGTTGAGACACTAATATATCTCTTGGCAGCTTGTCTAAGATATGCAGTCTCAGCATAGGTGCAATGTCACAATGCGGCTTTCCGAGTGCTGTATCATCTCTGCATCACCTACGGTATTGACGCGACCCCAGTTTTGCCGTACGACCCCACTGATATTGAATCCGTAGTCGGGAATGAGTCGTGCCGAATATGCTGGAGTTACTCATTTCTGACGAGCAGGCAAATATACTGGAATTACTCATTTCTGACGAGCAGGCAAATATCAGACAATAAGCCTGGCATCATCCTTGTTGACTTCGATGACAAATCCGCCTTCGTCATCGAGTTCTCTGCACCAGCAGAGACAAACATAGTCTGCAAATAGGACGAAAAACGGATGAAATATCAGGAACTCCGGTTCGAGATTCGCAATCTGTATTGAGGATTCAAATTCAAACTCGTCGTGCTAATAATTGGAGTGCTGCGAGGAATAAGACCAATTTTCCTCGAAAACATCACAAACATTCCGGCCTGCCAACAACATGCAAATTCCATCCCAGGCCGAATGCAGAAAGCAGTGCTGCTGGGATCTCTCCGTCTGCTGATATCACATGAGATCCTGCATCCACTAATCCGATGGTAGAGGAAGTGGTTGCAGTTACCATCGACATGGCCCGGTGCACTCTGCAGCGGAAGGGATGGATATCGGAGCCACTTTTCTGCTGCAGACTGCACAAGTGGATTATGGATGGCCAAGGGAGGTTAGGGTTTTAGTCGGTAAACCTTGCCCTGAACATCATGGGTAAGGGCGTCCGGCACGGGGGGGGGGGGGGGGGTTAAACATCATCATCAATCCCCTATGGTGCCTAACGCATTTTAATAAATTTTGTCCGCCAACTCGAAAACATAAAACAAAAACATAATTCTTTTAGTATTACTTACGACCCAGACTGAAAGTCTGGATGAAGTATTGAATTTGGTCACTTCAGGCCAAAAATTCTTGCATATTTTCATGAAATGTCGACGTTTCAGACCTAACCTAACCTAACTTAGAACTGATTAGTTTTTGGAGCATATCCATATTGGATGAAGGGGTGGTCGCATTACAAAGTGAGAAAATCACAGTTTTTTTGTAGTTTTTTGTATTTATCTTGTAAAAATACAAGTCGCATACAAAAATGTCTCCAAGAAAAAAGAGCATTCAATTCTCTACAGAAAAGATTATATGCGTTTTTCTTCATAAAGTCAACAGTAATTCCGTAAAAGACGGATAAACATGATAATAATCGACCATGCATTATTTTGTTTGCGTAATAACTCACGAACAGGAAAGCGGATTAATAATGTGTACCTACATTTTGATTTGTCGTTGTATGATGTTATGCTGATTAGTTTTGGGTGCCGATACATTTCACATTATGGGGAGATCGGTTAAAAAAAAAGTTAAAAAATTGTTTTTTTGCATTTATTTTTTTGAAAATATATATCACACGAAAAAACGATTCAAATAGAAAAGATAGAGCATCAAATTCAGTATAAATAAAGTCGAATGCAGTTTTTCGTAAAGTCAACGTTTAATGCCTTAAATGGCGAATGAACGTGAAAATAATCGACTTGACTTGTGTCCTGCATGTTCTGGCTTGTTTAACATCATATTTGAAGACATTCGTGTACAGACATTTATTGTTAAGTATTTCCTTCACATTTTGAGTTTAACATTATAATGCTGACTTCTGATGGGTGTCTGCATACAATGCCGCTGCTATGAAAGAAGGGCCTCTCAAAAAATTAAAAATATGGTTCTTTATGCGCCTCTTTTTAAGGATACTAAATGAAAAACTAGATTTGATCAATTTGTTTGATGTGTGGGGGGGGGGGGGTTGTTGTCAATTGTTACTATTTCGGATGGACTGTGGTCGGGGTCCAAGTTTTGAAAATTCTTATTTTCATATTTTATACAGTTAAGAAACACTACTTTATTATAAAATATCAAACTATGTTTGAACTCTCCCCCCTCATTTCCTGGCTATGCTAGAATGTGAATGTTCTTATAAGCGCAAATTGTGCTCAACGGAACTACAAAACGAAATTTTATTGTGGGCACCCCGGTTTATATTGAATTTCTCAAATATTTGGCCAAGCATTATTACTGTAGGCTGACGGTCGAAGGCAGGTTAGGACTCTATTTTATAATATCACTGAAAGCCGACTCTCCACAGGGTCGAAGTTTCTGAGCGAGCGAAACGAGCGAGCCAACACTAGTTTTACATTTATTTTGAAAGATACTAATCTGACACAATATGTTCCTAAGAAAAACAAATTTAGAGCATTAAATTCTCTACAAAAAAGATTTTGTATTACCAGTAGCAACTCCAAAAAGTAAGACTCAAGCTAAGAATAATAGGATTGTCTTAATCAAATTTATAAATTTGGTCTGCGATAATGTTGCTCAATAGGCGAAACAACTATGTATATGTTTGTTTACTACTTTGTTTGTTCTTTCGAACAAACTGTATGCCTGATGATAGATTTTTAGTTTCTGTTAATTGATCTACTTGCGTTTTTCTTTCAATTGGTTCACTGCGTCTAAAACCTGTTCCAACCTACATAATTTTATATCCGATTTTCGGAACTCATTAACTATAGACCATAGTTCCTTTCTTTATTGTACAGTTTATTTTCAGACATAAATGTATATTATCGATTTATCTATTCAACGCGTATTTTATACTCACTATGATGAAAAATGCTGTTCGTACCAAGGGCGTAAACTTTTACATCCGTACAGCTGCCATGGGATACCCTTGGGACAGCTTCGCACTCCCTCGGGCTTAGCGATCGACTGCGAGTGTAACAGTTAATATCTCACAATTGATACAAAAAAATATATCTCAGTGGGTTACAGGGTTGTAGTTGCCGTGTATATACAATTCGGGTGTATGTCAACAAATTAACATTCGAAAAAGTGTCCAATTCCTATTTTATCTGTGTAATTTTAGGAGTAAAATATGACGGGAGATTTCAAATGTGAGATATAAACTCGAATTTTATATTTACTATTTTATACTTACGACGACGAAAAATGTATAGTATAACAACAAACATTTTTTATTATAACAAAGATCAATGATTTAAATTAAATAGAACAAAATTTATTACTTTTACAATGATCAATGCCATTTCGGACACTGCGTTGGCGCTCCTTAGAAACGTATTATACTTACGACGACGAAAAATGTATAGTATAACAACAAACATTTTTTATTATAACAAAGATCAATGATTTAAATTAAATAGAACAAAATTTATTACTTTTACAATGATCAATGCCATTTCGGACACTGCGTTGGCACTCCTTAGAAACGTATAATACCAAAAAAAGTATCTAAATTTGTGATACCAAGTATTCTTTTTTAAACAAATTCTACGTAAGCAGAACTAAAAAAAAAGTATAAAAATTTATTAAAAGAATTTTAGAAATTTTTTTCAAATTCATCATTAAATTTTTAATATTATCAATATTGGTAACGTTTTTCCGCTTTCGAGCTTATTTCAGATTGTTTCGACAAAGCCTAGCGTTTGCAGATAAAAATTGGCATATTATGTATACTGTATAGAAGTCATCAGTAATTCAAGCCATCTTTAGTGTATCACTCCATACTATAGGACACTTAAAATCACGCAGGATGTTTTTCTGTTGCACCATATAATCCTGACGACCAAATTACCTGGCCAAAGGTATAACCTTCAGGGCTTCCAAGCTGGAGTTATCACAAGATCTAATTCCTTACAACTCAGTATTTCGTTATACAAAAACGAAGTTTTCAATAAATCGTTCCTGAGTCATGAACCTTTATTTTGGAACAAGCTAGCTCTTAACATTCGAAAATGATCGACTGCGTGGAAGTTTAAAGAACTGCTCCTCATCTTCTACAGCGTTCAGTGAAAAACGACTAGACGCAAACCTATTTACTTGTATTATATATTTGTAATGTGTTGGACAATTTTATTTTATTTTGTACCTTACAAATACTACTCTACTATTCGGGTTATAATCCTATTGTCAATTCCGTTTACGTTTCATGTAACACACAAATTATGTAAGTGCACACGGTCATCCTTGTTTCCGCCTATAAAACTTAACATGAAAAACACAAGGGGTTCCTGGTAAAAATTAATGACGTTGGGTATACTGTATATTTGTACAGTAGTGTAGCTATCGCGCTTAAAGAGTTTTAAATATAAAGCGTAAAATATCTCAATCTATATATCTATATATTTATCTATCCATCCATCCATCCGTAAATTTGGAACATGGTTCAATAACTTACTATAAGTATTGTAAATGATACAATGGGCACTGTAAATCATAACATATTTTCCTCTCCGCGCAGGGATGTAAGCGAGTGTTACACGGTTTCTTTTTCGTACAAAAGAACAGTTTTCTTACCCCCATACTATTGTATTCAAAGATTAGTCTGTATTTTAGGTTCACTTCATTCTAATGGTAAGGCTAGCTTTATTACTTAGATGACATTTTCTATTTTTTTCTATAATGATTAATGAAATATTTATAGTATTATTATTTACAGGTACAAAATGGCGTTTTAGAAGATGATGAACTAAATAACGTTCTGTACAACGTGAATGTGATTGTGAAATAATACCAATTTAGTGGCTTTATTGATTATGAATACAAAAAGGTATCGTGTTTGTCGAAAAGGGAAGTGGAATATAAATAATTCTAAATACAAATAAAATTAAATTATTACGATAGGTTTTGTTTAAAATAAATAATTAAAGCGGTTTTACACCGGGCTTTAGACCTACCAATAAAAAAAAAGAGGAAGTTGTTCAAAACCTGGATAACCTCTTCCCCAAGCATGCAGGAAACTTATTCTTCAGAAACGATTTCTTCTCGTTAATCATTACCTCCTGAAAAGGTATCAAAATAGATCCGAAACGTTGAGGTCTTTCGTAAAGAGGAAAACTTTGATATCCCTTCCGTTAAGTTTCCTGCATGCTTTGGGAAGAGGTCAGCCAGGTTTTGAACAACTTCCTGTTTTTTTTTTTTTTTTTTTTTTCTTTTTTTCTTGTTTTTTTTTCATTGGTAGGTCTAAAGCCCGGTGTAAAACCGCTTTAATTATTTAATTCTAAATACAGTTTTTTTCTATTTTATTATGGTATGTCGTACAGTATAGGTCTCATTTCAGAACAAATTACTTTGGTTATTAAATATTGTGTTTCAGTAATATTTAATGAGTGCCTTGTACACTACAAAGATGTATGTAGGCAAACGCATTACGCTGTTAAAATCATATTTTTCGAATTCATTATTTTTTTTTCAAAAAAAAAAACAATGCAAAATATTAAAACAACGACTTTGGCCTATAAATCGAAAGTAATGACCAGTGTTGGACGCTGACAAAAATTTCTCAACATTTCGTGTTCTTTTCCCTCCATATCAAGAGGCCAATAGTATTCTTAGTTAGGTGATATCCTTTATTTTTTTCTATTGTGATTAACGAGATATTTCTAGTATTATTATTTACAGGTAAAAATTGATTTTATTAACTCTTCGCGGCCTCACCTCGTTTGCGAATCATAGCGGCTGCACGTCGATTGTTCCGGTTGTTGAGTGTGTAGGATGTCGATAAATAGTCGAGTTGTGATTCCTATAATTTAGCGATAAATAATATTTGGTACTTACTTGTGATTTCGGACGACCGTTAGAGCTGTAAAAATTTTGCGGGGCATATGGCTCAGTCCGACGCTGGCACAGTCTCTTTCATTTCTTGACTATCAATGTGAGTTGTTGATTATCAATTTAAAATTATTTACGAGAGCTACGAGAAGTGCCAGGGCCAGAGGTGAGCGGGTAAGCCAAAGAAAAAAGTGCGAGATTGTAACATTTATTTGTAAATTTAATTTTGGTTTTCCTTTGCATTTTGCAGGGATAATTGTGCACGAATAATTTTGTAGTATCATTAAATTCCATTTATTAATTCGCGATTCAAATTATGACCTTTAAATGTTTTTCGAAAATGCCGGACAAGGAAAGTGATGTGCTCGATCGTGACTTAATTTCACGAATAATTGCAGTCGGATTTTGAATCATCAAGGTTTAAAATAGTGTTGGGAACGAAAGCTTTTCCGTTGTTCCAAATTGATAAAAAACGTGAATTCAAATCACCGTCTTTTCGATAAATTTAATTAAAATCGTTATTCCCGTCGTAGTCCATTCAAACCGTCAACTTTTCTGTTTGAATACGAAAACGATTTTTTTTAGCTTCTTGGATTCGGTAGATTATTCCATCATTTGGACAATTCTTAAGGGAATAATTTAGTAAACCTGCGATCAATGCTTAAAACCCTTCAATTTTAGTAAGGCTGTAAATTTAGTGATTACTCTATAAAGAAAATGTCAAGAAACAATAATAAATTCTGCCTGCAATTTAATAATAAAAAAAGAAAATAAGAAGGACCTAATTGCAAGAATAATTTTCGAAAATGGGAACTCGGAAATTGCCTGAAAAAAAACGGCCATCAAAATTGAAAACCTGGTCGTTCGTTGGTGAATTCCGAATTTGGACGAAGGCATTTTTCCAGTGGCCAGAGTCTTTCCGAGGCCTTCAAATCAGTTCACCATCTCTACGTAGGCAAGTCGACAGCCGTGTATTTTATTATGACGTTTGTATTAACTCGTATTCTTGTCTGTCTATCTGTCTGTCTGTTTGTCCGGTGCAAATCTTGTAATCGATTTTAAACTAACTTGCCGATGAGCTAGATACTTGAAACTTTTAGGATAGCCCAAAATTGGATGACAATGCATTCCTTTACCGTTTATTACAAGTTTCAATCAGTTTTAAGAACATTTTCAGCAAATTTAAATTTTATATGAAAAAAAAATGCGCTTATTTTCCGTCCTTGATTGAATCTGTACATTCCTTTATACTCGTTTTTCTTTCGTTATTTTGTCCTTTAACATTTAGCGGGGGGCCCGGCGCCCCCCCCCCTTCCTCCGTCGCGCTTGTCCTTTATTTTCTTTTCGCAATCGGGAAAAGTCCTCCACTGACGTCATTAATTCCCTTGCCTATATATACTCATCCAAGACGGCAAGTGGAGCAGTAGTGAATTAGTGTCATATATAAGTGCTGCAACAGCTCACGGATTCTGGCGTGAGAAAACCTCATCAGGATTCTTAACAATTCTGGACGTTGTAAGCCACCAGAGGAGCCTGTCATCTAAAACCACTTGCATATTCTTTTCATTTTGAAACTGCTCTTTTCAGATTGTGTATAAATGTAATATTTTAAAATCGATTGTAAAATTTGACCTAGTATTGAATTTGGTCACTTCGTGCATAAAAATTACCCTGTAGTTTTTCATAAAATGTCGACGTTTCAGATCTTAAGGTGATCTTGTACGTCCGTACGTCCCGTTTTTTTGACGCGCGATAACTCGCATATGGATAAGCGTAATGACTTAAAATTTTTTTTTAAATACGTGTCTTGGCATAACTTAGATCTGATTAGATTTTGGCGCAGATGCATCCGTCCATTACTAAAAAACATTAGCCCCAATTACGTTTCTTCGTAGTTTTTTGCATTTATTTTGTAAAAATACAAATTTTATTCAAAAATGTTTGAAACAAAAAAGATAGAGCATTAAATTCTCTACAAAAAAGGTTGTATGCATTTTCTTCCTAAAGTCAACGATAATGCCATAAAAACTGGCTTAAAATGCTTATGACTATTGTGTGAAAAAGTATTGAATTTGGCACCTCGGCAAAAACATTACCCTATAGTTTTTCATCAAATTTCGACGTTTCGACCACCTACCCCCAGGGGTAGTCTTTGCCAGGTCCTCAGGCGTGGTGATTACCTGCGGTCGCATAAGTTCTTTTACGCCCTTGATACGAAAATAACTATTTCGATATATCCAAAAGATGTCTTGTAGATATCTATAAGATATCCGTCATAGATCTTTTCGACACTTTCAAGATATCTTTGACGATTTATATGTATATATATTGTATATATAATATCATAATAATACAGACAGTAATTAGTAAAACACAGTAAACATGTAATATGCATCGAATAGTCTATTAGAATACAAGTGCATGAAGTAAGTGTTTTGCAACTTTTATTTATTAATACTTCGGCTGGCCTATTGTCGGGGTCGAAGTTTTGAAAATGCTCATTTTCAAATTTCATACATATAAGAAACACTATATTGTTGTAACACATCTATCGAAGCCACTTGGACCTAAATATGATTGGACCCCCAAATATCAATATAATTTTATAATATAATTGAAAGCTGTTAGTAAACAAACGAGTCTTAAGGAATAGCCGACTCTCCACTGGGTCGAAGTTTCTGAGCGAGCGAAGCGAGCGAGGCACCACGCCAACACTAGTTTCCATTTGAATCTGTATATTAGATAATTAAAGTATATTTGTAGTTTTGTTTTCTTGCGGTCTCTTTTGATTTATATGTCGGTGATACTCGTGCCTCTTCGTGACGTCACAAACGGACGAGGAGAAACGGTCGACGAACGAAACGAGCTCTTACGAAGCAAGCATAACACGTTGTTCTCGAGCCCGCACGATGGCGCGGCAGTACCGATGAAGTACCGTGCTCTTGGAAGAGTGGAAGTGGAGCATCTGTTGCCAACTGTTTTCTTGGTTGAGCCGGACGTTTACTTCTTCTAATATATCACTTTTAAATACAAATAGGCATGAAAAATGCTAAAAAGAAATACAAAATGATAGAATAAATAGGAAAACAAATTTTTTATTGCCCACTGTAGGTCATGCACAAAATCAATCGATGGTCCTCGCACACGGGGAATTTACATGCCGAACAACTGAAACGAGCTTTTCTATCTTTGCGGTCGCACTGCACGCACCTGCGTGTGGCATTGAATGTCACTTTCTCTAAATTGCTCAGTTCTTGTTTCGTTATCGATGCCCATGTGTTTGATGGCCACTTTCAACTCTTTGCGTAAATATGGCTCTGCCAATCTTTGGCGCAACAGCGGAAACGTCAGATGAGCAACTACTTTTCTCAAAACGATGATAGAATTAGTAGATTCCCGTGCGTTGCCTGCTTTCAGCTTCCACATAATACGAGCGTTAACGGTAGCATGATCAAGCATTCCGAAAAAAATCCTCATCGGCCATCTGTTTGTTCTCCTAGCGACTGTGTAGGCATGACATAATTGGTCAAAAGTATCCGTCCCTCCTTTCGTGTTATTATAATGCAGAATGATGTTCGGTTTTGCGTTCACTATCTCTTGGGTATGGAGATAAGTCGAAGCTACTAACACGATCTTATTTTTCTTGGGTGTACAGGTATAAGAAAGCAAAGTTATTTCTTTGGTGTGACGAAACTTTGTTTCAGGTGGATGCTTCGAAGCTTCCTTATCTCCAAGGGAATTTCCAGTTTATATTTTCTTATAGTTCCAGTCATAAATAGTTGGAATGATTCATGAAACATTCTTGTCAGCAGAGGGAAGCTGGTAAACCAGTTGCCGTGCGTGACTTTACGATTGGTGCCGTGTATCGGAGCCGCTACCGCTTGGAATCTGAATTTTCTACTACGTAATATATCGGGATTATCGATAGGGGCATCTTTTCCTAAATGCGGTATAGCATTGATCACATCTGCATTTGAAGCGTCGTTGAGAGTAATCAATTTCAATCAATAGTTGTGTGGTTATGACTTTATGTACATCCGAAATGCACACCGACCCGTGAATTCGAGCAGCTGTTCGTCGGCACTGCATTTATTACCTGAACAGGAATATTTAGTATTTAGTGTTAGTAACCACATTTACCTGGCGGGGAAAATCTGTCGTTTTGATCCCTATTCCCTTTTATATCGAAATGAAGACAATATTGAAGAAATTCAAACCTCATTCGAGGAAAGACTCCTGGAGAAGTTAATTACGTTTTTCTTGTCACAGAGTTCATTGTTATCAACCTTAAAAGATTTCCATAATACAAAACATGTAAGCTCTGATTTTAAAAGAGTGAGTGTTCCGGTGGTAGATCTGAGCTCTACCTTGAGCAACCGGGTTTGCACACACTTCCTCGATTTTGGCAATGTAATATAGCACACGAAGAAAAATTACGCCCCTTATGGGCTTTCTGTGAGATGTAGTCACATTTTCGAACTATTTACTATCGACAGATGGCGATACGTCTATCAATTTCAAACGTTTTAGACCTTTAATTTCGAGTTTCCGGAGCGTGGGGTATGCCCATACCCGGAGTGGCCGCTAAAGATTAATACATGAATTGTACGGTAAGAAAATTTTCCATGGAAAAATTCGCATACTGTCTGGTTTCAGTTGACTCAACTCTGAAAATTACGAAATTTTCTACATTTTCATGGATTAAGTAGAATACCTGTACCACAATTTCCTCGCCAGTATGGGACTTTTGTCATGGAAATGTAGGAATTTTCGGCATTTTTCGTGCTCACATCAGACAGCATGGGAAATTTTCTAATGAAAATTTGCTCAACGGATTTATAGATTATAAAGTAGATAACATTCAGTACACAGTGAACGTTAATTCAGCTGATTTATTCATTATGAATACAAAACGGCGTGTAGTTATTCAAAGTTATATCAATCAACCCTTAAAGGGCCGGCATTTGATATTTTTGAAAAGCTTGATTTCTCCATAGAAAATGGCGTTGGGTTCCCCAAGTTATGACCAAACTAAGGTCAAATGTCGGCCAGTTGGAGCATGACGCCGGCCCTCTAAGGGTTAATTAACATTCACGGTGCACTGAATGTTATTTTCTTTAACATCTTCGAAAAATCAATTTTGGATCTGTAAATAATAATATCAGAAATATTTCGTTAATCAGTGTAGGAAAAAAAGGATTTCACCAAACTAATAAAGCTATTAGCTTTATACTCCTTTAGGTGTACAACGAACTTGAAATGTTAAGGAATTGTTATGCCAGAGCCCAACACTGATCATTATTTTCAATTTGTAGGCCGAAGCCGTTGATTTTAGTTTTATGATTAGAACGCGTACAAAAAAATATGTTGTACTAATAATTATTGAGAAGTCTCAGTATTTAAATTAAAGAAGCCCAATGTCTTTTTTATAAATATCACAAAAAATTCGAAATAGTACTACTACACGGAGAGAAATCTGAACGGATGAAACTGTAGGCATTCCTTCCGCCACTGTACTAAGATTTGGTGCTGGTTCTGCACCATGTGTCGCGTGATATCAATGTAAGAAACCCACAGTCTCAGACTGTGAAATCGCTTAGGATGAGACTGCAAAACTGCGATGCTTTCTTCGAGGTTTTCTCCCGCCTAAGTTTTACTTTTTAGACTAGGGCTCTCCCGGACTTTTTTGTAGGAAATTTCCTCCTCTACAAAAAAGGTTTAGTAAATTTTTGCTCTATCTTGCACCGTTTTCGATACGGAAGCGATAGAACGAAGAACATCGAGTTTTTAAAACAAAAGATAAACATGGCGTCGGACGCTGAATACGTTGTTTTTATTCTATTGCTTCCGTATCGAAAACGGTGCAAGATAGAGCAAAAATTTACTTAACCTTTTTTGTAGAGGAGGAAATTTCCTACAAAAAAGTCCCCGAGAGCCCTAGTCTAAAAAGTAAAACTTAGGCGGGAGAAAGCCTTGAAGAAAGCATCGCAGTTTTGCAGTCTCATCCTAAGCGTTTTCACAGTCTGAGACTGTGGGTTTCTTACATTGATATTACGCGACACATGGTGCAGCACCAGCACCAAATCTTAGTACAGTGGCGAAGGAATACCTACAGTTTCATCCTCTCAGATTTCTCTCCGTGTAGGTAAGTTTCTTTTACTTACGTGATCGGGAAATATGCTTCAAAATAGGAAACAAAACAGAAATTGAGATTCAGTAGTTCATAACTTTCTATTACCATGGAAGAAATTTAAACCCGCATCAAATCAGTATGCACCATCAGAGATATAATAACCTGATAATGTGAGAATACACTCTCGGTAAAGAGAACAAAAAGCGTTCACGGACCTTAAACTTGAAAATGTATATGCTAGAATTATTAATTTCACGATATCTATATCCAATATGGCGACTTGATGTAAAAATGTTGATATTACTTCGTTTTTTCCAAAAATTCCGAATTCAGAACAAGATATTTTTGCATAATCTGCTATCTTCAGTAATGCAACTTCCTTGATATCAAATTTATTATTCAACTTTATAAATTCAAAGTGGTAAACCTAAAATTCGTGATCAACGGTCCAAAAGCCCTTACATATAAATTAATATGAATAAAATTGAAAAGAAATTAAAATTTTTTCGCCATTTGGGTTCGCCATTTAAAGTGTATGACGTTGATTAATCCTCTGTAGACCGGGCTGTCGTGGACGGATTTGGACAATTTGTTTTTAAAATGTGCAGAAACTTCTCAGGAACACGTTAAGTTAGCTTCAATGCCTCAAATGCAATAGAAAAATAGATATTTAAAAAAAACTAAACCAAGTCCAAACCAAAAACTGCAAAAAATCACTTTTTTTAACGGCTCTATTTTTATTAAAAAAAAATATATTGACCTTTATAAGTAGCGAATTGGAAAACGACGATCTGAACTTTGCGAAACCGGAGTCATTTATTCGATTTGCTGTAAAAAGTATATTTTTTTTGGAAGATTGAAAATGACCAATTTTTTGTTTTTGAAGAAAACGCAAATACCAGGTTTTTCGTAATTATTTCGCAATAACTGCTAATTTAGACAATTGTATACTATATTTTTGGTAATTATTTTTAAGGTTTAGGCCTTTAAAGGTTAAGGTCTATAGCCGCTTTTTTTTTCACTTTACCGAGATCCCTTTGTCCAACTTTTTCAAATAATCGAACGCAGCAATTTGGATTTTCATTTTTATTAAATTTTAAACGCATATTCGATATACAATCGATAAATTTCATGTCAGAAATGAATGGTCTGGAATTTGCTCAATCTCGGAAATATATGACAAACAGACGTTGAAAACTTCTATGAAATAGCTATTTTCGATTCTAGGCCGTAAAGTTGAATTTTAGGGACCGAGGATCGGCGAAGCCGGTCCGAGGATTCGCTTTCTCTACGAGGCACTAAAATTTACAGCCGAGAAATGCATGTTGTTGAAATGAATATTCGGTCCGTAAAATACACAATGTGTCACATATTATTGCATAAAAGATTTTTGTGCCGTACATGTTACATACACTGTAAAAAATGAAAATGAAATTTACACAGCCGTGGTAAATTTCATTCATGAAAGTTTGGTAATATCACTACATTGAGCGTTGATATTTTACCGAAGTGAGGTTAGGGTTTTACCGCCGCCTTGTAAATTTACAACGTCGAGCATAGGAAAAATACTAGACTGTGTACTTTCACTACATTGTACATAGGTAATTTTTCGAGCCCACGTTGAACGCAGTAATATACAAGAATATATACAACATTACATTTTCCTAGTAAAAATAGGAAACGTGTCGTAATATTAATACTTTAACATTGCGATTCTACAGGTGTAAATTATAAAATTATTTAGTGGATGGTAAAAATGTCCTGTCAATCTGTGATTTTATGCTCCGTGGTGTAACCCCTGATTAGTAGCGCCACAATGACATAAAATCGAACCGAAAGCTTGCCAAACAAACCGGCATCAATTCATTCGTCGCGTAACGTGCCTCGAAGGTGTATGTACGATTGGAAAATAGAAATCCACCATTACGATTATTGTTTATTATTAGTTATTGTTATTTATTGTTGTTGAATGTTATTCTTATTCATTGTTGTTGATTGTTATTTTCAATTTTTAAAATTTAAGGCCGGATTGTTAATCAGCGACCCCCAAAACCCCCGAATAAGAAATTTCAGCCGTTTTCCATATAAGGAAAAATGTATGCTTCAAAGGGTTAATTGCATTTCACGTTTTTTCTTTGGAAAATTATCATTAATTATTTATGTTTTCACCCATTAAGTTTTTTTTAACATTGGACGCCGGAAAATTAATGCATCCTATAAATAGGCCTTTTCATTTAAGGATCTAGCTCTTTCCATTCTAGTTGTTTTGAGCACGTTTCATACTGTATAAAAGTAATGTATTATGTATATAAGCTCGGAAAAAACAAATTACAATCCTGAAATGAGGTTGCCTATTAAAACTAGAATTAATGTGTAAATTTCGTCGTTGGGTTGAAATTTTTCAACGCGAGCCGGAAAATTGCCCATAACTTGTAAAAACTACGGTTAACCTACAAATTTAATTGTTCGATTGGAATTTTACAACACGGGCTGGAAAATCGCCCATAACCTGTAAAATGTTGTCCGAAAGTAAAAGTTCGAGACTAGGTAGTAATTTTACATTCCGATTGTAAAATCACTGCGTTAGAGGTTGGTAATTTTCGAGCCCACGCTCCACGTGGTAATTTTACACGATTTTTTTTTACAGTGTATGTATATACATGTAAGCGGATTTGGGACGTGTACGTGCCGGTATGCGTGTGTCAGTGGGTAGGGGAGAAGAGGTAAATTATGGAGGATGGGGATAGAGGAGCCTGAGGGGGCGAAGCCCCCCCTCATTTTGACTTTAAATTATTAAAAAGAAATATATATTTCGAAAATATTGTTTTATTATAAATATAAAAATATATTTTATCATCTGCCTAACTACATCAAGTTAACGTTTATTTTCCGTTTTGGAGATAATCTGGAATTAAATTAAACGCTAGATGGTTGTTTACCATTTTTGTAACCTCAGACGTTTTTGCAAATTTTACGGACACCAGTCCCTAAAGTAGCACTTTATGACCTGAAAACAGTCCCCGAAGTGCGTACTTTACGGACACCGGTGACGACAAAGTATTCTTTTGGTCCTTAATGGGTTAAGAAAATATTGTCTTGAATCAAGATAGTATTTTCTTGACATAAAGAAATTTGCTTAAAAGTAATGAATCATATTTCTTGAAAGAAGTAAAGCATTTTAAACAGATATTTTACTCTGCCACAGAAATCATATGTTTTGATTTAGAAAATGGTATGACTGGATATCAACAAATCTGTTCCTGACATCAATTTACCCATATCAGAAGGAATTAGGTTCAAATAACTTGATTCAAATAAATGGTTCGTTTAAATAGTCGCAACAAAATATTTATTTAAATAATTAATAAATAAAAAATTCTTTTTAAAAACCACGTTTTTATAAATGGACTAAAAAGGATAAAATAATTTTTCCCATCCACACAGGTCACTAATACCATGCCGAAATAAATACACAATAATTTTTCATTTTATTAGGAAATAAAATATTTGTAAGACTTAAAATGGAAAATGTGGGGCGCAATAGAGGTAACAGAAATGACTAGCATGTCTAAACTAGCGTGTCATATTGTTCATTCAAGCATAAATTTCTCATTTGTTATTGTTCGTCTAGGAGTAATTTCTGTTACCTCTATTGCGCCCCACGTTTTCCATTTTAAGCCTTACAAATATTTTATTTCCTAATAAAACGAATTATTGCGTATTTATTTCGGCATGGTGTGACCTGTGTGGATGGAAAACATTATTTTATCCTTTTTAGTCCATTTATAAAAACGTGGTTTTTAAAAAGAATAATTATTTATTAATTATTTTCTGCTTTTTAGTTTTAATAGGTCAAATTTTACAATCGATTTTATACTATTACATTTATAAACAATATGAAAAGAGCAGTTTCAAAATGAAAAGAATATGGAAGTGGTTTTAGATGACAGGCTCCTCTGGTGGCTTACACCGTCCCGAATTGTTGAGAATCCTGATGAGGTTTTCTCACGCCCGAATCCGTGAGCTGTTGCAGCACTTATATTATGACACTAATTCACTACTGCTCCACTTGCCGTCGTGGATGAGTATATATAGGCAAGGGAATTAATGACGTCAATGGAGGACTTTTCCCGATCGCGAAAAGAAAACAAAGGACAAGCGCGACGGAGGAAGGGGGGAAAACGCCGGGCCCCCCGCTAAATGTTAAAGGACAAAACAACGAAAGAAAAACGAGTATAAAGGAATGTATAGATTCAATCAAGAACGGAAAATAACCGCATTTTTTTTTGTAACTTATTTTTTTTCATATAAAATTTAAATTTGCTGAAAATGTTCTTAAAACTGATTGAAACTTGTAATAAACGGTAAAGGAATGCATTGTCATCCAGTTTTGGGCTATCCTAAAAGTTTCAAGTCTCTAGCTCATCGGTAAGTTAGTTTAAACTCGATTACAAGATTTGCACCGGACAAACAGACAGACAGACAGACAGACAAGAATAGGAGTTAATAAAAACGTGGTAATAAAAAGGATCATGATCTACTTTGAACAATTAACTATTTACTTAAAAGAAATAAATGTTCTCCTAAAAATGAGTAAATATTTACTACGTTCCAGTAAATAATGTCTTGATCCAAAAAATGTATTTCTTTCGATTACATATTTATTTGAAACTAAAATTTATTCCATTCGACAACTTGAATTGAATCAAATATTTATTTAATTTCAAGAAATATTTCCTTGATTCAAGTCATTTAATTCTTGATCATGCAAGTAGCTTATTTCTGTCTCCATGCACGTTTTTCGTTATTATCAACAGGTGGTGAATACATTATTCTGTATATTCGCAATCCGATAAATTGACTCTCATTTGATATAAAAGCCCGTGTTTCATTTCTGCCGGTATGCGTGTAATAATTCCTGCTTAGAAATTTTTGTTACGGAGTATTGGAAAGAGTATGGCTAAATATTGGGAAGATGTTGTATGCCTCTTGTCTGGGTCAAGGTATATGAGCTTAGTCTGGCGTATGAGCGTTTCTCATTCTATTTGCTAGACTACTTCCAAACGAGCGCTGGACTATTTCAAAGCTTTATTTTGATGCAAAAAAATTAAATTTATAAATATTTTATATTAAAGTTTCCCATTATTAATTAAAATTTAACCTATTTTCTTACAATTATTAACGCTCGCAAATAAATTAAAAAAACGCGAAAAATCGAGTGTACTTTTTTATAAAACATTTTTTTCTTGCCGAAAGAACATTTGCTGTCACAAAATCCCATCACGGAAGGTGGCATAAATAGTTGTACTTTTAACATAAATTTTTTAAATATTTAAAAACTAACGTGATCATTACAAAATGGCGATCGCAATGTCAAATTTCATTTAAAAACTTAACAAATTTTTTTCTTGAAAACTATAGACTTTAGTGAAAACTTTCTAAGAACAATTATATTTCAGAATAAGTTAAAGAATACTCTCAAATTTTTCAGAACGTATGGATACAATTTTTTATTTTTCGAAAATTCGAAAAATCGAAATTTTTAAAAAAGTCATTTAAAAAATCTGAAAAAATTGAAGAGTATTCTTTAATCAATTTTAAAATATTTTGGTTGTAAGAAAATTTGTACCAAAGTCTATAGTTTTCAAGAAAAACAATTATTAGTCTTGAAACCTAGGAAAGTGTAATAATTTTTTTTCTTGAAAACTATAAGCTTAAAAAAAAATGTACGAAGAACAAAAATGTTTTAAAATTGGTTAGAGAATACTCTCAAATTTTTTCAGATTTTTAAAATGACTTTTTTAAGTGAAGTAGAATTAACTTTTACAGTAAAAATTTTAAATTTTGGCTTTATATATATTTTATATTTTAATTTTTAAATTCCAAATAAAAACCACGTGGCACAGCTTCAACCCCCCCCCCCCCCCCTCTTCCCTCGCATGGCTCAGCATAGCCTTTTGTCAGACCCCCCCCCCTCCCCCCACATGGGCCACGTGGTTTATGGAAGACCCCTAATAGTCGATTTCTTATAAACGAACAAAAATTTGCATGCATTATTTTAACTTTTCGTTTAAAAATTATGGCAATAACTTTTCTTACAACATGTTCTCTCCATGCATCGCACTTTTCACTTGTTTCGACGTGCTTAATATCAAGTTTTAACATGTGAGGTTCCGTCATTTGTTTTTCTTTTTTCTACGCGTCTACAGTATATATTGCACCTATTGCGCTTTTATAAAGTCTTCAAAATGCCGTCTTCGAACCGATGTTGTAATTCTCTGCAAAAAAAAAAATCATTCGAATGTGATAAAAAATTTAGTGAAAGTGACCGCTGATTGGAATGAAAAATTCAATGAACTTATCGGCGAGTATGTGTGTTTTTCTTGTAAAAGGCGTTTAAACAAAGAGAATAATTACACAAAGAAGACTAATTTAACAGTGAAAACAAACTCAGTTCCAGAAAATAATTCAACCTATCTTGACGAAGACTCTTCGGAAAATGTATTTGATGTCGAAGATGATGAAAATATTGATCCCACTTTCAATTGTGAATCTGTTGACAAATTATTGAAAATTGACAAGATTAATCATTTGCTTGAACTTTTTCGCTGTATAACAAATCGACTATTATGAAAATAAAGTAAAAATTCTAATATTTGTTGTTGTGTTATGTTTATTAACAATAATTGGAGAGTGATGTAAAAACAGTAATAAATTAGACAATATTTTTCTGTAGTATAAGTATATTTTCAATGTATTGATAAGTTTCATAGTTAAACCTGAAAACTTATTCTTCCGCCGCGTCGTTCGGCCATGCAAGCACAGGACTATAGCGCTCAACCGGAGCGCGAGCGCTAACAAAAATGCTTCCTGTAAATAAAGTACTTTGGAACCCCACATTTTTTTTTCTCGAGTTTAATTTCAGATAATTATCAAACAAATTCATACTATTAAAACTAATAATAGAGCCCTAGAAGTTGTTTAAATTTTAATTTGTTTATAAAAATATTTTTTTTTACCAACAAACACAATATTTTTCAAACAAAAATTATAAAGTATTGTAGTACAACATATCACTGACCTACAAAAAAAAATTCATTAACTTTGGTCGATTGGTTTCAGGGAAATAAATTTTTTAATGAAAAGCTCCGGAAAACTTCATTTGTTTATAACAAATTAACGAGTTAATATTTTGCAATAAAATTCACGTGACTTATTACTTACTACTAGAACTGTATTTTGGTACATTATTTTCCAAAAATTATAAACCTTGGTAAATTCAGTGCCTCTCAATGGGCTCTGTATCCCCTATTTATGAGAGAAATATATTATCTATCTATCTATCTACTTAAAATAAAGTTATGATTAAAAAATGATGATAACCTAGAAAACGTGTTAAAAAAGAAATATGCATCGTAAAATGTGATCCTAATATCAACGTTTTATTGTAAAATAATATTCTTAGAGAAAATAGTTTTTCGTAATTTTCTGGGGTCTTACATGTATTTTAACTTTGGGAGGCAGACTTTCTTCAGTTATTTATAATCATATTTTGTAAAACATTCTTGTATTGTTAACTAATTAAGTACCTGTTAATTATTTTGATACTTTTCACTTCTTTAAATATAGATAAAATGATTCTATTGGTGAATTGTATGGTATATATACAGGGTCATCGAAAAGTATCGGACCCCCCTAATATCTTCAGTTAGAATGCACTTAGGAGAAAATGTCCAATAGCAAAGTTGTATGGTTTCAAGCGGGGAGTAAGATGATGACCTTGACTTTGACCTTGACCATGTCCTTCAAGGTCATTTCAAGGTCAATCTTATTTTTTTAAATAGAACCCCCTACATTTTATTGCATATTCTTATAGCTTATCTCGAGAGCTTTCCAAAACACTATAATAAAATATTTTTTTATTAAGTACTTTTTGAGTTATAAAGGTTTGAAGTTAACAATTTGTTAAGTGGTGTGCGAGTCCGACCAGTTAAGATCCGATTAATGTATTTTCTTTAAACCAATTAATTGGTCTCATTATTCCGCGCACAAAAGTATTAAGGTTATGATTACTGAAAACTAAATAATATTTTACAAGATATTCTACATTTTGTGTAAAAAAATTGTTAACTTCAAACCTTTATAACTCAAAAAGTACTTAATAAAAAAATATTTTATTATAGTGTTTTGGAAAGCTCTCGAGATAAGCTATAAGAATATGCAATAAAATGTAGGGGGTTCTATTTAAAAAAATAAGATTGACCTTGAAATGACCTTGAAGGACATGGTCAAGGTCAAAGTCAAGGTCATCATCTTACTCCCCGCTTGAAACCATACAACTTTGCTATTGGACATTTTCTCCTAAGTGCATTCTAACTGAAGATATTAGGGGGGTCCGATACTTTTCGATGACCCTGTATGTATGGTGTATTGGTATATCTTTGCACCCAAATTAAACTTTGGTCGGAAGAATGTTTTAGGTCTGAAATACTCTACTGATTTCAATTAACAACGGATTCTTATTATTTAATATAATGATAATAATATTTAATAATAATGTATATTATTTACATTTATATGTGTTAAAAAAATAACCACTCCGCTGTGTAGAGTTGAACCATACAACCGTGCGTGAATAGTCCGGTCGCGTAATGGAAAAATTCTCTCACGGCACGTTGAAAAAATGTCACGGACACTGTTGAGAATCGTTCACCAACCGGGTGGGGGTAAATCGCATGGACTACAGTGGAAATATGGGACGACTTTCTTGACCGTAGTTCATGCGCTCATCATTATCCTTGTTCGCGGAAGTAGCATGTACTAGAGGGCACGGGTTCCGTGCGCAAATGTCCCGGCAATGGCTCAAGTATCTCACGGCGAGTTCGTTGCGATTGTGGCGCGTACAGGACCATGAAAAAATATCAACGGAGTTCTTTCCGGGTAGATGGTAGGAAACCTTCCGAGTGGCAGACTCCTTGTTTTAAGTTCTTGAATGTCAGATTTACCAACTAAACTCTTAATCTTCCATTGACCTCCATAATTCACGTGCGCAGTTTGCAGCACAGAAGTCACCGATATTCATCTTCTCAGTTACGCGTCCTGTGTGACCACTTCCTCTATCTTTGGGTTAGCGGTGATGTTGCTGCTGTTGCTGCTGCTATTGCTGCTGTTATCATGATTAACACAATCAAATACTTAATTACGCCATATTTTTTTACATTAGGATATGGCGATTTTTCTTTATTTGAGCATCGTCCAAAACTTTACATACACGGAGAGAAAAGTTAGGTATTTTCTACTAGGCACTCCGGTAATTTTTGCGGAAGTATCTCCGGCAGTCTACATACTGCAGACATTACAGGAGTAGCCTATAAAGGATACAGGATGGCTTAAAGCAGAACTCGGCTTATATGAATATGGTAAAATATATAGGATTATTCAGCAGAATCGGCAGAACTTATTAAAGAGAAAATTAGCGAATTCTTTAAAAACTTCCGTTCAGTATTATAATTTTAAGTTACGTGCATTGCAGTATATAGAAACAATGTAAACTAAAATACCAGTGATAATCGTGTGGAAAATTTATACTTTTGACTGTAAAATATAAAGTAAGTATATATAAAGTAAATTCAAATCCAAAAGCAACAATTCGTGACATATGAGAGGCTAGGTTTTCGTATATTCTACGCACACATATCCACTCGGCATATTACTTACCCTCGAATCGTTGAACAAATCGTTCCATCTTCCACGAGATTAAAATGTTTTTTACAAATATATCCATTACATATGGTTTTCAGAGAATTTTTCACATCACATACAGGCAAGCACACCGGTTGTCGCGGAAAACCACATTGCACGTGGAATGTTGGTATTACTGCGCCGACGCTGCACTCATTGGGAAAAAGTCCTGAAATAACTGCAGTATTGAGATATTGCGTTTACCTTACTCGGAACGGGTGAATTTACAAACGAAAATAAGATGAAATTTGCGGAACTTTTCTCTCCGTGTAGGTGTTGACGAGGTAGAATTTTATTTTACATTCCGCATTCTATTACCGTGTGAGTAATTTAATACTACGAATTCTCTGCGCAGCCCAATATATTTAATAAAGCAATTTCAAACAAGTAACGAGTACGCCTTTTAGAAACTTTATTGTTGCAGTGTAACGAAGTACGGTCGAAGGGTCTGGAACTAATAAGTACTTTCATTTTCATTGCAGATTTTTGTGCGAGAATCCAGAGATCTTTTCTTCAAAATTTCAAACATCTCAAGTGATAGTTATTTCGAGTAATGATCCGACATCTAAATCACGAGTACTCAGTTCCACTAATTCCGATTCACCACATCTGGCCGGAACTAAGACATTTTGTAATAAAGAAGGAACGATAAAATCGACACTGGAATATTGCAATGACATAAACAGCGATTATACATGTAGTTTATGTCCAAAAGCGTTCAGATCAAAAAATCTTTACGAGGGTCACATGGTGGCACACAGTGATGCTCGCCCTTACGATTGTGACATTTGCGGTAAGTCATTCAAGCGTACAAATACATTGGCTGTTCATCGGAGAATTCATACGCGGGAAAGAAATTTTGTCTGCGACATATGTGGAAAAGCCTTTGTCCAAGCTTCACAATTGTCCACGCACCAGCGACGACATTTTGAAAAATATACACGGTTTTGTGATATATGTAATAAAGGATTTTTTACTAATGCAGAACTTCATGGGCATATGAATATCAAACATGGTGCTAAGCAACATGTATGTTCAGTATGTGGAAAATCTTTGCCAAACAACCATTCTCTTATACGTCATTTGATGATTCATGATCCAAATTTTCAACCAACCAAACACCAATGTGAGTTCTGTGGAAAGACTTTCGCATATAGAAACTCGCTAACTACTCATGTTAAATCACATACGGGTGATAATAAGTATGACTGTCATCTTTGTGGAAAGTCGGTTTCATCAAAAGGTTCTTTACAAGATCATCTGCGATTACATAATTGTGAAAAGTCATTGTTTTGTGAGGTTTGTGGAAAAGCGTTTCATAAACGCACAACATTAATTGTGCATAAGAGAACTCATACAGGAGAAAAGCCTTATAGTTGCGAAACTTGTGGAAAGGCATTTACACAGCATTCAACCTTAGTCATCCATAAGCGTTACCACACTGGTCAAAGACCTTATCAGTGCAGTTTTTGTAGTAAATCATTTGTGTCAAAAGCTCTTCTTAATGCTCATGTTAAAATCCATTCGAGATATCTTGTATAATTGTATAAATTAATTATTAAACCTTTTCAGTATTATGAAAATCGGTTTACACTAATGTTCTTAAACAGTCGTTTGATAAGTTTTATTACTGTAAGTTAACAAATTTACATTTTTTATAAGAATATAGAAATCATTGTACAGTTTTAAGAAATAATAAGAATTGTTTGTAAATAATTATCGTATTATTTATTTTTAATTGAATTGCAATAAAATGGATTAGAACCTTATTAAATAATAGACAGATTCCATGCAACACTATCAATGCGTTAGGTCAAATATTTTGTCTCGTGTTTTTACCGGTGTTCTATATCATTGTATACAATGAATCTATCATGCGTGTTATTGAATGAGGTAAATCACACCCTCGTCATAATTATGAATAAACGCCAACGAATCAATAATTGCTGATTAATTAGCAGATTACGTATTGGTGTTATATTTTGGCTGAAGAACAATAAGACATGGAATGTAAAATGAAAAAAAATATGACAGTGAGTAACAAGATGGTCTTTTATTCAGTATGTGACTTTTCACATTTCAGGTTTAACCAGCATGGATCTCCCACAGAGTTTTCTCCAATGGCAATATTTGCAAAACTGAACTTAATGAAGAAAAATTCGGATTCGGAAAAATCAACATCTAATATTGGAGGATTTTCACCTGCACGTCAACAAGGAATCCACGATGGAAGTACTAAAGATCACAGCTATAGTGCAATAAAGCAAGAAGTTGAAGATTTAGAGGAAAATGGCAATAATAGCGATGGTTATAACAATGAGGGCGGTATTGCTGCAGATGATACGAAAGGTGAAGAAGATGTCAGTGACGGTGGTGCTTATGATGATGCTGATGATGATAATAGTGATGATGATGGTGACGATGATGATGGTGATGATTGCGATAATGACAATGATGATTTACCGCTTACATACCTATGTAAGCTATGCAGCGTTTTCTTTGCAACGCAAAATCTATTAGATACTCACATACTCGAACATAACACCAAAAATCATAAAAAGAAATCCTGCGTTCAATGTGGACGTGTTTTTCGCACTTGTATCAGCCTTACAAAACATATGAAGAAACACGCTGACTACAAAGAACGCAAAATTACTGGTAATACTGACAGAATTCCGCTTACAATTAAAAAGGAAAAATCGGAGGTAGAATTTATGTGCAAAACTTGCAAAAAAGTCTTCCGGCATAAGAGTAATTATCACAAGCATCTCCTGCGACATACTGTAGGTAATCTGTCGTGTAAACACTGCCCGAAGAAATTTCGCCTCTTTCGAGATCTCACCCGTCATGAGAAAACTCACTTTTATCCAAGTTACATGTGTAAAGAATGTGATTATGAAACAACCGTGCTTGCCGCTTTAAGTATTCACATGCTTAGACACACGGATAAAGCAGACTTACCATTCAAATGTAATGAATGCGAGAAACGTTTCCGTAAAGCCGTCGATCTTCAAGAACATTATAATATCCATTCCGGGGAAAAACCGTTCTTATGTCAAGTTTGCGGCAACTCGTTTTACCTTAGACGACAGCTATCAGCCCACTGCAGACGAATGCATCCGGAAATAAAAGCTAACAAGGTGACGAGCACCGCCTGTGATATTTGTGGCCGTGTACTTGCGACCAAGCGATCTCTTTTTCGGCACAAGGAGAGCCATAATCCAACAAAACTCTATCTCTGTGATTACTGCGGCAAAAGTTTGAGTAGTGCAGAGCATTTGAAAAAACACAGGCGAATTCATACAGGGGAAAAGCCTTACGTATGTGACATTTGTGGAAAAGGTTTTACCGATTCGGAAAATCTAAGAATGCATCGACGAGTCCACACTGGTGAAAAGCCCTACAAATGTGATCAATGCTCGAAGGCGTTTAGTCAGCGATCTACTTTAACAATTCATAGACGAGGACATACCGGAGAACGACCTTATGTATGCCAAATTTGTCATCGAGGATTTTCCTGTCAGGGTAACCTAACAGCACATCAGAAGTCAACCTGCGTTTAAATCGTGACTTCAAAATTGGCGTTCAGTTATTTAACGCAAACATTAAGTGAATAGTTTATAAATAGTATTTAAAATATTCACGGTTCGAAATAACGGCAAAAACATCTTGCAAATTTAATTTAATAGTTTTTAATTGCTATTTCGTTGATAAGAATTATCATTTATACTATTGTTATTTTTTTGCTCACCTGTCTCTTCTGGCTGAGGAACTTGGTGAGATAAATTTTTTCTAATCGATCGCGAAATCGAAGCAAAGTTGTAAGTGCTATTACTAAATGATGAGTTGCGGATTTATCATTTGTTACAACGTCAGGTTTCTCTCCCCATATATTTTACACAACACTTACTTCAAAGTAATAAATAGTGTTTATATATTTGATGGTTTTTATATACAAACTACTGGTCGGTTCACATGGTTCCTTCATTTACTTTTTAATATTTATAAGTTTTTTTTTTTTTCAATGAACTCATTTTGCTTTCGCCAATTATTTAAGTTAAATATTATTCTAATGGTTACATATTAAAAACAAGTCTATCATTGAACATGTGCTTAATTTCTATATTACTTCAGTTTAGTTTAATTCGTAATGGAGATTCCAGAACTGACTAATGGCGTGTTCTACTTTCGTATTGGTTTTTCTATTTTTCCATAAGAGCTGTGTAAAACGTTGCACCGGATTGGTACAAGCTTTTGCACAGGCTCTTGTGGAAAATGTACAGAAGCAGAAAGCGCTATAATACAAACAATGAATGGTTGAATGGGGAAAAATTTGAAATAGTCTCAAACCTTTTGAGACGCTTGTGGGTCTATGGAATCAAGTGAAAAATTTATTTGAATAAAATATATCTGGAAAAATGGTCAATAAAGTCGAATATTCAGCAGATAACCAAGATTACAAAATTAGAAAATGAACAGAGCTAACAAAAAATATAAATAAATTTGTCGTTAAAGCAGTGTCTTAGGTCTATGTTCTATCATTTTTCTGACCCTAAAACAGACGTACATGATTATACCGTGACTACTTCAAGGGTTGACTCCTTAAAGAAGCACGATGAATCATGATTCGGCATACCTGAAACACAATCTACCTTTATAAACCTTTTGTGTTAAACTTCTAAAGGAAGTGTCAGAGAAGATATAATATAAACATAAAATTAGGTTCAAATACACATAGCTCTAAGTTAACAGTAAGTTATATACCTGAAGTCCGCATCATTGGAATCCAGCGAAATTTCGAAATATTTTTCGTTAGCTTTTATAGGCTTATTTGTTTCATAGTAAATTCAGGGAAAGTTAGTGCATGTGTTTTTGTTTATGAACATTTAATTGTTCTTGCTCTTTCAGCCTATAACGTGCTGATGAAGTTAGGTGATTTATTTGTATTGATTAATGCAAAATTTTACGTCACAATTTGCGAAGAGATTGATCTTGTAATACATAACACCTTCATAGTTCATCAAGATTTCTGTCAATAAACATAGGACACCGCAAACATGTGTCTATTTTTAAATGTAATAGACTTCGAGAATAATTTACTCTTGGTATTTACCATATAGCAGACATGTCAAAAGTATCTTCCAAGGGGACAATATTTACAGCGCGTTAACCACGAAAACTATTGAGGGTGCATGCATACTGAGAGCGAGAGCGAATCGCGAAAAGCGGCAAACAAAGTGTGAAATAAAAGGAATCACGAAAATTAGCGAGAGCTCGTTATTAAGAGCTGGCGAACTTTCAAGTTATTTAAACTCATTTAAACTCTAGTATTTTTTTGTTTCAATATACCTAACAAAGGACCCCGCACAGACGTTATGGAAATTGGCTTTCGGAGGATTCTCTTCAAACTGCAGGAAAATGTTGTTCATATCAAACAGATCAAAAGTTCTCCTGGCCATAACTTCCGTTAAAGCATGATTTTGGCTCTACGGGCCCTTAAAGGTCAGTAATTTGCGACAAAATGAATAATTTCTTACAGCATACAAAGTAGACATATTTTCTCACCAGCGATTAAAATAGTATTGAAAATGGTACTCAGAGGTGTTCGAGGTCTCTGATTACGAATCTGAGCTCAAAATGTGAAAATTGAAAATGGCGGAACCGACACGGGGGACCAAAAGTAAGAAAAATTATTTATTTAATGAAAAAGGTTGATCAATCGTTTTCGAGAACCTTTTCGGGACTAAGAGAGTACGCGCTCTTTCGTCCCATGTAGAATACCCTCTTTTTTTCCCGACTTAACTAGAATGATCATATTTGTGAGCATGCATCGTTCATAAGGTGGTCATTTGTAAAATAAATCTAACATTTGTAAAAATCGTTGGTTTACATGTGACTAAAGAACTGAAGTTGTAATGTGCATTACAGAAAATCACTTGATAGCGCATGAGAAGATTTTATATTTAGTAACCACCTATTTTTACTGTCGGCATTAGCGTAATCCAATGTGCAGCACGTGGAGGTTGCTCTATCGGACTGAAATCATTATTCCCGAAATGTCAATGTCAGACATTCTTTTCATGAAAGTCCTAAATCTGGTCGGTTTTAATTTAAGGCAATTTTTGTAAAAGAAATATTAAAATCAGATTGTGATAGAGGATTGAATGATGAAAATATACCTAGAAAGAATTAATAATTTGAAGAGTTTCTACATAATATGAAGGATAAGGTCATTTTCAACAAGAACACTTCTATAAAACAGAATCGTCAAGAATTTTCACAATTACTTATTTATTACATTTATTACATTTATCACACAAATGTTAGAAAGTAAGAAAGTATCGGAGTTTCCACGATCATCATATGACGTTGCAATCTCGCGAATATGATCATTCTAATTAATTCGGGAAAAAGTAGCGTGATCCACATGGGACGAAAGAGGTGTACTCTCTTAGTCCCGAAAACGATTGGTCAACCTTTTTCATTAAATAATAATTTTTCTTATTTTTGCCCCCCCCCCCCCCTTGTCGGTTCCGCCATTTTCAATTTTCACATTTTGAGCTCAGATTCGTAATCAGAGACCCCGAACACCTCCGATTACCATTTTTCAATACTATTTTAATTGCTGGTGAGGAAATATGTCCAATTTGTATGTTGTAAGAAATTATTCGTTTCATCGCAAATTACCGAGCTTTAAGGGCCCGAGGAGTCCTGCTTTAACGGAAGTTGTAGCCATGAGAACTATTGATCAGCTTGGTATGAACAACATTTTCCCGCAGTTTGAAGAGAATCCACCGAAAGCCAATTTCCATAAGGTCTGTGCGGGGTCCTTTTATTCCTTTCCTTAGTATCTTCTATGATAGAAAAAAATTATGCACATTTCAGCTTTTGTTTACCCGCTTGTCATCTGCGGAAATTCCTTTGCCGCTCGAAAATTTTCTAATTTTCCATTAGCATGATGAAATTTTCGCAAATCGAGAATTTTCGTGATTGTTAAATTGCTCCGCATTTCGCTTGCCGCTTTTCGCTGATCCGCTTTCAGTGCACGCGCACCATTGTACTTCAAACGTTGACGGTCACATTCGTGCTTTCGACGCGCAGTGTTTATTTTGCGGATTTTCCAAGTGTTATACTATTTATTTAAGAACAAGCTGCATTTTCCTCTGAAGAATGAAATTCTAAGGAAATCGTACAGAAAAAGTGATTCGCAGAGTTCGAAAATCATGATGTTGGGTAGCCAAAATCATATATTACTTTAAAAGTTAGAAGCAAAACAGATGTGGATAAATAAATGCATGCGAATCTGTTTCTGGCTGAAATAGTTTATAATATCACGCCGATATTGTGTTGAGGTTAAATGTAGCGTTGGAGTGTGCAAAAACGTCAGAGACTTAATAATTATTTTTTTTTTATGTATAATGTACTGCCTCACAATTAATAAAGGAGTGAATCAAAAATAAAATTTTACATATATTGGTCTATTGGAAAGTCAATATTAATATTGATCGATATTTATGATTGTGATGTATACAGGGTACTCAGCAATGTTTTAGTAATAGTAATAAAATCACTTGAAGAAATGTAAATGCTGAAATTTTATCTAAGATTTTTTGTATTATCAGCGTATGTCTGTAAGGAATATTGTGTAACATACTTCTTCAATATCGCAAAGTTATCTTTGTTTTACACCACTTCGTGTATTGTCCAACTACTCAATTCGTAAATTTAAAAACTATGTAGTTTCATTTGTTGTTTTTATAAAAATACATTTGATAAAAATTAGATTTCGCTGATTCGACGATTTCAACTATTTAAATCAAAAGTTAAAGTATCGGTAATGACTATAATTGTTATGTCTTAAATTTGAGTACTTACATAAATAATTATGTTTGATACATATACTGAGTCTCTAATGTTCGTTCTTAAAAAGCAGTTTGACCAGTACATAATTGAATATATTTTAAATGTGAAAATCAAAATGACCTGCGAACTCTTCGAAGATTACTTCTGATTGCAATCTTCCTGTTCCAGAATCGAGGTTCCAAAAGAAGAGCTCCGTGTTAATGTTCACAAGTGGCAATTAGAAGATATACACAAGATGAAGATCCAGCTTAAACGGTACGGCCTGGCTTATGTTTTACGTGAAAATAAAGTAGCAGAAATGCGTGGGAAAAACTCAAAAACTTGTAATGAAATAATATCTCTTGTAAATGGGCATATGAGACGAGTAAATGTGAGGCAGCTGCCACGCCTAGTTGAAACTCGTAAAGTGAGGATACTGAGTGACGAGTATATTAATAAATATTCACAAATCACGAACCCACAAAAGGAACAGGAAATATTAGCAGGCAGAATAGATAATTGTGACAGTCCATCACCAGTTCGTTTTGAGTACCGACCTAATGTGCTTTGTAAACAATGTTTTGAAAAATTTCGAACTGTTCGAGAAGTACTTGAACACATACAGAACGATCCGAACTGTGCAAATCCTCAGTTTCAGCATGATTCAGCAGAGCCATATGAAATTTGTTCGATTTTCAATTATCGAAAGAGACAAAGAAACAATTCTTCAAATGAACGTACTCTTTTTAAGCGGCGATGCAAGACACCAAGTTGCGTTACAGAAGATAAAATATACAAACGAAAATCAAAAATACTAATACCTGCTGAAGAAACAAATTTATTTAAGCGACGAGCAAAAACCCCTAGCTGTGCTATGGAGAACAAGATTTTTAAGCGCCTGAATACAACGTTTGCCACTGAAAGTAATATCTTTGAACGACGGTGTACAACACCTTGTTGTATAGTTTCACCTGAAATGGCTAAAGGAACGAAAACTCTTAATCATTATGAAAATGAAGTAAAAGCTACAAGATTAAAATCGACAAAACTGGCTTCAAATAAGAAAGAGGCTTTATGTCAGTCGATAACTCCAAATTCTTCTAATTTACAAAGAATTCAGAAGTCACAATTCAAAGCTACAGTTAGCAATAGGTCGATGAAAACGATAAAACAGAATAAAGAACAGCATAAATCTCAGTGTACATCCCAACGACAATCCAAACGTAAACTAATACGTGCCAAATGTCCAAAATCATCTAAAGATCTAGGCACTGCATTGATTTTGAATCAAATAGAAGAACACAGTGCCATTAGTGTAACATGTAAAGACTGTTTGCTCAAGTTTGATTCGCTTAGAAACTTACTTATTCATAGAGCAAGAAACCCGAGTTGCGCTGGAAAACCAGAACGATTAATCGAAGGCAGTGATATATCGGATATTGAAGACAATGAACGTAAATACGACTTACTTTATTCTTGTCCCGTCTGTACTGGTAAATTCATTTCAAAGCAAATGTTAATTGTACATAAGACAAGAGAAAATCATTGGGATTGCAGTAGAAAAATAATACAAAATGATCATTCGTACGTACCAGCCATGAAGATTCAAGGGGTATTAAAGATGAAGCAAGAGGCTGAAGAGTCAGTTATCATAAAACATGAAGCACTGGATAGTTGTGAAGAAATGTACTGCGCTTTTTGTGCATACAGAGTTGCTGACATAACCGAATTCAATTTGCATTTTCAAGCATATCGACAAACAGAATCTCACTGTTGTACTTGTAACGCGTGCTCAAATCAGATGACTGATTATTTCATAAATCTTCCAGTTGGATCATTGCCACCAAAGCCATTTTGTTTAAGGTGTTCTTATGCGAGTAAAACACCCTTTGATAACTGTTTAAAACTCTTAACGGAAAACTTAATATGTCGAAAGTGCATGAGGTCAATACCGAATCCAGCGTATATGAAATTTCACAACTGCACGTCCGATCATAATTCTCCACTCTTGAAATGCCCTTTGTGTTCATTTACATTACAAAATTTAACACCGTTTTACCATCACATCATTAAGCATAATGACATTCAAGTCCATGCATGCAAAGAGTGCAATAAACCATATAAGACCTGGAGAGGGCTCCACAAGCACTTAAAAAAGAAACATGTCGGTATGAAGTTTGAAGTCGTAATGAAGGAAGCTGCAGAAGAAACACTCCAAAGATTTAACAACAACGGTGTAATTGTTGCATGTCTTTAACTTTTCATATTTCTTAAATAAAATCTGCCATCAGAATGTGAGTTTTTTGTTACTTAACTCTTACTAATTTGGCGTTTTCATTTGCAGTATATGTACATTTCTTCAGTGTCTATATGATAGTCGTGGGATTGTATGTTACAAAAGCGATAGAAATTCTTTTGGGTTTGGACAATCAATTTAAAGACGGTTTTATGTACAGGTAATGGGCAATGTTCTGTTTAAAAGTGATAATTGTGAGAGAAAACATAATTTAAATAACTGCAATAATTGACAAAGGGGTAATATGGATATATAAGAGTATTGGGTGAATTGTATACCTTGGTAAGCGCGAAATGAAATGTGGAAAAGATATTTGTGATATTAAAACTCTTGATATTCAGAAACCTACAGAGGAGATTTCAAGTGAACACATGTACACGATTGCATAAAATAACTTCAAAGACATTTTGTGAATGGTTTGACTGCAACTGGTGAAAGTGGAAAAGAAAACTTCAATTATTTTAATGTTTTCAATCAGAGATTAAGATTTAATTCCAATTTTGTTTAATTATTAATTACAAATCAATACTTTTCTGTGTATGTAACAAGTACTGAATAATAGTAAAATTGTTTCCACTATTCTCATGGGCAGTAAGTGCAGTTGGTTCTAACTTATTTAAAAGATTTGCTTATGATTCATACTATTACTAAATAAAATATTTAAAATTACGTTGAAAATACGTTTATTTAATGAACAATGACCATTAACTATGTTATTATATCTGCATTTTACTACACTGTCTAGATATCACCTGCTAAAGTAAAGATAAGTATTACTTTTTTTTTTTTGTTATAAAGAGTATAATGGTTTTCGGTACAGAGTTAAGTAACTTCACCATAATGCAATTTGTAGTCAAAAATCCGATCACGATCACTGAACAAGTTTAATTAATAAACAAAGTGATTTCCTGCTATATTAGGAAGTTTTGAATTCGGATATATCTACAAAACTGATTTAAATAAAACGCGAGAATAAGGTCTATGCTTAAAACTTGTGACCCTTTCTATATTCATATAAGTGAACTCATTAGTCACTTATTCTAATGCGACTAACTGAAGACCACTCAAATGTGCCATTTGTAAAAATGTATATATATATATATGTATAAAATATTGAAAGTCGTTTGCTGCAAATCTGTGTTTTTTTTAGTTGTATAAATAAGTGAATTAAAAGTTTTTTGCCGTAAGTAACTATACATCATTAATGATTTTTCATGAAATCAATAATAAATTTCTGCAGTGGTAAAAGAATATGTAATATTTATCCTCTATTTTCAGTTTGTTTTTCAATTGCAGATTCAAAATTTTGCAGTTGGTAACATGCAATGAATTTACTGTGGTATGTTCTATTTGTATTTAATTAAACATTGAATATTTATAATATTCGCTAATAATGAATTCTTATATAACATGTGCATATTATGAATCTGAATATTGATATTTAAGAATTTCAGAAAATCTGAAAAGGAAGAAAAATTAATAATGCTGAATCTAATATAAAGAAGAATCAGTAAAATTGCTTTTGCCTGTTATGATGAATTCATAAAGAAGACACCCTTCTGATAATTATGCATATTAAGGGATTTTTTTAAAATTGATTACGTTATTAAATGATTTTTAATATTTCTATTACATACTTTGTGGCATCCATATTCTTTTCTTTTTGTTATTTTGTGTACAAATGTTGTGACGATAACTGTATGAAATCTTATGAATATTTGAAAAATTTATGATTAATTTCGTAAGTCTGTATCTCATATGTATGCATACTTCTGTAATAAAGTCATCTAATTAAACTTGGGCAATTTTTCTTTTAGTTCTTTACAAATTGTTTTTGTGAATTGTAAGGTAGTACATACATAATGTAATTATCTTAATATCTTTGAATGATTATTGACATTATAACATTTTCATGCGGTGATGGCAGGAAATCTACAAATATTCACACACACACACACACACACACACACACACACACAGGCACGCGCGCGCGCGCTATAAATATGCATATACACATCGGAAAACTAAAAATATTACATATCATATTATGACGGAATTGCGAAATTAATCCTAAAAGTAATAATCTAAAGTAAAAACGCGATAAGAGTTGTAAAATCGCGTATTCAGTAAACGTTATATAGTTTCTGGTATTTGTTAGAATTCGTTATTGGAATGGAACAGTAGAATATAATTAGTTTCCGATTTCGATGTAACAGTTAATGGATTGATAATCGCAGAGAAAATACAGTGCTTGACAACATATTCGTTAATTGAAAGAGCAGAGATTATATCACAGATATAAGAACAGAAAATTATAAATCACCTGAATCTTGCGTTGATCATTGAAATAGTTTGAATGATTAATTATGATAATCTAGGTGATCGAATTTAAATATTTAAATGATTTAAGTCATAATTTACTTTACAGAAACAATTAAATAAAACTTTTCCTTGCATGATACTAATTTTTTTCATTTTTGTTTTAGGTACTCTGCGTGTGAGGTATCTGGACTGGCCAGTCTTCCACTAAGTTCGCAATTGAATTGTATAACAGGCTCTACTCAAGATTGTCTCCAATATGAAATAACAACAAATGTTAAAGAAGAACCAATTGATATAAAAATTCGCTTGCCAAAATATTCTGTCCAAAATGATTTGCCCTTAAAAGGAGAGCTTTACAATAAGAGTTGGATGAATCTCCGAGGTCATTTGATTGATAAAACAATATTGTCAAATAGCATTAAAGGGAAAAAATTTGTAGTCCTTCAAATTGCAAATACAAAGACTTCAAACCCTGATATTATTCCATATAGTATGCTTCAACATACGTCTCAATGCACGGAATTGTATAATGACGGATTGCAGGATGTACAAAATGAAATTGAAGTTGAAACAAAAGTGGAGCTAGCTATAAGTGAACCTACTTTTTCAGTTCAACGTCAAAATAGAGTAAACAACCATATAATTAAACATACTTTCAAGGAAAATTACTTTTATACAGTTAATGCAAATGGTACCTGCACATGTGATATTTGCAATGCAGTGCTTAGTTGTAAAAGCAGTTTGTATCGACATATAAGATTGAAGCACACACATGCTCAACCTACGCAATGCTCAGTATGTCTAGAAAATTTCGAAAGTTACTTGTCATTGAAGGAACACCGCAAGATCCATCGAAGTATAGACATGAGGGAAATTTTCTACTGTGATCATTGCGAATACGAATCTCGTCGAAAAACCAATTTGGCACTGCACATCATGTCGAAGCACTCGAATAATTATCCCTACTCTTGTACTGTTTGCAGTAAGCAATTCAAGTTGAAACAAACCTGGCAGTTACACATTACGAAACACGCAACACCGAAACACGTATGTGAAGTATGTGGAAGGGGATACTATAAGATTGGTAAACTGATGACACATATGAATTTAGTACACCAAAGAGGTTATACATTTAAATGTAACATATGTAATAGAGTACTTCTTACGCAAAGAAATCTTAATAAGCATATGAAGCTCCATGAGCAGCCATACTTATGCAATGTCTGTGGTATGAAGTTCATATCGGCCTATAAACTCAAGAGACATTGTAAGCTACATTCTGGAGAAAAAAAATTTTTATGTCCTGTCTGCAGCAAAGCGTTTGCTTTCAATGATACAATGCGAGTTCATTACCTGACGCATACTGGCATTAAACCATATGGGTGCATCTTGTGTGAAAAGCGATTCTCACAACGCTCAGCATTGATGCTTCACTGGAAAACTAAACATCCTGAAGAAATTGATCCACCTCCACCGATTCCTCTAAAAAATATATTAAAAGATATGCCAATATAATGTGTCTCTTTTTAAATATTCGGATATCGCTTTTATAGAGGGCATATTGTTTTGAAAGATCAACTGCTACAGTTCGCATTATTTTTGTAAATGTTTAGTCTTAGAGAATCAAATTTTTCATTAATGAAATATTGTAAACAATGTAAGGATCTGTATATGTACTGTTGAAAATATAAGTTAAATTTTATTATATGTATATCCAATTACTAAATAGTACAGGCTGAATTTATAATTTTGCAGCAATTTATATGCGTCATTTAACAATAATTAAGCTAAACGTTGAATAGCTCTTTGATCAGGAGAATCTACCGCACGAAAGAGTTTATGAAATTGTAGAATTTAATCAATCTTCTTAATACTCTTTGAAGTATGTTTATTGATAGGTTTGCATAATTTCAATATTATTTTCTTAGAGTAAACTTGTGACTTTCATTTAGTTTATCTCAACCACGCGATTAACAAAAAAATTATGTATTAATCGTAAATAATTGGAAAATACGAGATTTCAAATATTGAATCATTCATTTATTATTTCTTGAATTCCTGGCTACTCATTATGTCATAAGTAAACTATTTGTACGCGTAATCCTCTACAGCTTTATATTGAATCTGAGATGGCGAAGTTTGTACGTCACTTTCCTAAATCTTGGACAAAAGATAATGTCATTTATAATTTTTATTTTTCTTTGGTTTATTTTACAATCTTTCATGTTAAAAAGGATTTTCATTTTCTGATTCTCCAGTTAAAAGCGTTGGTAGAATAAAAAAAAAATAGATCGCATTTCAGATTAAGTTCAGCATAAGGAGATTTCATTGGTACTTTTACTACAGTTAGTCCTTATTTCCTATCCGTTTTGTTATAATTTGTATCAATTATGAAATAAATAACTTTTTGTAAACCATTTTTTAAGAGAAAGTTGACAGAAAATCTTGTACATTATTATATATTTTAATCATATTACAAATTATTTATTTACGCTGATCTCCATTTAATATTTTTCCTTTTTATTTTAGGAATAAATGTATGTGGTTTTAGTAACTCGCAGTAGTCTGAAATAATTTCTCTGAAAATGATGAAATTTCATTTAAAAAAAAGCTTACCAAGTTCTTGTTACAGCAGCCTCGAGTTTTGAAGATTATGTTTATTATGTTCAGAAGAAAGAAAAGTTCGTTTTTATATTGGGACAATTTGCGTGTCTCGTGGAATGTGTTTCATTTGCCTATTCCTGCGTGCGTGTGTTCTCCTACAATAATTTTAACTTTGATAATTTCATATTCTTATCATAAAAAATAAAAAAGGTCGGCATTGTCCTACAAATTAGTTTGATGAGAGTTTTCCTCGACGTTTCGAATATCATTTTGAAGAGGTTACTGCGGCGAGTCGTGTTGCGTTACCGCTTTTATAAGTTTCCTGCTTTTCTATGGTGGGGATGGTCCTGAACGTTTCATTGTTGTAATAATGCGTTCATATGCGGTGTGTAAACTTTGTGTTTCTTCAATTTTGTTTAGTGGAGCTTCTTGTAATTTAATGTTAATCATTTCCGATATACGTCTATTGTAAAATTTATTTTCGATGTCCAGTATTTTTGTGTTATCCCAGTCAAATTTGTGTAGTGTTTGAATTCTATGTACTGTAATTACTGTGTTTGTTTGAGAAGGTCCCACATATGATACATCGCAATCCATACAATTTATGCAATACACGGTGTTGTGTGTATCCATATGTTGTATTTTGTCTTTACCTTTTTGTATTATTGCTGATAGATTGTTTCTTAGAGATGGTACGATCTTAATGTTAGTATTGCGAAAATAATTTTCAATTGATTCGTACATATGTTTTGTATATGGTATTTGTAAATATTTGAATTGATTTCTTCTATTTTGTGTGTTAACCTCTTGTGTTTGTGAATTATGTATGTGAATTCGTCTTGTAATATATTTGTCAATCATTGACATTGGATAATCGTTATCTAGTAAATATTGACTATGTTTTACTTTCATTAGGCGCTTCATCATTGTTTACAAATATTCCGGTAGAATTGGTAATAAATAGTATCATCAAAAGATATTCATATATGAGAAGGACTATTACAATACCTTTGGAAGATATAATTAACATAATAGAATTTTTATTCGGTAATACATATTTTAAATTCAACAACCGTATTTACAAACAAACACACGGAACACCCATGGATTCACCGGTGTCACCACTATTATCGAATATTGCTATGGATGATTTGGAAACTGAATACCCTCAAAAATTAACATTCAAACCTGTCTTTTTTTATCGTTATGTCGATGACATCTTTACGTGTATACCAAAAAACAAAGTATACGAAATATTCTCCACATTCAACAGTTACCATCATCGATTACAGTTTACACACGAAATAGAACAACTCAACAAAATATCTTTTTTAGAATTTTGGATCATTAAAAATTACAATAATAGACTCATTTGATTGGTTTTGTAAACCAACGTATTCAGGCCGTATCTTGGACTACAATTCACGTCATCCATACTCACAAAAAATATCCAGTATTTACAACCTCACAGATAAAGCCCTAAAATTAAGTGATAAGAAATTCCATAATAACAATATTCACAAAATCAAACAATATTTACTAGATAACGATTAGCCAAAGTCAATGATTGACAAATATATTACAAGACGAATTCACATACATAATTCACAAACACAAGAGGTCACAAACACACAACATAGAAGAAATCAATTCAAATATTTACAAATACCATATACAAAACATATATACGAATAAATTGAAAACTCTTTTCGCAACACTAACATTAAGATCGTACCATCTCTAAGAAACAATCTATCAGCAATAATACAAAAAGGTAAAGACAAAATACAAAAGATGGATACACACAACATCATTTATCATATGCGGGAGAAAGTAAACGAACATTAAAAACTAGAATAAACGAACATCAACGCAATATCAATAAAACTTCTCAAACAAACATAGTAATTACAGAACATAGAATCCAAACACTACAAAAATTTGACTGGGATAACACAAAAATACTGGACATCGAAAATAAATTTTATAATAGACGTATAGCGGGAATGATTAACATTAAATTACAAGAAGCTCCACTAAACAAAATTGAAGATACACAACGTTTACACACCGCATATGAACACATTATTACAACAATGAAACGGTCAAGACCTTACCCACCATAGAAAAGCAGGAAACTTATAAAAACGGTAACACAACATGATGCGCTGCATAACCTCTTGAAAATGATCACAAGTTGTTCGAAACGTCGAGGAAAACTCTCATCAAACTAATTTGTAGGACAAAGCCGACCTTTTATATTTTTTATTATACAGGGTGATCCTTTTGTTTATGCCAACCGTCTAATAGTGGATTCCTGAGTTTATTCTAAGTAACTTTTTCTTGTACCAAAATTGGATGTGAGGCTCAGAAGAGCCATTGAAATTTAAAAAAAAAAGAATGACTTTTTGCAAAATAACTCGGCTTCTTTTCAAGTTATTGTAATGAAAGAGGGCTCATTTTCAAGCTTTTGTTAAGCCCTACAATTCCTTCCTGAGCACATTTGTCCTGTG
Organism: Trichopria drosophilae; assembly: GCA_030407085.1. Lineage (NCBI taxonomy): Eukaryota > Metazoa > Arthropoda > Insecta > Hymenoptera > Diapriidae > Trichopria > Trichopria drosophilae. The sequence continues at coordinate 79,637,895 of CM059583.1, forward strand.
GTGAATATTTCTGAAGTTACGGTCTCGAAAATGGTAAAAAAGGCTTTTTGCGTTTTTTCGCATCTAACTCATTTCGCAAAATAGCTAACGAAATGTCAAAATAGAAAAAGTTGTAGAGCTTGAAAAGACGAAGAATTTTCCCCCTCATATAGAATTGGTGACTAACCCACATCGTCAGTACCAAACGCGTTTTTCGTCAATTCTACGACATTAAAAGTTTTCCCGCGGACTCAATTTTCATTAAAAACGAACATATGAGGGGGTAAATTCTTCACCTTTTCAAGCTCCACAACTTTTTCTTGTTTGACATTTCGTTAGCTATTTTACGAAATGAGTTGGATGCGAAAAAAATTTGCCTTTTTTACCATTTTCGAGGCCATAACTTCAGAAATATTCACCGCAGGACAAATGTGCTCTTCAATGAATTGTAGGGCTTAACAAAAGCTTGAAAATGAGTCCTCATTCATTGCAATAACTTGAAAAGGAGCCAAATTATTGCCAAAAAAGTAATTTTTTTTTTCTACATTTCAATGGCTCTTCATTTAAATTTTGAGCCTCAGATCCAATTTTGGTACAGGAAAAAGTTACTTAGAATCAACTCAGGAATCCACTATTAGCCGGTTGGCATAGACAAAAGGATCACCCTGTATATAGTTCTACATAACAACACCATTTATTCATATTCTTATCCTTTTACTCCATTATTTTTCTTTTATCTTTCACCCGTTCTTGTGCATTTATGGCCGCTTGTTTCACTTGTCACGCGTGAAGAGACACACAAGTTGTCCGAATTTGCGTGGAACGTGTTTCGTTTTTCTCTTTCTGGGTGCGTGGGTTTTCCAACAATTCACTCCCTCGCCCGCGTGAAACTTCTATTCGGGTTGAGTATAAATATCACTCACCGGGCCTCCATTTCTTCAGTCCGCTTACGACGACTAAGGCAGGATTTCACCGTCGTTCCTTATAATTATAAGCGGTATTGGTGACGCTCTGAGATATAGGTGAACTTTTTTTATTTTACTTTTTTTCCACGAAACTGCTTTATTAAATCACCAACAAAAGGAAGAAGGGAGTTGCATTATTGTTGCATAAGTATATTATTGCTGTTAAATTATTATATACTAACTTATATTAACAATATTATTTCATTTAGAGTTTTTTCTGAATTATGGAATCCAGCCTGCATCTGTTCGTCCTATCCCAAATATATCTAAGAGGCCATCCATATATTAGGTAACGCGTTTTTTAATACTTGTTGACCCCCTCCTCCTTCTGTAACAAATTGCCTCCCCCCCCCCCCCCCCCGACAATCAGTCAATTGTACGTAATTTTTGTAAACTTTTCCTGAGAATAGCGTTGTACATAACTTATAGGTTATAGGATATAATGAAATTAACACTGTTACCAAGTAACAAATATGAAAAATAATAAATAAATTATTATGTAAACATAAGATAATGAAATCATTATCATTCGTTTACTTGCGTCCATGGAATTCACAACCAATCAAAAGGATCGACAATGACTGGAATTTCATCGTTCCTATCATTTTTTATAATTTCATTTTAATCAATTCATTCGTTATCAATCCGTTTAATGTTTTCATTATCATTTAACTCGATCAAACACAGAGCTTCTTTTCCTCTACAAGCAAGTACTCGACGAGGTTTCATTCTGGAAGTTTCCAATGGTTCTGCACGAGGGTGTACATTTTTGTTGATGCTTTAAAACCTGCACCACGCTTGTTCCTTTCAAACATGAGTTCTTCTTGAACCTGTTGAATTTTTTTATTTACCAAATTTTCGGATGGCGTGAAGAAGTTCGAATTTCTTGCAATTAACGATGGGCCTTTCTCCTCTTTATTTGAAATATGTGATTGTTGTTTGTCTTTGTCATATTATTACAGACAAATTCACTAAAATAAACCTTTTTAGCATTCTTTATATTTATCCACAAAACCGCCAAACTAGCAGCCGATTCAGAAACGCGCCGGGACGAAAGTAAACAAATGAGCAGCTATTAATTCGTGTAGTTTATATATATATAAGGCACACAAATGAATTAGGTTCTAGGACATATGTTCCCGGAAAATCGTTTCCGCGGGCGATCGTAAAGTCTCCGGTCACGGAAAATTCGGTGTGACATTAATGTACAATGCCTTTTGGGGGCTGCCGCCCCCAAAACCGCCGCTAAAACTATCCTAACTTAACTGAACATGCCTCAGTTCGTCGCATTCCTCTTTCTCTCTCACTCCCCCCTCCTCTGTCTCTCTCTTCCTCACTCTCGCGATTACTTGCGAGTTCCACTTGCAAAATTTATATGATACCATTTTACTTTAACCCTTTTACAGGCCGAAGGTTCTGGGCAATCCACAGTACTTTTAAGCATTCTCGGGGTCGCTGATTACGAATGCGAGGTCAGATTTGAAAAATTCAAAATGGCGACCGTCGAACTGAAAATTTTAATTTTTTGAAACATAAAAAATATTACCATATTCTACGCAAAATTCTGAATAAAAAATGTCTCTTGCCATTTTTGTCTAAATTGTTCCCGGAGATAATAACACGGTCAGACTGTAAAACAGCTTAGTGATGCTGTGTCTCGCCTTTTGCTTATACATGTTTAGTTAGTAAGCAGCACTGCTTTCTGCATTCGGCCTGCGATGGAATTTGCATGTTCCCGACAGGCCGGAATGCTTTTGATGTTTTGGAGGAATGTTGGTCTCATTCCTCCCAGCACTCCAATTATCAGCACGACGAGCTTGATTTTGAATCCTCGATACAGCCTGCGAATCCCGAACAGGAGTTCCTGATATTTCATCCGTTTTTCGTCCTCTTTGCTGACTATATTTGTTTCTGCTGGTGCAGAAAACTCGATGACGAAGATGAATTTGTCATCGAAGTCAACAAGGACGATGTCAGGCTTATTAGCTGATATTTGCCTGCTCGTCGGGAATGAGTAATTCCAGTATATTCGGCACGACTCATTCCCGACTACGGATTCAATATCAGTGGGAACGTACGGCAAAATTGGGGTTGCATCAATACCATAAGTGCTGCGAAGATGGTAATACAGCACTCGAAGAGCCGCATTGTGACGTTCGATGTATGCTGAAACTGCATACATTGGGCATGCTGCTAAAAGATGCATTAGTGTTTCAGCATGACATCTACACAATCTACAAAGCGTACTCTGTACCGCCTGGTGTAAGATGTACCGGCGATACGCTAAGGTATTGATGACCCCATCCTGGCATGCAAAGATAAAACCCTCGGTCTCGGATTTCAAGCCGGCTGATCTTAAGAAGGAGAAGGTCATCTCTGCCGACAAGCCAAGTTGTTGGGCATTTCGAAAGAATTGTCCATGCAACGGCTTGTCGATATGCCTTCCCTCCAACATAAGGAGTTGTTCCTTCCGTATGTTAGCCATGAGACGCACTGGGCGCAGATTAATGACTGATTCAGCCTCCTGTGCACCACTACGTCCCACGTTGAAAACCAGACCGAGGTTTCGCACCGCTCGTTCCGCCGCGTTGTACAAAAACGCCCCCTTCCCCTGAATTTAATGCTGATGTACTAGCATCATCAGGGGATCCTCCGTTCGATTAATCACGTCGCAAGCTGTTTCGAGGACCAATCGGTCATGCATACTCTCCAGGCTTAAAAGGCCACGACCTCCCATATTTCGGGGCAAATACAGTCGTTCCACGGAAGATCTTGGATGCAAACTGCGTTGCATACAAATCATCTTCCGTGTGCTTCGGTCAAGATCCCTTAGCTCGTCAACGTTCCACTTCAGTGCTCCAAAATAATAGAGCACTGGTGATACGGCCAACATATTCGTGGCTGCCACCTTATTTCTCCCGGTCAATTCTGATGACCAGATCTGACGGAGAATGCGCCGGTATTTCTTAATGATGGTGGTTTCAGCAGCCTGCACATCCTGGACATGCCTTTGAGGTACGCCCAGGTATGTGTAGGCTTCTTCGGCGCTAAGGTGGCGGATGACATTTCCGTTGACGAGCTCCATATCGTTGTTATGGGAGCCTGACCTTCCTCTGTGCAAATGAACGACTGCACACTTGTCCAATCCGAATTCCATGCCGATATCTCTCGAGTATGTGAGGGCGATGTTCAGAGATCGATGTAATTGATCTTCGCCTGATGCGTATAATTTAAGATCGTCCATATAGAAAAGATGGGTGATCTTATGTACACGTTCACCAGGCGGTCCACACATGTACCCTTGAGATTTCCGGAGAGCAACGGATAGAGGCAATAGTGAGATGCAGAAGAGCAGAGGATTCAGAGAATCTCCCTGATAGACACCTCTTTGGAATTGAACCAGTCTAGACATGGTTCGACGCTTGCCCGATGTCATGACAAAGCGTGTTTTCCAAAGAGGCATCAGGTCTTCTACAATTCTCACTATGTTTGGGTGGACATGGAGGCGTTTGAGCAACAAGCTTAAAAGCTCGTGCGATGTTGATTCATACGCCTTCATGTAATCCAGCCAGGCTATCGACAGGTTACGCTTGTACTGGACTGCGTCCTGACAAACACACCTGTCGATAAGCAAGTTGTCCTTGCAGCCGGATACACCCATTTTGCAGCCTTGTTGTTCTACTATCCGTTGCCACACCGGTTTCACGGATTTCTCAATACGTTCGTTCAAGATGTTAGTGAACAATTTGTATAACGTATTGAGATACGTGATCGGTCTATGGTTTTTCGGATCGGACAAGTCTCCCGATTTTGGGATCAGTGTCGTTCGGCCCTCCACCAGCCAGTGCGGAATGGGTTGGTCTCCATTTATATAAGAGGTGAATATTCGGGCTAGGTGTTGATGGACAGAAGTGAACTTCTTCCACCAATAGTTATTAATTCCATCCCAGCCCGGCGAGGAGAAATTCCTCGCTCCCGTGATGGCATTTTTCACCTCTAATGCACTGACGGGTGGGCAATCTTCACTTTGTTGTGTGACTTCGTCGCACAACTCGGTGAAGATTTCAATACCTGGAGTGCCTGCATTAAGCCTAGATGTTTTCTCGTAGATGCTCCCCCAGAATTCCTCAACTGCGGCCATCGACGGAAACTCGCTTGAGGCTGCGATACGATGTTTGAAGAGGTTGGAAGGATTCGTCCAAAATATTGCATTTTGTCGAATTCCATCCTCCCGTCTTTGCAGCCTCTTTTTGGCATCCGCCAAAACCCGAATTTTATCCGCCAAACGTTGCTTGATGTTGAGCAACTTCAGCTTGTTCAGTGTGTGATAGTACGTGCGCAGTTGTTGTGCGAACTTCTTGACTTTTGCCGTAAATGAACGGCCAGATGTTAAATAGTCGATCACACACTGAACTCGGGAAGCGAGTTTCCGTGTCAGTCGAATCTTGCGGTTCAATTGAGACATGCGTTTTGTAATCTGCCGACTCCCCGATATCTGTGTCAGATTTCGCGGAGTCACCAGATCACTTGCAACCTCGTAAACGGCACAATTGACTTGCCACAGGTCGCAGTCATCCGGAAGAGCATCCAGAAGTAGGCTATTTGCTCTGTCTAATTCTCGTTGTTTAGGCAAAATTTTCGTTGTCAAATTTTGCCTAAACACGAGTGTCGTGCTTTCATAATGTGGAGCATCTCTCTCAGCACCGCGTACGGGACTCAGTTGTTAATGACCGCCCATCCGGTACCGGTTGACAGCTGGGAACAACGAAACCTATCCGCCTCAGATAGGCCACATAATCTCTCAGTTGTTGTTGAGAAAAGCGATCTGCCAGTTCGGGATGCATTACTGCAAACCGACTATGCATTCGCGCCATGTAGCCTCTCTGTTGCGGACAGCTCTCCTCGTAGCAGCGCATTATATCTTGCCTGAGATCCTCCGTCCACTGAAATCGTCCGTGGGCATGTTGGGGTTGTTGTCCCGGGACACCCGTTTCGGCCCCTCCACCTCGGGACTGGGCTGCATCCGAAGCAGCCCGATGGTCAGGAGCCCTGCGCGTTGCATTTCTTGTAACCGCATGTACAGGGAGTAGGGTGGTTGGCCCTACCCCCCGTTGTTATGCCTATCTCGTTTGTCTCTTACCTCGCCATCCACTGGGGTTGGTTACCCAATCTCTGGCAAGGTTGCTAAGAGTCCAGGGCCCACCGGCTTTAATAAGCACACGTGGAGGTGAGAGTAGGCCATTTGGGAAGATAGGCTAAGATGCGGCTTTTTGCATAGCCGCATTGTGTTACGCGTCATTCCCTTTGGGCCCCTACTGTAGCTTAGCCCTTATTTTTTTCTTATTGTTGTTGTTATTGTTATTATTATTATTATTTTAATAATAACTTTAACAACAACATTGGTTTCTTATGTCGCTCAATCTGTACGAAAAGTGAGAAATTTTTGCTCAAATCTCTACCAGATCAGCGTGAAAGGTCACTGCAACCACGCCCCAAACCATGAGGTAGGTGATTGCAGTGTCAGTCATGAGTCGATTCCCGTCTGACAGCACCTCGAAAAATGTTAAACAGACAGCATGGTTCGTCTTACATATCGCGAACTGCTGCTTGTAAACGATCCCGAAAAACTGCCAGATCGGGGATCGAACTCACGACCTGCGACTTCGTAGTCCAGTACGCTACCGCCTGAGCTACGAAGCCGGTATTATATATTATTATCATTATTATTGCATACATTCCGAGGAAAAAATTCCGATAGATCTCTTAGAATTCACATAGATTGAACGGTTTTCGTTGTCGCTCATTACGAAACCTGTGGGAGATTTGCGACATTGAAGTTGGCGGAATCTGTACGGTGGAGCTTTTTTGAATTTCAATAAATATATTATAGATCATATATAATAACTTCGTTCGAAAAATACTCTGATTCTTTAAATTTGTAAATTCCTTCCACTTCCTTGGTTTCAGTAACTAATTTACCTACTTACGCATAATACCACGTGACGGTTGAAGTTCGGTCTTTCATGTGCTGTTCGTTTGTTAATTTTCATCTTTGTTTTCGCAAAACATATTTGTAAAACAAAGAAAAAAATAAAAACTACCAAACTAAACTTTTCTTTCGTGTATATTTTTTTTCACGGTCGTTGCAACATTGAATTCATGCTCGCTTCTTTGCAACATTTTGTAACGTTTCCCGCATGAATCGTTTCCTGACATCGTAAATATTTACTAATTGTTTCGCTAGATTGGTTCGGTATGATAACTGATCTCCGCATACATCTTTCTTGTAGCATTTGTGTAATATATGGGAATTTACGATGGCCATGTCAATATAGTATATAGTAATACATGATTGGATGCCACCACTTTTTTGACTTTCTGCCTATCATATACCTTTCCCGTAGTTGATCAAACCGATCAACACTACCCATAATGGCATAAGCTTGTACGGTAGTTGGGCATTGTAAAGAAATTTGCCAACCATTTCTCAATTTTCTGTTGATTTCTACAGTATGCGATGGGTTGAAAGCTGAAGTGAGTAAAGTGACAGGTTTAGTCTCCATCCATTTGATAGCAGCGACGTTTCCTTTAGTCTCGAATTGTGTTCTCCTCTTTGTATTTTTTTTTACTTTTAATCATATCAGGCAAACCTTTCTGATTTATACGAACTGTCGCAACGGAGTAAATTCCTCTTTGTACAAGTTTTTCAACAAGATTGACAGAAGTAAAGAAATTGTCGAAAGCTACCAAGTGTTCATGTCCGATCGTACCTGTAACTAGATTCAACACTACACGTTCACCAAGAGGATCTTTTGTATCATATTTTTTTGATTTTCCAATATACCTTTCTGTTTTATTCATAAAGCCTGTCTTTGAATCAGTCAAACTCCACACTTTGTACCCCCGTTTTTATAGGTTTCTGTGGCATGTACTGCTTCATGGATGATCTTGCTTTGAAAGGAATCATAGATACATCAACAGAGACCGTTTTCGAAGGGTTGTATACCTTAGCAGATTTATTATTCATATGTTCTAAAAGAGGCCTTACTTTATGAAGTTTATCAAAGTTGGGATCGTCCCGGGGAAGCATAGTACTATTGTCACTTATGTGTATCATCTCCAATAATTTGAAAAAGCGTTTACTCGTCATAATTTTCGCAATGCAGTCAACTCTCAGATAACTATCGGTACTCCAATAATTTTCTATTCTAGGCATTTTATGAATTCCCATAAGAATCAGTACACCAATGAGGGCATATAATTCATTTACATTAGTATCATTCCAATTCGCTGAGTTCTCATTTTTCTGACGGGCATATCTGTTAGTTTCATCAACAATTTCTTGCATAAATTTTTCTGTGAATATTTGAAAAAAAAAGAATCTTTCACCATTTTTTTTAGGAACAGAAAGTATATTGATCGTAGGAGATTGTTCAAAATCTTGTTCAACAGCAAATTTGTCTGTATTTTGAGACCATTCAGAAGTTGAGTCAACATTTTTTTGCAGGACCGAGTCAACTTCAGCTGAATCCACATCTGAATTCTCATCATAATCTGAATCATCGTCCACATCAGAATTTTCAGGTTCCAAGGGTAAATTGTCTTTACCGACAAATTTTTTAGGCATTATGATAACAAATGAAGTAATTACGTATAAATACTTATGCACACATATATTTATCGTAATATACATTACCACGTAAATAAGAATAGATATAGTTCCGTAAGAATGATATAAATATCCGCAGTAAAAAAGATGCATGAGAGACAGCACATATGTATTTTCCAGAAAACAACTTCGCTTGCGAGAAACGAACTCTCCGTGAAGACTGAAAAATTCCCCATTTTTTACCGTGGAATGTATGCAATTTCGGAAAAAATCACAAGAGACATTTTTTACTCAGAATTTTGCGTAGAATAAGGTAATATTTTTTATTTTGAAACTGAAACCAAAAAACTGAAATTTTCAGTTCGACGGCCGCCCTATTGAAGCCGCCATTTTGAATTTTACAATTCTGACCTCGGATTCGTAATCAGCGACCCCGAAAATCTTTAGAAACGTACAATTTGTAATCGTAGGATAATTCATATCGTTCCGCCTAGTAAAGGAATACAGTAATGTGTAATATTGCGTTTTGAAAGTGTCGGAATTTTTTCCTCGGAATGTATGTAATTTAGACAAAAATCGCAAGAGACATTTTTTATTCCAAATTTTTTATGTTTCAAAAAATTGAAATTTTCAGTTCGACGGTCGCCATATTGAATTTTTCAAATCTGACCTCGGATTCGTAATCAGCGACCCCGAGAATGCTTAAAAGTACTGTCACTTTTTCTGGTGGATTGCCCAGAACCTACGGCCTGTAAAAGGGTTAAGTACTACTCACCTCGGCGATTAATAATATACTAGTCTCAAATTTAGAAAATAATAACAAAATTACAATAATGCCTTATAATAATATAAACAGTAAACAACCTCGAAGTCTAGAAGAGTTTTAAACAAACCGTATTCACACATATTCCTGGAACAAGTCCATACATGTTCACTAAAGGAAGTTGTCGGGAAATGATTATTGTCATGACTTTAAAATAGGATGATGGAAAGGAAAAGGGGGAGGGAGTGGTATTCCAGGCTATTTTTATCTAGATACTACAAAATGCTATTTTTCAGACCCTTCAGGGGAACGGTTTTCCGAGGGACGATTTTTCGGGGAACGGCTTTCCAGGGAACGAATTTCCGGGAACAATTTTGCGGGAATATATTCCGGGGAACATACATTGGTCAGATTTACTTGCCAACTTTATGCCATCTATGGCTAATCGGGCAAGGCTTAGTCATCATCCCACGCAGGACGATACAAACAAGTAAACAATCACAAATACTACAGATAATCGACACCGTCAACAGTTAGTCGGCGGCCTGTGCCGTAGCAGGCGTATCGCAAACATTGTCTTATTTTCATTCAAGACAATATTGACGAAGCGTCGACCACGGAAAAACCATTCACGGTGTCGATAACTACCGACTGATGTCGGTAGCAGTCCCAAATTCGTACCTTCGCCCAGCAAGGTTTCCTGAATTATCCGCAATGGAAATAATCAGAACAAGTTGCCGGACGGGGATTCGAACTTACGACCTAAGGAACGTTCAGTTTACGAGGCGAGCATGCTAACCACTTAACCATCGCGTTCCCTTCACCATGAGTTAGATATGTGACTAAACATAGTCCAGATAAAAAAACAACAGATAATGCTTAAACGGTGTTGTATGAAATTTGTGAAAAAACAGGGAATATTCACGCATAACTCAAGGTGTAAAAGATGTTCGGGGGTGACATTTTTATGAGAACATCTTAAAGGTATGCAAAACCTATTTCACTTTACAGAAAAAATTAAAAAAAAAGTCTGTGACTTTTGTGACGTGTTACAAAATCGTTAAAACCCTCTGACGAGCAGTGCGCTCTTTTCACGCTCTCTCTGGAATAACAAAATATGTTCGGGGTTGAAATTTTTATGAGAACATCTGAGAGGTATGCAAAATGTATTCCACGTTTCAGAATAAAATAAAAAATGTCTGTGACTTATGTAACGTGTTACAATATCGTTAAACCAATCTGACGGGCAATGCGCGCTATTCAGGCTCTCTGTCGAAAACCAGAATATGTTCGGGGCTGAAATTTTTATGATAACACCTTAGAGGTATGCAAAACGTTTTCCACGTTTCAGAAAACATTAAAAAAAAAGCCTGTGATTTTTGTAACGTATTACAATATCGTTAAACCCCTCTGACGAGCAATGCGCGCTTTTGAGGGTCTCTCTCTCTCGAAATCCAGAATATGTTCGGGGCTGACATTTTTATCAGCACATCTTAAAGGTTTGTAAAACCTATTCTACGTTATAGAAAAAATTAAAAGAATTCTGCTCCTTCTCCTCCAAATTCAGTATAATATTTGCACTATTATGAGATGCTACAAATTATTGGAATAAATTTATTTATATGAATTATAATGATGAATTAAATTATTTATACTGAATACTACGTCTTTCTTTTTCACAGGTATCTAAGGAAATGGTCGTCAAGAATATACCGTTTATTATGATTGACATATTAAAAACATTCTCCACAATGATGAAAACGAAATAACCCAACAAACGCAAAAGAATATGATCTAATTAAAAAATTACGCTTTCAATCCAGGTTCTTGACGTTTTGCATTGAAAAACGTTCAAATCCAATTCGAAGTTGATCGACCGTTTGTGTGTTATGGCTTCTGGTGGATACAAGTTCTTGTATAATCCGTTCTCTGTCGTAACCAGAACTGCGACGGAGGATGGTTCCATTTTTTTTTAATTTTGTTTTTTATTAAAAAATTGTATCAAAATTATATAATATATTTTAAGCACGCGCAATATTCTATAGTGCTTGAGGACGATGCTGTTGTCTTTCTTGACACGTTGATAAGATCACCGTCTTTGGATTCTCTTTTGCTCCAATGTAACTCATTTGACGTAGAAAACGGTTTTGGCGGTTCACACAACTTTCTGCTGGCTTCGTGTAGTTGTCTCAAAATCCACTTGTCGAGCATGTCATCTTCCGTGAAGTCAACTATTTCACTTGTTCAAACAATATACCCCCAAATACAGATATGAGCTCCACAATTGAGGCTCAGGGAAGAAGAACCGGTTAAGCGCTCGAAGCCAGTAGCAACAGACAGGAGTCAGACAAAAAAATTCGACTTCGAAAAATCGAATTGAAAAAAAATACCACTATATAGAGAATTTCAAGCGGAACAATGTTTACATTTAACATTTTTTAATTCGACTTCATCTTTTTTAGGAAATAATTAAAAACTGAAAAATGTCACCGGCCGCTAACTTTTTAATTATATATCACGATATCTCGTGAACTATCAAACGAAACGACTTGAAATTTTAACTACGTATACAATATAGTAATACAAAAACGAATAGAAGGTTAAACAATTTCAATTTCTTTTTTTCTTAATACAGGCATATGTAAACACGATGCAACGGTATTCATGACAATTTTTTTTTCAAACGCTTGGGGAGTCGAGCGAAGTTTTCGGAAATGAAAAACTCAAATTGTAGCATTGTAGAGAAAGAGTTGAAGAAGTTTTCTGCGAAAACACAATTTGGAAAAATGTACACAGTAAAAAACTACGAACGTTAATTTAGTGCTAGAATTTTCGAGAGCGCGCGTCTTTGTTTCTAAGTTGAATTAAAAAATGTTAAATGTAAACATTGTTTCGCTTGAAATTCTCTATATAGTGGTATTTTTTTCAATTCGATTTTTCGAAGTCGAATTTTTTTGTCCGACTCCTGTCTGTTGCTACTGGCTTCGAGCGCTTAACCGGTTCTTCTTCCCTGAGCCTCAATTTACACCAACACCAGTCGACGATATTTGGGAAGGGATGTCTGTGGGGCAGTACAAAATCCAGTTCTTGCAATTGAAGGGGGGCAATCCTTTTTTGCCAAATGGCTTTCAATAAAACCACATGGGCTTCGCTTTATTTTCCGCGAAGGCATGCCATGTAGTGAGTCAATGTAGACTACAGTATTTTCTGGAAACACCACGAAAATGAGTGGCCAATGACCACCCTTACACTTTGGTAATAACCAAATTTTGTGTGCCCACGCTTTCACTTTTTGGGCCCACTTAAAAAACCGAAGCGTTCTACTTTTTCATTATTAAGTAATGCAGTAAAAAAATGCGGGTCAAAGATTAAGGGTTCATTACTTTCAATTAATTTGGAGCAAGATAAAAAACTGTAAATAATACTGTCATCGATACAGTTATTGGCCATAAGAGGTGTTACACTCAGTTTATCATTTTTTATATTGCACACGTAAAACGGAATGTTGCCGTTTTCATTTTCAATTATGTTTAGCCACGGCTTTAGGATTCCACATGAACGAACGTGAGGAATGACTGGTTCTTTTTTTGTCGTCTCCGACAAGTCCTTTTTTGCACGTTTCTTTTTCAGATTGCCACTTGTCATAAGGAATTTGAAAATTCTGAAATCCGGCATTGTATGGTTTGGATTCATCACACTTTCGCCATGTTTCCGTCTGCAAATCTAAATCAGATCCTGCATCAGAACTGCATACTTTTCTTTCCAAGTTTCCACTACTTGCGTAGTAGTTTCCACTTTCTCTGTCACTGACATTGGGAGGACGTTTATTTTTGGAAAGTGATTCGTACGCTCTTTTCACAATATCTTTCTTTTTTTTAATTGTTTTATTTTTTACTTGTGAGATCGGTTGCTTTTTTGTTGTATTTTTCATCTGCCTAGTTGTTCGCGTGCCATATGTTCTTTGTAGCCGTCGACCATGGACATTATCTGCTAGTGTCTTAATCTTTCGAGAAATTAAGTGGCGCATTTTTCCATCAAAAACGTAGCTTTTTATTATTTTATGCCATTTTTCGAATGCTACGTTCGAATGTTGGCGAATTCCAAACTCTTTAATCATTACAGCAGATCATAGGGGATAGTAGGGTAATAGTTCTTCTACCAAATAATTTATAAATTGTGCCGCGCATTCGTTTCTGGAGGTACAGTATCTATTTTATTCCATTCTGTCCAAAAGAGACGATAAAATTTTGACTTTTCTCGTTGAGTCTTCTTCCACTCCAGTCTCCATTTACGTAACCGAATGACACCTCTGCATCGCAAGACAAATCGCTAGATAATGTATTCATCACTTGTTCCAAATTATCTTCGTGATCATTTGATTTATACTTTCTTCCTACCAAGTGCTATGTCTGTTTAAATAAAAAAACCACATCGTTAATATCCGTCTTATGTATAAATAAAGCCACAATAGCACGTAATATGCCTTTGACGTGATTGCCCGCAGTGAGAGTTTTAATCCTTTTGATTTCAGCTTTAATAAGATGACTTGGACACACACGAATTACTGTTAAAGGCATGTCTATCTCTTTTTCTTCAATCAGTTTATTCCACGCAATATCCAAATATATTGTCAAGTCGATATTATTGAAACCTTTAGTAGAAGCTTGAATTAAAGCTTTACTAAAATCTGTTTCAATATGTGAAACAACAGGTCTTACAGTGGTAGTTTTCTTCATTGCCGAAACAAAGATCTCCAGGCAATGAGTAATTGTTAGTACATCATATCCACGAGTAATGAACGCTATTACCGCAATGGATACAGAGAGTTCTCCTCCGGGAATTACCAAACAGTAATAAAAAGGGCTTTTTTCGCAATCGTCAGGTTTCGTTAAAATAGTATCAGTTGCATCAAAATTGAGACCCAAGTATCCTTCTTTCCTCAATTCAACAGCCACCTTCACCTGCTTCTCTGAAAACAGCGTAATTGAGAAAGATGGATAGAACTTTAACTTTAATTCCTTGCCACCTTTCATCGCACTCAAGTTCATGTTTCAATTTGACGACAAGAGAGTGAAATTCCTTGTCCAGATCAAATTTTTTGTTTTCCTCAATGACAATTTTGTGAAGCAACATCGCTGATGGTGCGTCATTGCGATTGCCAACTTTCAACGATTCTTCATTGGTATTTGCGATTAATTCGCCTGTTAACATACAAGGATGTTTCTTTTTTAATTCTTCTGTTAATTGGCTTCTAACCACGCCAGAATAAAAACGGCGGTGAATTTCTTCCTCACTGTGATTAAAATCACCACTTTGAGTAACGTGAACCTCGTATGGGTCAGGATATCGGATATAATCTCTTATAGTAAATATATACGATCTGCAGTTTTCGAATTTACATTTTGCTGTGGAAGTAAATGTGAAACTCTTTTTTTCTTTTCCCTCGTTTAAATTTATTGTACTTAAGGTAGCTAGACCCCAACTGTGCAAGTCAAAAACGATGTAACTATAAAGTGTAGAAACATAACCTCAATAACAATATGCAAAATCTAATTATAAATAAATAATTAGTCTTATGTCATTCAAATATCAAATACATACTAAATTAAATTAATGGAAAGAAAAAATTAACCTAGTGAATAACGTAGTACAGAAATAGTGGCAACGTCGCATTTTATCAGCAAAGCGCGATTTAAACACAGGTATGGACATACTCCGCTGTGGATCGAAACAGAGTTTGTTTTCGTATTTTATTTAATGTGGTCGTATACAGAAAACGAAAATGTCTGCATATTTATTGCATATTTTATGAATACGCGTATGTGTATTTTATTTATATTACGTTATCTACAGTGGTTTTCATGCTTAACTCATCAATAAAAGTACGTATGTATATTCAAATACTCGCGCGCAAAACAAAGAATGATCTCATAAATGCGACGTTGCCCTATATTCTGTATCGTATGGCAAATCCCGAGAAATTTCTGAAGTTGGATTTTTGATCAAGTCGAACTTTTTTAATTAACGGTCAATGTTTACGACTTTCAAATATGTGATTCCTCATTACTTCAATTACTTCAGACTAGTTTTTCGTCAAAATCTTTACAGTAGGTTTTATGCTATAAGAAAATTTGTATCGAATCGGCATTTTTTCGACAACTTTCATCCTGGCTACCATACTGATCTATGTAAAAACATGCGATTTTTGATTGATTATATCGCGGGAACTAAACGGTCAAAATTGTTCAAATTTAACAGACATACGCATTGTTATTCAAATTAGTTTTGCTGAAAGTTTCAAAAACTTCTTGAATAATAGGTGTTTAGGGTCTAGCTACCTTAAAAACCAAAACGCATTTATAATTAAGAGTTTCAAAATATCCGTCAATTACATTTCTCCATCCCCTGCAAACAGATGTATCTGCACTATTGAAGCATTTTTCAACGTCTTCTTTTATCAAAGTTTTGCCAACAAGAACTTCTTTAGAAGTGTCAGGTAAAGGTTCATTTGCATCATCGTCGCAATCCGAGCATATCATCGTTTCAAAAGATGCATCAGGATTAGATGCGTCATCGATCTTGGCAACTCAGATGAAACATTAAACTTCTTGCAGTTGGATAAATCAAATGTTTCGTTAGAGGAATCTGATTTCAGCGTAAAATTTATAGGTGATTGACCATAATTAATTGTTGTCTCAGAAAGATTTATGGCTAGTAGTTTGCTCTGACGGTAAAAATGTCACCTCCACTGGCACTGCGTTAGAGATAATATCTCCGTTGCATTTAGATTGCAATAGTTGCAAAATTTTGGACTACTGCCGTTTCAGCATGACATGAATTTTCTGCGCATGTTTTTCAACGGCTTTGAGGGAATAATTATTAAGTACAGTGGGATAAAATTCAAACCATTCTTTAAATGTACATTATAAAATGTACCTTTTAATAACGATGATTGCAGACAATAATATTTATTCTCGCAGATGGCGAAATTGTATTATAAATTTGTAAAACAGAGGAACATAAGGTTAACGATCAGTACAGGGGATTACCACGGGCGAATAAAAAATATTCGTGATTCATAATAGTCAGTACAGGCTCTTGTAATGTACCACCCGAAGGAAACATTTTTCAGGGAGAAAGCTGAATCATAAAAATACAGTAGCATAGCCGTATGGTGGCCAAATTAGGAACCATGCCATTGCATAAATCTGACAATCAAGGATGAATGCTCTGAACTTGGGTTTGCAAATAACAAACGAGCGACTGCAGTTCGAAACATTTAAAGAAGCGTGTTAAACAGGATATGACAGCTAGGCTGTTAACCCCCGTTTAGACCGATAAATAGCAAAAACCGATTTTGCCAAAAACATTTTTGCAATTTTCTTACGCCATGTTAGCCATTTCAAATGCCGGTAAATAACATTATGAATAGATATTGCTACGTATTAGCCTGGAACAAAACGCAGGTCACAAAATACAAGTGAAAATATTGGGACGTTTTCGAGCGGGCATACATGTGAATGTTTAAATAATTGGCATCATTAGATCATATTTTTTATAAATTGTTTAACAATTTCTGAATCATTATAGTCACATAAAAAAATTCTAAGTGTATATAAATTTATTTAAAAGATTCGAATGAAGCGACTTGTCCTCAGGTTTTATATGATCTAGAAATTAATACTTATTTTATATTGTGATTTATTAATACATACCAATCTTTATATATCTAAAAAAAGACATATTTACCAATAAACAAAGTATACTATAAATCTAGTGCGTACACTCACTTTTTTAAGTGCATAAAGTGAACTTTTTATTCCAGACGAGCGACTAATGTCACAGAATTTTTTACGATTTTTTTTTGCGCCGTTGGATAATTCACATTCCCTAATAGTATAAAGAGATTTGCAACAACATTTGAGTGCCGAACATAGTTTGGATATCAAATTACGAACGTAAATGTCAGTGGCAAAATCATACCTCTGCATGTATATGAAATTTATAAAAAAAATATACAATATTCAGAATTTTTTATTATTTTTTTTATAAAGCTGGATATTTCCCAATAATATAAAGAGATGCAAAATTTTAGCCCCGAACACCCTTTGGTATTAACAATGTTAAGAATTTTTTCTGATCTTTTTTATAACGCGGGTCCTTTCCCAATAGTATAAGACAACTCTCCACAAAATTTCATCCCGAACATCTTTTGCATATCGAGTTCTGCGTCAAAATGTTAATACAGCCCTACCTCTGGAGAGGTTATGTTTCGATAGTTATACGCTATGGTCAGAATTTTCGAAGCATTGTTTGGTAACGAGGGATCTTTTCGCAGCAGTATAAAAAGACACTCCACAAAAACGCCTAAAATGTGTTCATTGCTCGTCGGAGGGGTTTAACGATATTGTAACATGTTACAAAAGTCACAGGCTTTTTTTTAAATTTTTTCTGTAACGTAGAATAGGTTTTAAACACCTTTCAGATGTTCTCATAAAAATTTCAGCCCCGAACATATTCTGGTTTTCGAGGGGGAGAGAGAGAGAGAGAGAGAGAGAGAGTCTATAAAGCGTTGATTGCTCGTCAGGGGGGTTTAACGATATTGTAACAAGTTACGGAATCCACAGGCTTTTTTAAAATATTTTCTGTAACGTGGAAAACGTTCTGCACACCTCTGAAATGTTCTCATAAAAATTTCAGCCCCGATCATATTCTGGTATTCGAGAGAGCGCCTGAATAGCGCGCATTGCCCATTAAATTGTTTTAACGATATTGTAACGCGTTATAAAAGTAACAGACTTATTTTTTTCTGAAACGTGGAATACGTTTTGCATACCTCTAAGATGTTCTCATAAAAATTTCAGCCCCGAACATCTTTTAATTAGGCCTTAAAGCTGCAGCAGAAATATAAATATTTTCGCTTTCGTTGTGTGTCCATGGATTAGTATTTGTGTGACAACCATTTCAGAATCCCGCATAAATACACACACACACACACACGCGTATCGTTGTCTCCGGAGTGAATCCGTAGTATTTGGTGAGAAGAGATAGAGTTTTATGTAATAATAAAAATAATAATAAAATGAATGTATGTAACGCAAATATAATATCTGGGCTATGTGTAGTCACATATCTGATTCATTTGTGTGCCTTGTATGTATAAACTACACGAATTAATAGCTATTCATGTGTTTACTTTCGTGCCGGTGTGTTTCCGAATCTGCTGCTAGTTTCAGCATCATAACCGTTAAAATGCCAGGGGGCTTTCGTAATGCAAATGAATTATCCAAAAACATTTGATGCTCTACTGAGAAAATCCAGGTGTGTTTTTCTGCGTGGGCTACCAGGTCATAACCATCTGGTCAAAATGATATACCCTAGTGAAAATTGACACATGACATATGATGCGATATGTACTGTGAGAATTTTTTAAATGATATATCATGTGATTTATCATGTGATAAATGTAAACAGCCATAAAAAACTTCAATAATTGGATGAATTATTGAAGATATTTAAGTTGCTTTTAATTAATTTTTATGTGAATGTAGATATGTCATTCCGAAATATAGTTTTACAGTTTCGCTCGCAAATAAAGCTATGAACTTGAGAATAAATTACCGCGACCGAGGATCGAACCCGACAAAAATGCTATATAATCCTATATATAATGCTAAGAATTGTATATAATTATATATTAATTTTGTATGCAATTGTATAGAATTCTATATAACTAATTTTTACATGTATACAAACACTGGCATTTTGCCGTTTTTATAGAGAAATATGGGGCATTCCATGCCAAACGGACAACTGAGAAGATTAGCATTTTTCGGTGTCTCCCATTAAACGCTTGCTTCTGATGTTCTGTGTCCGAGAAAGGAAAAAATAATTAGTGCATTTTATTCGTCTTTTTATGCACTTTCCGATGATTAAAATAATTTTTTATTTTATTCATATACTCATCGTGATTTTTCAGTTTAAAAAATAAAAAATAATTTTTTTCAAACATGGACGTTTTTTGTAAACAGGCCCAAATGAAAGCTCGTATCTTTTCCTATAACATCCCGATGTTATAATTATGGGCCGGTTGGTTCTTCATCCATAAATATGCATAATAATAAGCGCATTTGGGTACTGACGCTCACGAGGGTGCATTTCTAGCCGAGTGCGCGTATTATTTTGCACATTTCAGGGCGAAGAACCAACCGGGCCATAATTGTGACAATGTGATGTCCTTTCCTTGTATATACGAGCTTTGATTAGAGCATGCTTAAAAAAATATTTAAAACGTCCAAGTTGGAAAAAAATCGATTTTTATTTTTTAAACTGAAAAATTACGATGAATATATAAATAAAATAAAAAATCATTTTAATCATCGGAAAGTGCATACAAAAAGACGAATAAAATCCACTAAATATTTTTTCCTTTCTCGGACACAGAACATCAGAAACAAGCGTTTAATACGAGACACAGGAAAAGGCTAGTCTTCTCAGTTGCCCGTTTGGCATGGAATGCCCCATATAAAGAATGCTAAAAAGTTTTACTTTATTAAATTTATATACGGGTAAAATTAAAAAATTTGGTACTTCGGCGATTTAAAAATAATGTAAAAAAAGTGTTCAGAGTAAGTTCCTACATTTTTTTCGTTTAATACACATCTGAAATAGTTGAATTAAAATATTTTGATTTGATTTTGACCCCCTATTTACTAGAGAAGGAAGTATCGTCTCAACTTGAAATTTTTTTCTTGTTTTTATCTCATTATAACTTTTGGCACTACAATCAATCGGAATTTGGATTGCTAAAAATCGGGCACTTTTTGGGGTCACTCTTTGGTTACAATATTTTGGTACAATATTGATTTACAAAAAATAAGTTTAAAAAATAAAGAAATCGTATACGAGTAATTCTACAGAATCTTTAACTTTTATAGTATGCGACTATGTATCTTGCAAACAAATGAATATCGAACTAAACGATCAAGATTCATTTTCTACGATATATTAAAATGTTAATCCTTATGCGTTTTTTAAGATTTTAAACCACTGGAAAGAAAAAAACCGAACGTAAAGTACGATTTTTACTAAATTTCACAACGTACAATCCAACAATTTCATTTTGATATCACTAAAAAAAAAGGACCTATTATCCAGTCACTCTGAAAATTTCAGAGAATCTTCGTATAATCTTGGAGTGTCAATAAACAACATGCCGAGAGTGTGCTTATCTTCAAAAAAATTGTGCAGCTTAAAATATAAGCGTCCTCCGATTATTCCAAATTCGGGAATTTATTACTTTTTTTAATATGGAGAAAATAACTTTTAATTTCCTGATTTCTTAGTTTCATAGAGTAATTCTACACTAAAAGTACCCAAAAATAAGATACGTGTGCCTCATAAACTAACTTTGTAGGAGTTCTCTAAAAATTATCAAATCAGTGCGTAACTCGTTCGAATACACAACATTTTCGAGTGGCACACTTAAAGGGCGTTTAGGCACGCTTAAAACTACAGATAACATTCCGTCGGTGAATTCATAAACGCTGCGTAATGCGACGCGTATTGCGTCTCACTATGAAATCATATATGTGAGTGCACACGAATGTGTACACGATGAGCTCATTACGATTTCATGAACATTAATGAGCATTTTTCTAGGTTGAAAATAAACATGGATTACTCCTTTTCGGCTGATGTCTTTAGACTCCCGAATTTATTGATAATTAATATTATTAATTTAAGTGAATATTAGTGATAATAAATAATGAGTAAAAAACTGTATTTCTCATAACAAGTACCTTATCTTTAAATATAAAAACTATAAAATATGTTATGCAAGTACACTTGCATCTACAATTAGACTATTGTTTAGTTTCAACTTTGACTTTATTCAACTTTATAAAACTTTATTCAAAAACGAGTTACACAAACTGTTTCTTGCACTTTTGAAGGGCTGTAAAAAACAAAAAATATGTCCCATTAGTGTGCCACTAAAATAATTTTTGATGATTTTGAACATTGAAAAGTTAAAAGTTGTGTAGAATTACTCATATGTCAACATTTTTATACAGGCTGGAAATCACAAATGTTTGGTTTAACACTTCTTGAAAACTTTCAAAATTAAGTTAAAACTTTCAAAATGATATTTAAGTATTCTCTACTACCAACATTAATATCAGAATCACTTTGCATGAGAGATGTACCAGATAAATTTAATTTTTATCGAAATAAACTGAACAAATTTGCTACATAATGAGCGTTGCACGAGGGCATATTATATTCAAAAAATTACTCTATATGTCTACATTACATGTTTAATTTTGGGATTTTCAAATTATGGCGCAATGTTTTCAAAATCTACCTTGAAAAACGAAAAATGCAGTGCAAAACTTACCTCTGTACGCCTTGTCGTCACGAGGGCACTTTCAAAAGGTACACGGAATGGCGAACAAAACGAATGCTTGTTTATTTACATTGCGTGCCCATCCATATTATTTAAAATGCTTAAACGCGAACATTTAATGTAACTTTTGATAAATGTATACATGTATTATATTAAATATATCATTTATTAAGAATAATACATGGAAAATTTAAAACGTTGCACGAGGACAAACATATAGGGACTAAAAATGATCGCTTTTAAATATAATAAGACGATATAGTTTTGTACTTTTTTTCAGGTTGATCACCAAAAAATATAAGTTTTGAGATCCACATAGTGGAACTATGTAAAAATTAATTTAACAAAATGCTGTTGTACAATAAATACAGAAATTGTAATTGAACGGGATGGTTAAGTGGTTAGCGTGCTCGCCTCGTAATCTGAACGTTCTCTAGGTCTCGAGTTCGAATCCCCGTCGAGGAATGTTCTTCTGTTTGTTTTCCATTTGTTTGGAAAGTCGACAAAGTAAACATTGCTCGGCGATGGTACGAATTCGGGACCGCTGTCGACCTCCGTCAGCAGTTTGCCGGTACCGCCAGCGGCTTTTCCGCGGTCGGTGCGTCGCACAGTAGGAAATCGTGGAGGTTTTCTTTTACAAAAATCGGTGTCCAAAGTCATATCTGATCGAATCGGATTAAATTTTTTTTTTAATTCTCGTAAGGGATGGTATTTTAATGCGTCACTGCCTAAATTAATAAATAGGCAGTCAATCAATCATTTATGAACACCTCAACATGCTATTGCAATTTAATTTAATGTATAGATTTTCATATAATTTGTTATACCAATAGTTGTTGAGTACTTGTTTTCGAATCTGAAACCGAAACTCCAAAATTCAAAATGGCGGAACCAATATGGCGGATAAATTTTGAAAAATCTATTCGATTTTTTTATACATTGGTATCAAGGGTTTTTTTGGGTCACTGATTACGAATCTGAAGTCGAAACCCTAAAATTGAAAATGGCGGATCCAATATGGCGGACACATTTTGAAAAATTTGTCGATTCTTTTATAAATTGGTATCAAGGGTTTTATTGGGTCACTGATTACGAATCTATAATTGATTTTAAGTAGTTTGTATTTTCTTTTTCAATCTTCAGGTAAACCATTTTTATCTTTCTCTGTTCGGTATTTATTAGTTTTTATAGCCAATAACAAGTTGTATTTGGGAGATTTTATTTGTTACTGACCAAAAACTGCAAGTAAATACTAGCAACAACAATTTTTCGTTATTTCGACCCTGATTCTTTAGTTTTTTTTTATAAAATCCTTCAAATATAATATGTCAATTATTTATCCGATATCCGGAGCAGAAGAAACGATTGTAAAATATTCGAACATAATTTGTCGCCACGCTGAGAATAATATGAAAATATTGTCATATTAAACATCGTAGTAACATGCTTTTCGTATATATGTTAGCATAATAAACACGTATAACTAACCACCTATAGTAGTAAACAATATGGGTTTTATCCATGTTTTAAACTACTTACGATTTATAAAAAGAATTAGTATAACTGCTACTGTATTTCTTGTTGTTGCTATAAAATTGCCATTACAGTGCAGTGTTAACAATTACAACTACAAGGAGTATTTTATAATATTACAATTCTTAATTTTTATCTTGTTTATATTCCTTTGCAGTCCGCACCAAACGTGTTACTAACAAATTCAGTACAAGTCACTCTAGATAAATAAGTTCTTGACAAACAGTATTAAATAATTTATTATCGCACTATTTTGGAACGAATAAAGTATGATTTTAAATTAAGGTGTGATTTCTCATACCTATAGTTACCATGGAAAATTTTGAAAAAATCGAAAATTTTTTTTTTCGTAAATCGCTAGGAAATACTCTCAGAAATAACATAGAATTAGTCTCGAAGGTCCGAACGACCGAAAAACAGGTATAAAAGAGGGGAGAGCGGATCAGATTCATGGTGCGGTTATCAAAAGACAGTAGCTACAGATAAATTACATGACTTCAAACATCCTTCGGCTTTCGATTTAGAAGTGAAAGATCTTTTAGAACCAATTTATGAGGAATTAACCGACGAAAAGTGCTCGAGAGATGCTTAGGCGCTAATACTCAAAACAATAACGAAAGTTATAATTCGTGTGTTTGGAACATAGCTCCTAAGCACAAGTTTGTTGGTAAACAAACACTTGAAATTGCTGTTTTTAGTGCTGCTTGCATTTATAATGAAGGGTTTTTACCGACTTTGAAAGTTATGGAAGTTATGGGTGTTACAATCGGCCCGCAAGCAAGGCAGTACGCTGATAAAGTCAACGACAGGCGCGTTGATCGAGCCGAGCTTGAAGCGACGGAAGCATCTAAACAGCAGTGGACTGCAAGAAGAAACGCAAAAATCCTTGAAAATGACACATATGAAGACCAGGAAAGAGTAGTGTACGAAGCCGGATTGGATATGTAAGTAAAAATCACTTTTTACAACGATTTTTCACGAATAAAACAAACAAAAAAAACTTTAAAAACATTAATCGCGTTTTTCTCGAAACCACGTTTTTTCAACTTAATGACACTTTCATTTAAAAACTATTGCACCTATCGACATGAACCAAACGGCATTTTATTCTTCAAAGGCCTCTCTGTGGTCTGGACTAGGATCTAAAATATTCATTTTATTTAAAAAAGGTATGAACAATTAAAACTGAAAAAAGGGTAAAAAATTGACTACATGTTTTATTCTAGTTCACACGATAGCCAATGTCCTGCAGAATAAGAAACCATTTTCATTTTTGCTTGCAGATAATTTTTGGATGAGAAATCATGTCATTGGTCTGGAGGAGGAGCGAGTTTGTGTCGCCGTTTTGACAAAAAAATTTAACGTTTTTTAGCGTGAATAAAATTTACTTCAAAAAAACACGAAATCCACGGTAACCTGGCCTCAACATGTAGAAAATAGCGATTTGGTTATTTTTAATCACAACGAAAGCTACAAAAATAGAAAATGGAGTTTAGATTGACAAATTTTAAAAAGAGTAGAAGTGCTTCGGAGATAAACTTGTTAGATACATTAATAAGTAATATAAATTCTACACATTCACTTTCTGAAACCGAAATACAAAAAATCAGGGAAAGATTAAGAAAACATTTTCTACCGGCATACACTAAGAAATGGACGCAAGCACCTCGAACAAGCACGGTTTTCATAAACAAATTTTCCGATTTTTTAAAAAATGATTTTATTGTTAGGTTCAATGAGAAGAATACACAGGCTCCATCACTTCCACTCAGTGATGGGATTCCCTTGGCGTATGGCTGTGATTGGCCGAAGCAGTGGAGCCAAAGCCGTGCGAGGCAGTGCTCTGAGATGCAGGGGGCGATAGGAGAGGAAATCGCCACAGCGTGCTACCCCTTCCACCGGCCCACCCCTCCGAATGCTCTCTGCGAAACAGTCGCGGATCTCGAGCTTGCGCGTATGAACTGGCCGCTCATTGGCTGGCCGCATTCCCGCGACATAGCCGGTATTCAAACGTCACGGCCGCCCCGCTGCATGAAGTTGAACGTTTTCATTCATTTATGAATAAATATGCAATAAAAAAATTAATATTTTTGCACGAATCGACATTAAATATAATTCTTTACATATTTGTCGGTATGTAAATGAAAGTATAAAGTATTGAAAAATATAGAACGATGAACTAACAGTTGTTTATATCTTTAAAGGCGTCCTTCCACTATGAATCATCACATTTTAACTCCTAAGCAGAATATAACGAATTCAAATTAACAATATATGCACTGAAAAAAGTCTGAAGTAAAATTACATTGCATGAATGTAATTGTTTACTGTGATTTTCGTGGTCAAATTACACATTTGTTGTAATTTTTCAGCGATTTTCATAGGTTTGTACAGTAAATATGTAATATTACAATAAAACTGTAATTTTTACAACAAGAATCATTGCACACAAAAATACCACTGATAATTATGATAAATATACAATGAAATGGTGAAGTGAAAAAATCTAATATTACAGTAATTGTGTAAAATTCCATAGTTTCAACAGGAAACTTCCATAGTTTTTCAAAGGAATTGTACACTGAAATGTGATATATTACATGCTTTTAGTAAATTTCTAGCGACTATCAGTGGTACTTTTGTGTCTACAAATCCTATGATTTTTCGCGGTAAATTTACGTCAACATTTTTTATAGTGCGGGAATACGTCAAAGACTCAAATTGTAAAAAGTGTTATTTCAAAAACGTTGCATTGAAAAGCCCAACTCTAACATTTTTTTCTCAACAGTGTAAAACAACGCAGTTCATCAAAAAATGTTGTTTCTTTTCCTTGTTTAATTGATTTATGTTATGGTTGGTTGGGTGGGTACGTTCCAAATTAAAAAAACTTACGGAAAGTTAACAATTTTTTTAATTTATAAAATTATTTCAAAATTTTCAGTTTTTGTCCTGAAGACTAAAAATAACGATGCATAAGATGACTATTTTCAATGTCTACCTTGTATATCATTTATCGGTAAGACAGATTTTGTATGCGAAATTTCTAGAAATAAGTGATTCTTGTAAAAACTATTTTTGTAATTTTTTATATATGTGTTGTTTGAATTTTAGTAATAAATTCTGATGAGGGCCTGGATCACTGGCCGAAACGTAACCTCAGATATATTTCTTTCTTCCCGTTGAAGAGAAAAGTATTTTTCAGTAAAAGGACCGTTATACCAAATATTTTTTTAATTAATTACATAGAAACGGTCAAGAAAATTAAACACGTTTTTTAATAACGTATTCGAACCTTTAATAATCGTTACTTTTGTTAATTTCAATTGAACTTAACATTAGAAATGAAGCTATATTATTCGTTATAGCGGTAGATGTAATTTATATTATTTTCAGAAATAAATAGTTCAAGTGAAATCGAAGAATAGATTTTTAAATCCTTAAAATAAAATCATTAACTTAAACCTACCAATTGCATTAGATGTTAAAATGCCATAGATTGCAAAATTTCTAATTTCAAACACCTTCCGTCGTAATCGATCGGATTCACAAACGTTTAGGCCTTGTCGAAATATTTATAACCTCAACTAGTAATGAAATTAACAACGAAAAAAAATAATAGAAAAAAGAAAATATAAAAATTATATTCAATAACTATAAAGTTGATACAATCTCGATTTGACAGTTACTTGGAATAGACAGTCCATTATCTCTTCAATTTTCTTTGAACTTAAATGGATTTAAAAATCTATTCTTCGATTTCACTTGAACTAGCTTCGTTTCTAATTTTAAAGTTCCATTGAAATTAACAAAAGTAACGATTAATTAAATAATATTTAATAATAATACAAATACAATTTCAACTTTTAATTCTTACAGTAATAATTAAGTGTTATCATTAAAAATAAGAAAAACATTTTTTAAAAATTAGAAAAAGGGCTTGACTCGCATCAAAAATATCACGACGCGCACCATGGCCGAGTGCGTAGCCTAGGGAGCGGCGCGCAAAAATCCCACACATGGATCCATTATTTTTATCTCGATCGTTGACTATGTATGTCGATTCTGAGTATACAAAGCAAAAATATGAGAATTTCAGGAAACATGACGAAAAAATGCATGGTAAAAAACAGTATTCTTGTTTCCCGTTACTTAAAATACCAAAAAATGAGTGCTATCCAGAGCACATAAGTGCTACGGATACTGGAGCCAAAGTCAATTTCATTTCTCTGTTGTCGCATACGACAAAAAGCATAATTTTATGTTTAAAGGAGAATGAGATGGGGAAAATTAAAAATATAAATATTACTTTGCATGGTAAATGGGGGGCTTGGATGGTGCATCGGGGCAATAAACAACGAGACAGTAGTGGTCAACGCAAAGTAAAGGTAATTTGCTCCCAGGCTCTAGAAAATCCGATAAAGAAAGTAATGTACGTATTGAAAGCAATGATGATATATCAGGGCATGAAGTCGAATATTCCGACCGAACTGTATTTTTGGTTTCTTTTGCACCGATAATAGTGTATGCAGGTGAATCTGTTGTATGGAAAATGAAACGCCTTCATCAGTGAATTACTGATGTATAAACGTGTACACATACTACAAAGAAATGTTAGAAGAGGTGGAAATGTACATTTTCGAAGTTGAAGACTCTCCATTCAAGGTCAGTTTCGACTTGAAGTGTACGATGATTGATGAGTATGCAACGTATTAACTGGGCAAAAGGCTGCTTCTCGATGTAATATCTGTGGAGTGGGTCCAGCATTGATCAATGATTTTAAACATTTGGAAACACTTCCATGCAAAGAGGAATTTTATACATTTGGTCTATCGACTTTGCACGCCTGGATTAGATGCCTGGATACATGCTTCCCATTTCATATAATATGGATTTTCAGAAACATTTTGCAAGGACAACTGAACATAAGGAGTTAAAAATAATAAAAAGAAGCATGTGTAAAAATCATTGAAGTCTCATTTGTCTCGGAATGTAGACATTGTAAAGCAAGGAAGCGGAACAACGAATACAGGTAATGTTGCTCGAGAGTTTTTTAGTAATGCTCAAAAAGTTGCCGAAGTGACGAGGAATTGATTTCTAGATTTCATCCTTCAATTACTTTCAAGTGATCGATTGATCGAATGATCGATTTCGAAAAATTTTGCGCAATCGAAAGTTTTTGCGCATAATATGGCTGGTATTCCGAAGAATGTCAAGAAGCCAATAACAAAACTTTTCGGAAGGCGCGCATGAATCACAGCCGAATGATGAGCCGAGAGTGAAGTATTCTGGATATAATGCATTATTTTATGATTAACACTGATCCATTCATCAGTTCACTTCGAATAAAAGAAAAAAAAAGAGTGAAACCATTATCAGAGGGAGCCCAAAAACTCTTAAAACAAATTGTTAACTGTTAGAATTCTAAACAAATTACTATACTTAAATATGAAAAAAATTAAATTAAAAAATTAAAAAAAAAGATAAAAACTTAAAAATAACATAAAAATAGAAAAACTTGAAAATGCAAAAAAAACTCCTTTGAAGACCGTAATCTTGACGTGGTAAAGGGGCTTACGTATAATGAATTGAGATGATACACTAATAACGGTCAATCAATAAATACTTTTAACTTATTGATCGAAGAGTTTACACAACTCGAATTTCGACTTTAGATTCGTAATCAGTGACTCAAAAAACACTTGATAACAATTTGTAAAAAAAGGAATAAATTTTTCAAAATTTGTCCGCCATTTTTAATTTTGGATTTTCAAAATAGTTTTGGGTTTAATATTGTCTGGATACTGAGTGTCCGTTTAGCCATTAGGTATATTTGTTTGTGCACATAAATGCACAGTAGAATATGCGAACTATAAGGATTGGTTTATAGCCGAACCCGCATAGTGACGTCACACGAAACTAGCGCGCATAAAAGTGCGACTCAAACGGGAGAGTTTTTATTTGGCAAATAAAATACTGAAATTAATGAATTAATTTTTTTAAGATTTTATTTGTGTTATTTATGACCTAAATTATTATTTAAAACAATAAAAAACAATAAAAAAATTTTACCGGTGAACCCCATTTGGTGAAAATTGACATACCCGAAAATGATGAACAAAAAAAAACAGCGGCGGCTCTTGAGGATGTCCGTTGGAAGCTACACGAAAAGTCCAGCGACGTCCACGCGGCAACGCCACTTTTCATATAGCTTTCGATAGGCATCCATGTATGTCGCTCACTTGCTCATGAATTTCGAAAATGGAAATAACCGCGCTATAAAACAGTATAAAACAGTGCAGCGAAATAAAGTGTTATTGTTTCGACTTGAAGGAGACATTGTTGAATTCTTTGTGAAAGATCGCAGCATTAATGCAGTCAATAGCGAATTTTAAGATTTAAGGATATTCCCGGCAAAATCCATTTTCTAGGTAAACTCATGAAATTTGGAAAATAGCTTCCTTTTTTGTTATACGTGTTCTATTAAAATTTCTGAAAGCTCAGCCATACCGAATTCGAGCTATTCGACTTCAAACTTTCCATTATTGTATGGGATTTGGTTACTTTGGCTATCCGAGAGCGTGTTTTTAATTATCGCGATAAAACCGTTCTGGGCATATTGATGAAAAAGTAGAACGCAAGAAAACATTTTATGACAAATATATATGGGTCATTCTCCGTCAACCGCTGAACCCGCCTACCCAAAATTGGTTTCAATAAAAATGATCGGGTAAAGGCTTAAAATTCATAAAAAAATAAGGGCTATCAAATGCCGCATGCACATTTTTATTATCCAAAATGGCCGACCCAATATGGCGGCCAAAATGTAGAATTCGATTTATAACAATTTTTAATCACAAAGGAGACATTCACTTACGGTGTTTCTGGGTTCGCTGATTACGAATCCATCATCAGAGGATGAAATATCTGGAATATAAATTTACTTGAATAACTCTCATTACTCGGGGGATTATGAAGGTGGCAGAATATGAATTTGGTACCAGATTTTCAAAACCCAAATTGGCGGATGAAATACCTGGAATATAAATTTACTTGAATAATTCGCATTACTCCGGGGATTATGGAGGTCGCTGAATTCGAATTTGGTACCAGATTTTCAAAATCCAAAATGGTGGATTCAAAATGACTGACGAAAATCCGAAAACTTAAATTTATTTAACGATTCTCATTTGTCACAATGTTTAAAATGGCGCTGAATATGAATCCGATTTCAGATTTTCTAAATTTGAAATTGTGGATGAAACATACGCGCACGCGTCGGTGTATAGGCATGTCCGAGCGCACATTGATATTTTTATTACCTCACCAATTACCTTACCTAACCTAACACGCACACACACACACACACGCACACGCGCGCGCACACACACACACACACACGCGCGCGCGCGCGCGCGCGCACACACACACACACACACACACACACACACGCTCGCCTACGTGCGTGCAAGCTTAGGCATACACCCATACTCAGCGACCTCTTAAACATTGTGGCAAATGAGAATCGTTAAATAAATTCAAGTTTTCGGATTTTCGTCCGTACCAAATTCGACCCCGCAGGGGACTTGTGGAAGAGAGCGGAGCGGGTTATCTCCGTCCACAATTTAATTGTGGAAGAGTGAGGGGTCGAAGTGCCCGAGCTCGAAGAGGAGCAATGCTTTTAAAAGATCCGCTTCTCTTAGCAAGTTTTGAGAATTGACGACCTCACGGACCCGATCGTTCGGCTGGTCTGTGCCGACGAATGCCTGATCGTGAAACGACTCGAGAGACCCACCGTACTGGGGAGCTAGGGTGCGGTGTCAAGCCCCTGCCGGCGGGTTCCACACGGGGGAGCGCTACGGCGTGCCGTGTCCGTGCAGGCAGTAACCGCAGAAAGGGTTGGCCTCTAGCGGGCCGTGGCAACGTTAGAAAGGTTCTCTGAACCAACAGAAGCATCAAGGCAGGCAGCTTGTTGCTAATAAATGTGGTAGCTGACTTGTTGTATATCTTTTTTAAGTGTGCACAACCAGCGGTGCTGGCGCATCACTAAAATTTGGCCCCATTCCCCCATGGGGGGGGGGGGTGCCTTAAACCCGAACGGGAGGCAAGAGACCTTAAATAACTACACTCAAGTACCAAATTCGAATTCAGCGACCTCCAGAATCCCCCGAGTAATGAGAATTATTCAAGTAAATTTATATTCCAGGTATTTCATCCGCCATTTTGAATCCACCATTTTGGATTTTGAGAATCTGGTACCAAATTCGTATTCTGCCACCTTCATAATCCCCCGAGT
The DNA here is from genome assembly GCA_030407085.1 of Trichopria drosophilae. NCBI lineage: Eukaryota > Metazoa > Arthropoda > Insecta > Hymenoptera > Diapriidae > Trichopria > Trichopria drosophilae. The sequence goes on from CM059583.1 coordinate 79,669,443, forward strand.
ATGAGAGTTATTCAAGTAAATTTATATTCCAGATATTTCATCCGCCAGTTTGGATTTTGAAAATCTGATGATGCCATAAGTGAATGTCTCCTTTGCGATTAAAAATTGTTATAAATCGAATTCTACATTTTGGCCGCCATATTGGGTCGGCCATTTTGGATAATAAAAATGTGCATACGGCATTTGATAGCCCTTATTTTTTTATGAATTTTAAGCCTTTACTCGATCATTTTTATTGAAACCAATTTTAGGTAGGCGGGTTCACCGGTTGACGTGGATGACCCATATATATTTGTCATAAAATGTTTTCTTGCATTTTACTTTTTCATCAATATGCCCAGAACCGTTTTATCGCGATAATTAAAAACACGCTCTCGGAATTCCATCCTCCTGTCTTTGCAACCTCTTTTTGGCATCCGCCAAAACCCGAATTTTATCCGCTCAACGTTGCTTGATGTTGAGCAACTTCAGCTTCTTCAGTGTGTGATAGTAAGTCCGCAATTGTTGTGCGAACTTCTTGACTTTAGCCGTAAATGAACGGCCAGATGTTAAATAGTCGATCACACACTGAATTCGGGAAGCGAGTTTCCGTGTCAGTCGAATCTTACCGTTCAATTGAGACATGCGTTTTGTAATCTGCCGACTCCCCGATATCTGTGTCAGATTTCGCGGAGTCACCAGATCACTTGCAGCCTCATAAACGGCACAATTGACTTGCCACAGGTCGCAGTCATCCGGAAGAGCATCCAGAAGTAGGCTATTTGCTCTGTCTAATTCTCGTTGTTTAGGCGAAATTTTCGTTGTCAAATTTTGCCTAAACACGAGTGTCGTGCTTTCATAATGTGGAGCATCTCTCTCAGCACCGCGTACGGACTCAGTTGTTATTGCCCGCACATCCGGTACCGGTTGACAGCTGGGAACAACGAAACCTATCCGCCTCAGATAGGCCACATAATCTCTCAGTTGTTGTTGAGAAAAGCGATCTGCCAGTTCGGGATGCATTACAGCAATCCGACTATGCATTCGCGCCATGTAGCCTCTCTGTTGCGGACAGCTCTCCTCGTAGCAGAGCATTAGATCTTGCCTGAGATCCTCCGTCCACTGAAATCGCCTGTGGATATTAGCGGGTCGTCTCCCGGGACATCGGTTTCGGCCCCTCCACCTCGGGACTGGGCTGCATCCGAAGCAGCCCGATGGTCAGGAGCCCTGCGCGTTCTATTCCTAGTAACCGCAAATACAGGGAATAGGGAGGTTAGCCCTACTCCCCGTTGTTATGCCTCTCTCGTTTGTCTCTTACCTCGCCATCCACTGGGGTTGTTTACCCAATCTCTGACAACGTTGCTAAGAGTCCAGGGTCCCCCGGCTTTAATAAGCACACGTGGAGGTGAGAGTAGGCCATTTGGGAAGATAGGCTGTGATGCAGCTTTTTTCATAGCTGCATTCTGTTACGCATCATTCCCTTTGGGCCCCTTTTTTCGTATCCAAGACAATCATTTTTTTTTTTTTGACGGACGGAGGAAATGCGTTAGGCACCATTGGGGGTTGAAGAGGTTGTTTAACCCCCCTTATGTCGGCTTCCTCACCTTGGATATTGACGGCAAGGTTTGCCTAGTAAAACCCTAACCTCCCTTGGCCCTCCATAATCCATGTGTGCAGTCTGCAGCAGAAAAGTGGCTCCGATATCCATCTCCTCCGCTGCAGACTGCACCGGGCCATTTCTTATGCAACTATAACCACTCCCTCTACCATTGGGTAAGTGGTTACAGGATCTCGTGTGACATCAGTAGACGGACATATCCTAGCAGCACTGCTTTCTGCATTCGGCCTGCGATGGAATTTGCATGTTTTCGGCAGGCCCGAATGCTTTTGATGTTTTCGAGGAAAGTTGGTCTCATTCCTCTCAGCACTCCAATTATCAGCACGACGAGCTTGATTTTGAATCCTCGATACAGCTTGCGCATCTCGAACAGGAGTTCCTGATATTTCATCCGTTTTTCGTCCTCTTTGCTGACTATATTTGTTTCTGCTGGTGCAGAGAACTCGATGACGAAGATGAATTTGTCATCGAAGTCAACAAGGACGATGTCAGGCTTATTGGTTGATATTTGCCTGCTCGTCGGGAATGAGTAATTCCAGTATTTCGACACGACTCATTCCCGACTACGGATTCAATATCAGTGGGGACGTACGTCGAAACTGGGGTTGCATCAATACAATAAGTGCTGCGAAGATGGTAATACAGCACTCGTAGAGCCGCATTGTGACGTTCGATGTATGCTGAAACTGCATATATTGGGCATGCTGCCAAAAGATGCATTAGCGTCTCAGCATGACATCTACACGATCTACAAAGCGTACTCTGTACCGCATGGTGTAAGACGGTCTGGCGTTACGCTAAGGTATTGATGACCCCATCCTTGCATGCGAAGATAAAACCCTCGGTCTCGGATTTCAAGCCGGCTGATCTTAAGAATGAAAAAATCGTCGCTCCAGACAAGTCAAGTTCTTGGACATTTCGAAAGAATTGTCCATGCAATAGCTTGTCGATATGCCTTCCCTCCAACATACGGAGTTGTTCCTTCCGTATCTTAGCCCTGAGACGCACTGGGCACAGATTGATGACCGATTCAGCTTCCTGTGCACCACTACGTCCCGCGTTGAAAACCAGACTGAGGTTTCGCGCCGCTCGTTCCGCCGCGTTGTACAAAAACGCCCTCTTCCCCTGAATTTCATGCTGATGAACTAGCATCATCAGTGGATCCTCCGTTTGATTAATTATGTCGCAAGCTGTCTCTAGGACCAATCGGTCATGCATACACTCCAGGCTCAAAAGGCCACGATCTCCCATATTTCGGGGCAAATACAGTCGTTCCACGGAAGATCTTGGATGCAAACTGCGTTAGCTAATTCTAAGCAAATATTCCCTTTGCAAAAATGTCGAGGCAATTATAGTTTATATGGCAACATTGTCGGCGAACGTTCTGAACGAAATCAAAGAAAAATGCACATCGTCGGGAATTCGCGCGGTTTTGTTTTCGGGCGGGCCCGACCCGATCGAATTCGATTACCAGAAACACACGTCGAAAATTAAATTTCCGGGAAATTCGATATTGGCGATTTATGAAAATGAAATGTAAAGATTATAATGCTGTTAAATAATTATAAAACTGCAAAAAAATTGCAAGTTAGAAACTTGCAACTAAGAAACGATACTTAGAATAGTAGATTGTGCAACTAGGGAGCAAAATAGGTATTTGCCGATGAGTGCAATTTTGACGCTGGAGCGAAGCAAGGACAGCTTTCGCACGAGTCTACAAATACTTATTCTCCCTTGTTGCACATACTATGTTCTCAAACGAGGGCGTGCTATTTTGCCCCCACGATATAGGGAGCAAAATAATATTTTGCGCTCAGAATGCGAAAAACTTATTTTGCTCCCGGATATATTTATTTAGCTTCCTAGGGAGAAAATGGGCTGTTTTGCTCCCGCAATATAGGGAGCAAACTCGCATTTTGCGCACAGGGTGTGAGAAATACTTTTCTTCTACACCTTGATTCTTTACAATATAACCCCCAATCTATACTTGACGCATCAGAAAAAATTTCGATTGTTGATTGTAAACACTTTATCTAGTTAATTGCTAAAATCCTGCTCTTATAGTAAAGTAAAGATTATTAAATCATCAACGAATAATATATTACTTTACTCTAGTTTTGTACAAAATGTGTTATTATTAAAACGCTGTGAAGGGTTCTAGAATGTTATTAATTCTACTAGTTCACACATATACATATTATCGATTACATCACCCTCAATTTTATTTTACGTGTAGCAATGCGTTATTGAAAATGTGGAAGTGGGTTCATTTATTTCTACTACGATGCGTTTTAAGTATATTTTGATCTATTATTTATTATCACATTTATTTAAGTATTTTCTAGAACAACATAAGATATAATTTTAAAAAATGTTTTATAATATTGTTGATTTAGTCTAAAGATAAGCATAACAAAACAAAATAAAAAGACTAATAATGAAAATAATGTACGAATTCAGAATTAAAAGAACTTAAAATTCAATCTTGGAATGTAAAATCCCAAACTCAAAGTTCGAAATTTCTAAAGTACAAAATTTAATATTTAAAATATAATTCGTCATAGTCAATATTTAAAATGCGAAATTTAGAATTATTAATTTAAAAGAAAGCTCTCAATTAAAAATTCAAAACTTAAAATTCAAATGCAACATTCAAAATTCAATGATCAAAATCCAAAGTAAAACTAGTGTTCGCATGGTGCCTCGCTCGCTAAGAAAATTCGACCCAGTGGAGAGTCGGCTATTCCTTAAGACTCGTTTGTTTACTAACAGCTTTCAATTATATTATAAAATTATATTGATATTTGGGGCCCAATCATATTTAGGTCCAAGTGGCTTCGATAGATATGTTACAACAATGTAGTGTTTCTTATATAGTATGAAAATTGAAAATGAGCATTTTCAAAACTTCGACCCCGACTACAGGCCAGCCGAAGTATTAATAAATAAAAGTTGCAAAACACTTACTTCATGCACTTGTATTCTAATAGACTATTCGATGCATATTACATGTTTACTGTGTTTTACTAATTACTGTCTGTATTATTATGATCTTATATATACAATTATATACATATAATTCGTCAAAGATATCTTGAAAGTGTCGAAAAGATCTCTGACGGATATCTTATAGATATCTATAAGACATCTTTTAGATATATCGAAATAGTTATTTTCGTATCAAGGCCGTAAAAGAACTTATGCGCCCGTAGGTGGTCACCGCGCCCGAGGGGCTGGCAAAGACTACCCCTGGGGGTAGGGGGTCGAAACGTCGAAATTTGATGAAAAACAATAGGGTAATTTTTTTGCCGAGATGACCAAATTCAATACTTTTTCAGACAATAGTCATAAACATTTTAAACCAGTTCTTAGGGCATTATCGTTGACTTTAGGAAGAAAATGCATAAAACCTTTTTTGTAAAGAATTTCATCCTCTATCTTTTTTGTTTGAAACATTTTTTAATAAAATTTGTATTTTTCAAAATAAATGCAAAAAACTACGAAGAAACATAATTGGGGCTAATTTTTTTTAGTAATGGACCGGTGGATCTGCCCCAAAATCTAATCATATCTAAGTTATGCCAAGACGCGTATTTTAAACAAAAATTTATGTCAATACGCTTATCCGTTCGCGAGTTATCGCGAGACAAAAAAACGGGACGTACGGACGTACGTACGTACAAGATCACGGACACAAATTTTTTTATTGTTGATTTGGGTTCCTTAGGGTCTGAAACGTCGACATTTGATGAAAAAATATATGGTAATTTTTATGCCCGAAGTGACCAAATTCAATACTTCGTCCAGACTTAGTCTGGGTCGAAGTAATAAAGACCCCTGATAAAATGGGGTCATAATGCCACCATATATCGGAATTATATTTTGTCTCGTATATTTATATTGGCATAATCACATTTTGAATGTTGGATTTTCAATGTTAGATTAGGACTTTGTATTTTGAATTTAGAGTTTCGAATTACGAACTGAGATTAAGAATTAATATTTGCAAAAGTTTTTTCGCGCGCAATGCCAAATGAACGAACGCTACAGTTCAACCCTTCACCTTTTTCAATTATCTGCATAAGCTAAATATAAAAAAAGACGTTTCCCTTAAGTAACGTTTCTCCTCATATTTTAACATGATTTGCTTCGATCGGATGAAACCTGATTTTTACATAATAAAATTAGCCTTTTTGACGGCAGTTTACCCCCCTAATTTTCACCCTCTCCCTCCCCCTCCCCAAGATGATCATCTTTTACGGAAAAAGAATTTCTTACCAAAAATCGATAAAATCGCTCCAATAATCTTAAAGATATTTCAATTTTTGCCTTTTGGGGGGGGGGGGGGGCTTTTTCATCCCCTGAATATGTTTTTCTGACGCTAAAAAAAACTACGTGTTTCTTAAGTAACCATTCTCCTCTTGTGTTAATAGGATTTTCTTTGATCTGATGGAAAATGATTTTTTTAATAATAAAATTTTTCATTTTCGAGATAGTTTACCTCCTAATTTTCATCCCCCCTCCAAGATGTTTAGGCCGATATTCGTCTTCTACCGAAAGAGATTTTTCTACCAAAAATCGATAAAATCGCTGCAATAACCTTAAAGATATCGCAATTTTTCCATTTTCGCCCCAATTTTTTTTGGGGGGGGGGGGGGGTTGTTTCACCGACTAAATATGTTTCCGCTGCTAAAGAAAATACGTGTCTCTTATTTTTTCATGTTCTACAACATATCCAAAATTCGGAAAAATCGGAGATTTACACTTTCCTACTTCCTTAGGTTTACTTGTAAGTTGAAACTATCGCGACCATGGCCCCCCAGGATTAAAATGTACCATATCAGAATTCATAATTCAAGATGGCAGTTTTGAAAATGGTGCGTAGAAGCTCAAAATTCTGTTTAAAATTTAACCATTTTTTTTCTTAAAAACTATAGACTTTAACATAATATGTGCGTATACTTGGTGTGACTGTCCATATATTAAATGTAGAGAAATAATAAACAAGTAGAAAAAACCATAACAGACGAATTGCGATGGCAATATGCGTCTGACGCTTCGATAATAGATCTTCTTATGTGTTAAATTTGAGACTCACGAACTTTTAGATTTTAGATTAATATAATAAGTATCCCTCTTGCGCTAATAATTTAAGCTATTGTAAAAATGCGTTTTATTCTATACCTATCAAGTTTTTAATTTTCGTTGAATTCCGCGACATCGACCACAACTTTGATATTGTTGACATGGAATGACTCAAGAATGAGTCAAAGAATTCTCTCAAATTTTAGCAGAATGCAATAATACACTGCTTGGTTTTTAAAAAATTCAAAAAATTGATTTGAAAAAAATCATTTAAAAAATGTGAACAAATTTGAGTAGCTTCTTTAAATAGTTCTAAAATATTTTTGTTCTAAGAAAATTTTCTGTAAAGTCTATATAGTTTTCATAAAAATATATTATTAAACTTTTCTATATTTTAAGACCAATCATTTTTTTTCTTTGAAACTGTAAGCATTAGAGAAAATGTTCTCAGAATAAAAATATCTTTCAAGTATTTAAAGAACCTACTCAAATTTTTAAATAACTTATTTCGAAATTTCGATTTGTCGAATTTTTAAAATTTTGTAGTTTAAATAATGTCTAGTTTATGTATTTATTTACATTTTCTTTCGGCATTCTCTTCTTCATTAATATCTGCGTGCTTGTGGCCTAACTGTTCCTCGGACCAAGAGTACGTGTCATTCCCATAACTGTTGTGACATTTTCATGCTTTAGGCATCGCAATTTACTGTTTTTCATAAAGTAGTGTCATATTTATTTCGTTTCGACAGTCCATCCAGGCGATTTTATAGGTTTGGATTTGACAATAAAAAACATTTAATTTATTCCTCATTGGTGAGTAATCATGGCACAGCTCTCAGAAAGAGAGCGGGTAAATATTTTAATGATCAGATGATGGGGTGACCTACAAATATCGTATGATCAAGTGAAGACACTCTTGATGATACTTTTCGTAATCAAGGTAACGGTATTTCAAAATCAACGGTTGAACGTTCAATTAGGCGTTTCGAGAATACTGGAACAAATAAAAATCGCGAAAAATCTGGGAGACCGAAAAGTGAAACCACAGAAGAGAAGGCATTGGAAGTTGCACAAGCTTTCGTGGAGAATTCCGTGAGTCGAGCATCGCAGGAACTTGAAATTAGCGCAACTTCTGTTCCCAGGAATCTACAATTTATTAAGTTTCATCCTTATACAATTTACCTTATTCAAGAATTAAATGATGATGGTTACAATCCCCGTAACGAATTTTGTGACATGATGATGACACGGATACACCAGCAGCCTGATTTCTTGTTCCATATCGTTTTTTCAGATGAAGTAACCTTTACAGTCAAAGACGTAATGAACCGTCAAAATTGTCGTTTTTGAACCGATGGGAACCCAGATTGGGCTCTTGACGCACGCACGCAAAATCCTCGGAAACTGAAAGTGTGTCTGACGAAAAAAAAACGTTAAAAGTCGATATTTCGATTTAAAAAAATACATGAATGTCGAAAATAACAAACCGAACAAGTTTTCCCCAAGAATTTTTTAATAATAATGAATAGTTTCCGTTTTAATAAATGAGAACAATAAAATTTAGAATCGAAAATTCGATTACATTTTAAAACATAAATCGTCATATCTCGGCCATTTTATTGTTAAAATGGTTTGAAATTTGCGATGTACACCGAACAAATCCTAGCGATGCCTATGAAGTAATAAAGCATTATAAAAGTTAATTTCGTTATCAACAAATTAATTTTTTAATGGCAACTGTTGGATTCCGCTAATAGTCAGCTTCGTCGTCGAAAAGTCTGTGGGGAACTTTCGATTTCAAAAAACTTCAAGCGAGTAATTTGTTCCTTACAAGTAGAGGAAGTTTTTCGGAAATTTGAAATCGATTGGAATTAAATTCCCAAAGTTATTAACTATCCCTAAAGAAGGCGTTTTAATTCCGTATAAAGGATTACATGGCCTATGAATTTAGCGACATATTTAAGTTTTTTCTCGATTTCATTTCGGTTATTGAGAAAACATTATGATATAAGTTAACAAATGGCGTCATCTTTTTTACCAACCTTTTAATGTCTCTTTAATGTTTGTGTATGCAGGTGCATTGGAGACATCGGAAGAGTAAACTGACCCATTTAATTGAAAATCTGTACCTATTAAAAGCATTGTTTATGAAATAATAATAATGCTACTGATTCTTTAATATCATTTTTATTTTTCATATATATATATATATATATATTATATATATATGAATTTCATACAGTTGAAATTTGTCTTCATTTTTTTTTGTCATCTTTATGTTTGAGTTTTGAAATAAATTTTGATAAAATTCTTTGTCCAGGGTGTAAAGTAGCCAAGCAATCATGTTACATCTTTTATTTTCTGTTCAGCTATTCCGATTGGGGTCGTTATTGGTGACTGGTTTATTAAATCACTGATATTTATTGAAAACTCATTAAAACATGAAATGGAATCTTCATCGTAATTTTTAAATACGCTTTCAGATCCGTTGGGATGGCACTAAATTTTCACTGATTTACTAATTTGGACATCTTTTGAAATTTTACACTTTTTGATGAGCAAGGATTCAAAATCCTTTATTATTCTTTAATTCAATCATTGTAAATGGAGGATCTCTCGAGTTTTTGTATTAAATTTATATAATCTCCTAAAATTCTTCATGTTTTCTCTTTTTCCTACCACTATTAGTACGATTTACACTATCACAAATGTTTCTCTTTCTTATTACTTTTATTTCAAGATACAAATCAATTTTATACTTATACTAGATATGCACACGCTATCGATAAGATTTTCAAAATAAGGTTATAACATCTGCTTCTGACCATGCGATGTTTTAAATGCTGCGTTGTGCGGAAAATTATTGTCAGAACGTAATCATAAAGGAGTCATTAAAAGGTTAGGAACAAACCGATGAACACCAATCAAGAAACATAATAATGACTAAAATCGATTTTAAAAACTAAAAACTAATAAAACAGTTCGCCAAATTCCAATATCGACACCAATTGAAATAGATAATGGGAAAATAGTAAAAGGTGTAATATGTTTGCTTCCATACTTTACAACTGAGCAGAGGATTTTATCAAAATTTATTTAAAAACTCATATGTAAAGATAAAGAAAGAGCCAAATAAACACTATAATATTCATGTTATATATAAATTAATTCATAAGCCGCGCATTCTTTATACGGAACTAAAACGCGTACCGTGTTACGCCGCGAGCTTTACTAAAAATCGCCATAACTTTGGGAATTTAATTCGAATCGACTTAAAATATTCCAAAAAACTTCCTCTACTTGTAAGGAACAAATTACTCGCTTGAAGTTTTTTGAAATCGAATATTCCCCACAGGCTTTTCGACGGCGCAGCTGTCTATTTGCGGTGTCCAAAAGTTGCCATTAAAACGTTAATTTATTGATAACGAAATTAACTTTTACAATGCTTTATCACTTCATAGGCATCGCTAGGATCTGTTCGGTGTACATCGCAAATTTCAAACCATTTTAACAATAATTGGCCAATTAATTGTTTACAAGGCCGGAATCGACTCATGGCCGCTGTTGTACTTGATGTGGGTTTTCTGCAGTTTCCTACATCCTCGAGAAATGTGAGTATGGCGTCATCTAAAGTCGATCTGCAGCTCTCGCTATACCGACGTACAGAGACTCTGGCGGCCAGGGTTTGATTCCGGCTTTCGTAGTTTTGACTACAAGGCTCGATCGTCGAATCAAAAATTCCGCCTGGTTGAATTTCGACTACGAGGTTCAGCCAGGGCCGCCAGGGCCGGGGTTCTGACTGCAGGGCCCCAGGTCGTCCGGTCCTTGTACAGTCGGTGTAAGGGCCAATTAGCTTCAGAGGGCAGAAAGGGCCGGAATATAAAAAAAAAAAAAAACCTTCAAGGTCAAATTCAACGGTACCATTAAATAGCCAGAGAAAAATCCTTCAATTTTTGTGTGAAACATTTTCCCCGAAAATGCAATCCTGGTGAGTTAATTCGCAGTTCCGGGAATTTTAGGTTTGACCTTGAAATGACCTGGCCGGAAAAATCGAGCATATCATATTCGGTCAGAAAAATAGGGGTTTCTCCATTTAAAAAAATAAACTTGACTCTGAAATAACCTTCAAGGTCTTATTCACGGTCAAATTCAATATCGGCATTAAATAGCCAGGGAAAAATCCTTAAACTTTTGTCTGAAACATTTTCCCAAAGAATGCACTCCTGCTGAGATATTTCGCCGTCCCGGGCCTTTTGGCGGACCCTGTAGTTTGAAGTGTAACAAAGTACGTATGGTTAATCTTACACAGGGGGGTGACACTGCTGCTAAATTCTATATAGTACGTCGGTTCTCTTCGTGACCTCCCAGTCGCTCCCCACTTATCTCAAAACTTCATGTATCCAGATGGCGCTTGCAGTCAAGTGGCGTGATAATCGTAACGCCCCTTTAACTAATATACGTGCACTAGATGCTCACAATCGCCGATACGGGGTCTAGGTGTTGAACGCCGTAGTTCTTCATCACTTTAACTAAAATACGTGCACCAGGTGTTTAGGAGTTACTGATTACAGGGTCTAGATATAGCGCACCGTAGTTTTTCAACTCTTCGACTAAAATACGTGTACCAGGTTTTTAGGGTCGTCGATTACGGGGTCTAGGTGTCGCGTTCCGTAGATTTTCATCTTTATAACTAAAAAACGTGCACCCGGTGTTTGGGGTCGCCGATCACGTAGTCTAGGTATCCACTTGGTATTATCCAACGATGACCTTGAGGTCAACGTGTTGAAGGTCATTTCAAGATCAAATCAATTTTATGTCATAAACAACGGTAACCTTGTCCTTGACGTTGGGCCAAATTTGAAAAAATTTGAAGGTCATTTCAAGGTCAAATCAAAATATGTTCAAATTTAAAGAAAAATACGCCAAATTGATTTGACCTTGAATTGACCTCAAGGTCATCGTTGATTAACTCGAAGTCAATACCTAGACCACTTGATCATCGACATTAAACTCCTGGTGCATATTTTTTAGTTAAAAAGATAAAAAACTGATTCCTAGACACCGTAGTCGCCGACCTTGAATACCTGGTGCACGTATTTCAGCTAGAATTATGAAACACTATGGAGCTCGATACTTAGACCCCTTGATCGGCGACCCGGAACACCTGGTGCACGTATTTCAGCTAGAATCGTGAAAAACTACGCAGCGCGATACCTGGACCCCGTAATCAGAGAACTTAAACATCTGGTGCACGTATTTTAGTTAAAAGGGGGAAAAACTACTGAGAGCGATACCTAGTCCCCGTAAGCGGTCACCCTAAACACCTGGAGCACGTATTTTGCCAATCCGATTCAAAAACCATAGAAGATATACCAAGTTCAAAACTGCAGAACGTCATACCTCGAGACCGTAATCAGAAAAACATCTGTGCGTTGGTTGCCAAGCACATGTATACTAGCGCCATCAGTGATCGCAAATCCCGGGGACCACAACGAGAACGTTACGAACGAAGCAGTTTCACCCCCCTGATCTTACATAGAGAAATGTGAAGTCGCGATCATCGGGAAGGTTAGTTTTTTTTACCATCTGGTAGAAAAATGCAGGGTATGGCGTACTCGCTCCCTAATGTCGGGGTATACATACCTTTTCCACCAGTGACTAACATTCCTGATTTTGGCGCATCGTTAAACATCCGCTACAATCTGCGATTTTCTGCTTAAACGTTGGAATATTATTTATAATATAGGGCATAGCATTAGACAATGGTTTCTTTCGTTAGAAACAATTTGGCCTATTACACGATTTCAGAGCTTTTTTGTTGAATAAAGCGAGTTTTTTTTACATAAAGCGTTTTTTGTTGTATTCATATAGGAATAGAAGGATGCAAAAAGAACAAATTAATGACATTGTTTGTATGTTATACGTATAGGTACACAGAACACAATGTCAAAATGGTGTATTATGCAACATGGGTGTAATTAATAATTTTCGACGAGTGCGAAAAGTTTGTCGCTCGCGAGAAGCGAGGATAACCCTCGTTATTGTCAGAGATCGATATTTTGACACAAGTTCCATACGAAATTTTTAATATGACGGGCGTGGGACTCAATACTTTGCGCCCGAAGATTTCATTGAATCGCGCAAAATCGAGTACGGCGCGCGGAGAGTTAAAAGATTTGATATACTAATTGTGTTATTGGAGACGTTTGATATTTTAGAGTTGGATACGTTGGAAATTAACCTACATGTTAATGGAAAAAATATGTCATGAATTAACAGATCCTAGTAAACATGTTGGACCATATTTGACGGATTAAAAAAAAGAAATTGTATTATTACGAAATGTATTCGTGGTCATAATAAAATGTTGTGCATTGCGAATATATTAACTAGAAGTACTCAGCAAACATAAAGTAATTGCAAGGAATTAAGAGCAATGGAAAACAATTAACGAGCATACGTCTCAAATTCCATTAACGACAATCTGGACTCGGATATTTGTATGAAGTTTAGGGTCGTATTTTCTACTCCTATATCGAGATTAACCAGAAAACAATTTTAATTCCTTCCGATCCTCCTATGAACAAAATTAGGTTGTGGTAATATTTTAATTCTGATCTAAGATTGGCCAGTAAGGCATTTTAATTCCTTTCATTCCCGTAACAAAATGTAAGGTTATCTGTTTTTTAAATTCCCATGCTGAAATTCGCCATCCAGTAGTTTTAACTCCTTTAAATCCCCGAGGTTTTGAATTTCTATTCCATGTTGCGTTAGTCAACTGTTTTATTTCCGTCGAATTTTGAATTCCAATACCGGAATCCATAAATCGATTATGTTAATTTCTTCGACTGATTGCCATAAAATACCAGCAATCGAAAATGGATTGAAAATTTTAATCCTTTTTTTGACGGAGGGACAGGGGGGTGGTGTGACCTCTCACCTTTAAGCCACCCGTGGAGGATGAGGAGGGTCAACTGATCTCTTATACACAGAATAGGAGACGTTGTATCTATATCATTATAACTGCGTGTGATTCCACCAGTGTGTACAAGCTGAATTATTTTCGCGGCCAACCAATCAGTGAAAAGAAAATAAAAGTAGGAGGTGCTTGCTACAATGCACTTCCGAATAAACGTAATTGTGATTGGATGTTCGCGAAGGTAAACCACGTCACAGATTTGGAGTCCCGTATCCTATTAAGTGCATAATAGCGATCAGTGGGCGGGTCAAGAAAATCTTCAATAGCAAAATGGGTCGAGTGAAAGCTCTTTTGAAAGGTCTTTTTCAGCCAAAACAGATGCTTCATAGTTGGAGCTGCGATCACTTTTCGAGGAATTATCCAACTATAACAATTTCGATTTTATTCACTTTGGAACAAATAAAGATTTCGAAAATCACCGAAACCTGTGATATAGGTTTTCAGAAATACAGCTGTGACCGCCTATAAAATACGTCAAATATTTATAGATTACATCAAATTTAAAAAACTATATTATGTAGTCTATTTTAAATGAATAATCAATCTCGTTTAGAATAAAATTATATAAATATCATAAAAATGTTTATTTAACCTATTATAAATGGCTACACAGACAGAAAAATACAGTGAAATCTACTAAAAAATGACTACCTACTGTAGTCCATTTACGAAATAACTATGCATGTTGTCACTTGAACTGTAGTCTATATTAAGAGTTAACCTTTTTACTATTGTACGTTTTTTGTTCACGAAATTTCCGACTTCAACCGTATATTATGTCCATAAATCTTTCAGTATGAATAAGTGAAGCGAGAAATCATTTTTTATAAATTAGAATGCATTTATAATCATGCTAAAAGTTAGATATACATAAACTGTCATTTCATTGACGAATAGTCAATTCAATTATTTACTAATCAATGATGAATATAAACATTTGACCATTGACTACATTGTAAATTTGACAATATTTTTCTATCTGTGTAATAAATATGAAAATAACATTTAAAATATGATTATTTTTTATACATCTTTCCCGACAAAAAAACTACAACAATTTTTGCCATAATTACTTCGCACTTTTTATATGGCGGTCTTGTACAGTTGTTTGATCATGATATATTATGAATGATAAGTAAAATTCCCATTGAAGGATCAGTTGTATTATATTATTATTTCAGAAACAATACGTTTCACAGGTATAGAGTTTCAATTAAATGATTCAATATGACCTTAAAGACACAAATATTAAGGAGGCCTTAAAAGGATGAGACAAAGATGAGCTCCTATAAAGAATGAAGTAATTATGGCAAAAATTGTTCTTAAAAAGCTACAAAGTTTATGATTATATTACTTGTTTAGAAATTATTCATTCTCAACCCAATGCTTTCTCAATAACAAATGAAATCTAGATAAAACTTACAGAAATGATAGAAATATTGTTGAATTTCCAGGCCGCGCATCCTTTGTACTGAACGATATTGCTCTACCGAGCTTCGCCTCGCACTTTATTTAGAATCGCCATAACTTTGCGAGTTTAACTTGTAACTTTATTCCCCTATTAACAATAAAAAAAGAGGAAAACAGTCGAAAATAATTGGAATGCCAGAACTTTTTTTTTTACATATAATAAGAACAAAATTTTATTTTTTTTCACCGTTACATAAGTCGCAGGACCACCGACGCAATAGTGGCTACTTTATCAGGACCCGTATACGCCGAGGACAGGGAAGTTGATGGACGCAATTCTCTATACAATACTGAAAAAGAAAACGGGAGGCGGCGGTGGACGCAACAAAAAAAGATAGCCTTACAATGTGGCTCGCTGCCACAGAGCCGGAGCACCGCCTCGCCGCGCCGCTGTGGGGGGAGAGGCGCCGTACGCTGATGATACCTTCGCAGTCGCTACGTCGTTATTGCCGCACGCATGCACGCACGCGCGGAACACACCCGAAGGCCTTTTAACACTTGATTTGACAAAAAAGAAAAAAAGATGAAACGCTCGATCGCTCGCTAGGTATAGTCGCTCGGAAAATCCGCAAACGAATTGAATTCTTCGGGTACACGAGTCCTTTTATGTGTGGCACCGCAGTGCTATCTTCATCCGGGGTGAACAAGTGGGGACTGTAGGAAAGAGAGAAAGAGTCGATTATATATTTGGGAGTGGGTGCGTATTTAGGTAGTCGGGGGATTATGACGTAGGGGGCGTTGCAGGGGTGACACTTCTTTCGTTTTAAATGAGGGGTAGCTGCCGGGGGAAAAGGAGCAAATATATGGGTGGCGTATTGTCCTTTGTTAACAGAGGAGGAGGAGTGCGGTTCCTGAGTGAACCGACACCACCTCGTTCACCAGATTTGGGATCTGCGCAACTCTGACTTGCGCCTTGAACCCAGCTCGTCCAAACTGACCAACTTTTCCGATCCCACTCAAGGCGCGTTTCTTCTCCCACCGCTTGCCGCTGCGATACGCGAGACCCCGCCCTTCGACCAATCAGGCGCGAGCCGGGTAGCCGCAAAAGTTGACTGCCGGCGTGCTGCTGCGCGGAACTCGCTTCGTTGCAAATATATCCACGTAATATTTTCAATGCGCTTTTTTAAATGTGTCTTATAATTGAACAACAAATAATAACTATTCATTTTTCGTGCTGAAAACATAAATCCGCATTCATTTTCAAAATATTTATATAATTTCATAAATCTTTTCTCTATTATTTTGATATACTTTTCATGGCAACAATAAATACCTTCAGTACATATCTTTTTATCTAAAGCAGGAATTCAGTGAATAATTTTTTTTTTATATTATTTTACGTCGACTTTTCTGACCCCATATGGGATTAAATCTCGACGGGACCTACAGTGTATGAAGGTGGAATCCGAACCACCTGAGCTTTGCCGTTATTAGACACTTATAAACAAATATAGAGGTGTCCCGATGACAGAAGGCAGAGGCCGATATCGAACCAGGGTTTTCTGATTACGAAACCGATACTCTATCAACTGAGCCACCGCCGCTCGCCAGTGAATCATTTCTATTACTTCGACCCAGACTAAGTCTGGACTATTGAATTTGGTCACTTCGGGCAAAAAAATTACCATATAGTTTTTCATCAAATGTCGACGTTTCAGACCCTAAGGAACCCAAATCAACAATAAAAAAAATTTTTGTCCGTGATCTTGTATCTTTCTGCCGTTTTTTTGTCGCGCGATAACTCGCGAACGGATAAGCGTATTGACATAATTTTTTTTTTTAAATACGCGTCTTGGCATAACTTAGATCTGATTAGATTTTGGGGCAGATCCACCCGTCCATTACTAAAAAAAATTAGCCCCAATTAAGTTTGTAGTTTTTTGCATTTATTTTAAAAAATACAAATTTTATTAAAAAATGTTTCCAACAAAAAAGATAGAGCATCAAATTCTCTACAAAAAAGGTTTTGTGCCTTTTCTTCCTAAAGTCAACGATAATGCCATAAAAACAGGTTTAAAATGTTTATGACTATTGTCTGAAAAAGTATTGAATTTGGTCATCGCGGCAAAAAAATTACCCTATTGTTTTTCATCAAATTTCGACGTTTCGACCCCCTACCCCCCGGGGGTAGTCTTTGCCAGCCCTTTGGGCGCGGTGACCACCTACGGGCGCAAAGTTCTTTTACGCCCTTGATACGAAAATAACTATTTCGATATATCTAAAAGATGTCTTATATATATCTATAAGATATCCGTCATAGATCTTTTCGACACTTTCAAGATATCTTTGACGAATTATATGTAT
Organism: Trichopria drosophilae; assembly: GCA_030407085.1. Classification (NCBI taxonomy): domain Eukaryota; kingdom Metazoa; phylum Arthropoda; class Insecta; order Hymenoptera; family Diapriidae; genus Trichopria; species Trichopria drosophilae. The sequence continues at coordinate 79,686,878 of CM059583.1, forward strand.
ATATATTGTATATATAATATCATAATAATACAGACAGTAATTAGTAAAACACAGTAAACATGTAATATGCATCGAATAGTCTATTAGGTAAACCTTCGGATGATCCACGTGTTCGAAACGGGAAAAAGGACAACATATTTTCGACGTATTTTGGCCTCCTGAAAACGAATATCATGACAAAATTTGGCGCTCGGCCATATCTTGGCCGTTATTTAAAAAAAAAAACAGCCAAAAAACCCGTTTTTTTTCAGTTTTTTGCATTTATCTCGAGATATACATATCTGACGAAAAAATGTTCCAAACAAAAAAGGTAGAGAATTGAATTTTCTACAAAAAAAGGTTGTATACATTTTTTCCTAATGGCAATGGGAAGATCGTAAAATAGCGATAAAAATAGATAATCCTTAAAATAACAGTCTTGCGCTTCTTACATCCGCCGTGGTAATTACAGAAGACGCATTTCATGCCCGTTTAATTATCACTAATACCTGTTTATTAAGGATTGAGTAGGTTAAAGTAGGTTAGGTTAGACAAGGGTTAGGTTTTTTTTTAGCGGGGGGGGGGGGGGCGCATGCCCCCCAGGCACACATTGCGGTACGGGCAGTAGTAATGGTAATTGTCTCATCCTTACGGCGGAGTCTCGCGTGACGCGGCGGAAAGCGGTAGGAGAAGAAATGCGCCTTGAGTGGGATCGGAAAAGTTGGTCAGTTTGGACGCGCTGCAGTGGATTTAGATACTTGGATCTTCTCAATGCACCTTATTCAATATTTCGCTTTTATTATAATGGAACAACACATAATAGCTGTTCATTTTTCTATGAGACGCATTATTTTCTAGTATACTAGACGTGCTAATATAAATCCGCATTCATTTTCAAAATCGTATTTTCGGATGATATACTTTTTTTACAATTTTAATATATTTTTTGTCGCCGCAGGCCGCAAAATGAAATTTTGCGCCCGCATTGGATAAACGATAAAGGATAGGAATTATCCCCCGCTTTAATAACATTTTTGCCTGTTCACGGGTCGGCTCTCGGTTGGATAGGTCGGACATACAATCGAAAACATTTACAAGACAATACATAACAGCACATAGCAACACCCACCCAGAGCCAGTCCCCCATTACTGCGCCTCGTAGAACGTCTTGAGACCCCTCTGTATCGCATTTGCACGGGGTCTGGGAAAACTACGGAAAACCCAGATAGATACAGTCGACAAACTACTTTATCATCAGGGGTTACCCTCTGATGGTAAAGCAGCCGTGTCTCCCACTCAGCAATCGGCCTGCTATCTTTGCCGTAGCGGGCGCAACGCTCGTTTTTATTTATTTTTCATAGTCACCCTTCCAAGTATGGATCCCTATCAGGAACCCTTCACCTGAAAGAGTGACTGTGCGTCGCACCGACCACATTTGTGTAACCATAGAGATGTATGGTCGAGGTCAACGGGCGCTCATTACATTTTGAGACCTGCTGCGACAAAAAATGTTGTTCGCACCTCGGGCGCAACACTTCTCACCCACGGACGCCCGGAGGAGCCCGAGGGCCGGCGTAGCCCGGGAGCGCGAAATGTCATTTTGCGCCCTATGGACGAAAAATACTATTTCATGGCAACAAAAAATATCTTCAATCTATATCTTTTTATCTAAAGCGGAAATTCAATGAATCATTTCCAGTTATTCCTTGAATCTATTTCACCATTAAAGTCTACTTTTGGGTTCATAAAATACAGAAAATTCACTTTTCTGATATGAAAACATAAATTCGTGCAATATGTTAAATTCACTTAATTTGCATTAATTTTAAAAATTGTAGTTTTTATTAAATTTCAATACTCTTTTCTTCATAATTTTGATTTATTTTTATATTTGTGTATTTATAGTGCATGCTCCTGATCGTTTTTCTTCATCAATGTTTGCCTTATTAATTTTTAGTTAATTTTAGTTAAGTTAAATATATTTTAAAAAATATCATTACGATTTAATAATCATCAAATTTGAAGTTATGAAAAGCAATGAATTAATTGCTTCAAGATGATTGTATGCTGGAATTTAATTTTCAGTTTTGGGATAGAATTTTGGAATTAATACTTTTAAACGCCCTTTCGGAAATATCCATATTGCAGGTTGGACAGTAATGTCAGATATACACGGAGAGACTCACGCCCGCCGAAACGCTCAGCTACTATGCAAACGAGAGCACGTTGTGCGAGCAACACGAAAGGCTGTGCGCAACTAGCCTTCCAACTGTCAATTTGGCTTATCGCTCTGCCGCTCTAACTAGCACAGAGTTTTTGGGTGCAAAATAACCCTACGACTTTTCGTGCTAATTAAAATGTTCATTTCCAAGTAAACAAATAAGATACTCAATATAATGTCGCCAAACATGGTCGACGGAACCTTGTTAACAATTTTGAAAAATTCTGTAATTTACTTCATGTTTATAATAATTATTTTCACGAAAAATGTACTCAACATCAATATTAATAAACAATTATTTACTTTTTCGAATGAAATACAGTTTAAGTTAAATACGTTAAATACGTTAAGTCGTTAATATTATTTAATATATAAAATAATATAAGTATAAAAGCGGACATGGCGGGCAGCGGAAAATGGTGGGCAATTAGCACCTGACAACGCTGTGTTAATCTTACTTCGAAAACAGTTGGCACAATAGAGTCGAGTTCACTACGCCTAACGTACCATGACGTTCTATTAGAATCCCTCTAGTAAGAGTTCAGACGTAGCGGTAATCGCTCGTGATTGGTTCCCGTTTTCGGTCACCATGTTTGGATTAAATGTAAGTGTTAGTGTGTATATGAATGGATGTCCACGCACACACGTTTGTTTGTTTTTCTTCTTCGAGATCGGATATCGAGGATTTTTCGCGCACCGATGTGCGCAGGTTGGGCACGATTGGCAGCTGGAGGCACAGTCGAGCGCCGGCGGAAAATCTACAGTCCTTGCGCGTTCATACTGCAAATAAATGACTGCGGCTAGCAATTTATCAGCCGCTTTACGGCTTATCTCGTAAAGAGTTATGGTAGCCGAATGGTTAAAGCGCTCGACTGATGAATGTAACTTTTGTAGTTCGCGTACTCGCAGATGCTTTTTTTATTTTTTTTTTTTTTATTTTAATAATTATGAATTTATTGTAATTTTTTAAATGCTATTCAAATTATTTATTGTATATTTTTTAAACGAATTTTTTATTTTTTAAATATACTTTTAACCTAACTTAAGGTATTTTCTGTAACTTATTTTGACGAATATGACGTTAAATAAAACTGAAAAATGTTTTCTCTACTTTTATTTATATAGTTGTATATTACAGTTGTATTAAATAAATTTCTTCAGTTAGGAAGATATTGCCAAAATGTTTTTAATTCTTCTTTATCCGCCAAAAATAAATTAATATGTCAAAATACTTTGTATGTATATAAAATAGTAGCTTATATTATGCAAAAGATCTGTGACTAATGCAATCATACCCATCCATTTTCCAATACTTGGAATGTTGTTTTTACTTACTCTAATTTTGTGAATATATAAATAATGCTTAAATATAATTAAAATTAAAAAATGCTACGAAAACGACATTATGAAAGTAATAATGAAAAGGAGGTAACACATTGTCTAAACTAGTAGTATCGAATACATAATTTTCCAAAGTTATAAAAATATTGCCACAGTTTTTCGCTTCTTATTTATCCGCTAAACATGAAATTAATGTGTAATAATATTTTTTTCTGATTCAAAATAGTAACTAATATTATGCAAAATGATTTGTAAAATTGTAATGAAATTATACCTATTCAATGTCCATTATTTGGAATGTTGTTGTTACTAAGTCTTTTTTATTTAGCTTTAAAAAAATGCTTAAAAATAATAAAATTTAAAAAAAGCATTTGGTAAAAATAATATTATAATTTATTAAATGCTATTTAAATTATTTATTATATACTTTTTAAAATATTGTAATTGTTTAAAGAAATTGTAAGTCTTTAAATATATTTTTCACGTAATTATGATATATTTTTTGTATTTTAGTATATTACTTCCATTGTATATTCTCTTAAACGAGATCATTTCAATTTAAACGGGTCTAAAATATGTCAATCTATTCGGTGCTAATCTTAACTTTTTTTAAACTTTCATTACAAATTGTTAGAGAATTTATATTGCTTATGTCCAGCTACTTGTATTTATATATGATATTATATTCCCTTTTTATTATTAGTTCTGTAATGTCCTTGTCGTGGTATTTTTTAATTTTGATTATTTTTATATATTTTTTTTGAAATATGTTGAAGTTCCTAAACAACAATTATTCAAGTATTGGGCATTGGATATGTGTAATTACATTAGTTACAGATAATTTTACATAAAATAAGTTACTAGGTTCATTACCTCTTAATTAGCCACTTCTCTAAATGTATTTAAACATAGAATTTTTTAATACCTTTTTTCATTGGAAAATCGCAACGTATGAATTACCATGATATTGTTAAGGGGTCTCAGTGTAGATATATGTGTTTTATGATACTAAACATAAAATATTATTACATATTAAATAAATTTTTTGCTGATAAAGAAGAAATAGAAACATTTTGGCGATAAATTGAAATGATCTCGTTTAAGAGAATATACAATGGAAATAATATACTAAAATATAAAAAATATATCATAATTACGTGAAAAATATATTTAAAGACTTACAATTTCTTTAAACAATTACAATATTTTAAAAAGTATATAATAAATAATTTAAATAGCATTTAATAAATTATAATATTATTTTTACCAAATGCTTTTTTTAAATTTTATTATTTTTAAGCATTTTTTTAAAGCTAAATAAAAAAGACTTAGTAACAACAACATTCCAAATAATGGACATTGAATAGGTATAATTTCATTACAATTTTACAAATCATTTTGCATAATATTAGTTACTATTTTGAATCAGAAAAAAATATTATTACACATTAATTTCATGTTTAGCGGATAAATAAGAAGCGAAAAACTGTGGCAATATTTTTATAACTTTGGAAAATTATGTATTCGATACTACTAGTTTAGACAATGTGTTACCTCCTTTTCATTATTACTTTCATAATGTCGTTTTCGTAGCATTTTTTAATTTTAATTATATTTAAGCATTACTTATAGATTCACAAAATTAGAGTAAGTAAAAACAACATTCCAAGTATTGGAAAATGGATGGGTATGATTGCATTAGTCACAGATCTTTTGCATAATATAAGCTACTATTTTATATACATACAAAGTATTTTGACATATTAATTTATTTTTGGCGCATAAAGAAGAATTAAAAACATTTTGGCAATATCTTCCTAACTGAAGAAATTTATTTAATACAACTGTAATATACAACTATATAAATAAAAGTAGAGAAAACATTTTTCAGTTTTATTTAACGTCATATTCGTCAAAATAAGTTACAGAAAATACCTTAAGTTAGGTTAAAAGTATATTTAAAAAATAAAAAATTCGTTTAAAAAATATACAATAAATAATTTGAATAGCATTTAAGAAATTACAATAAATTCATAATTATAAAAATAAAAAAAGCATCTGCGAGTACGCGAACTACAAAAGTTACATTCATCAGTCGAGCGCTTTAACCACTCGGCTACCATAACTCTTTACGAGATAAGCCGTAAAGCGGCTGATAAACTGCTAGCCGTAGTTATTTATTTGTAGTATGAACACGCAAGGACTGTAGATTTTCCGCCGGCGCCCGCCAGGCGCCAATCGCGCCCAACCTGCGCACATCGGTGCGCGAAAAAGCCTCGATATCCCATCATAAACATGAGCATTCTATCATGGTGTAGGTCACTCACGGATATATTAACACCACTTACCAATCCAAACATGGCGGTCATGTCTGAACTCTTACTAGAGGGACTCTACGTTCTAAGGTTTAGACGCGCCCTCCAGTGGTCGTCTCAACAACGTGCTCTCGCTTGCATGGTAGCCGAGCGTTTCGCCGGGCGTGAGTCTCTCCGTGTATATGCTGTATGATTTACTTGATTGATGAGCCAAATAATTTGCAATTCTGATCCTTATCTTCAAAAGAAAAAACAATTATTTCATGCTCGCATCCTCGCAGCCAAACATTTTAAAATTAAACGAACTCACAGAGTGAAGTTTGTTTATAATTATGCCTTTATTGTCTCGTCCGGATATATATAATGTAGTTATGTTCTTATTACACAAAATCAACAACATGTTTACAAGAAAAGAAAAACAAAAGGAGAGCGTCCTTTTATTTATGCCTCGCATCTCCTATAAATACCTGGTACATTCGCCTTAGCACTTATCTGCGTTTAAAGTAAATAAATTAACAAACCATTAATTGCTGATCTACCAAATGGGGTGGGCTACTTATGATATATGTGGTGGGAGTCATATCCGGACGAGACAATGAAGACATAATTATAATCAAACTTCACTCTGTGAGTTCGTTTAATTTTAAAATGATGCCCCATGTCTCGTCCGGATATATATAATGTAGTTGTTTACAGAAAGATGAATGGTTTATGCTAATTTACATTGCGGGTTTCGCAATCATTATCTTATAAATCTAAGAAAGGAGCACGGCGCTACTAAACTCATCCTGATTAATGATCGGACGATTGTAAAATTTTGCGAATACGCGAGAATCGCCCGACCACCCCGCAGCTCGTTTTATCACATCTAATGGGACTCCTTTTTTCGCTGCAAATGATGTAGACGCATGCCGAGTGCTATGCGCCGAAAAATTATTTTGCACTCCGCACTCCCGAAGACCAGCCCGTATCCACTGACTAATCGTTTGAGTCCCCACCTTATTATGTGGCTTAACCGTGGATATAAACAAAGAGTCGCAAGTTGAGGAACGCAAGGAAGACGTTATTTCTAAATAATGTCGCATTAATTGAAATAAACAGAGATTTTCGCGATCATGGAAACGAGAAAAACTGAAAAAGGGTTGTGGTCGTCCCGGAGCCGATGTCTTAATTCGATCAGGAACTCTAATAATAAGTTTATCCGTAAACGAAATTTGAGATACTCTGAATGAGGCTAGAGTCTGGACACGTTGTCCTGTACTAAGCGCAAGCAAAAGAACCAGTTTTTTAGTTATGACTTCTAAAGATAACATAAGGGAAAATAGACGCTAGCTTTGTAATGACTGGTGCCGGATCCCATATGTAATCGTAACGTGGACGCGGAGGTTTTAGAGTAGCTACGCCTTTACAAAACCGTTTAATTACGTCACTGCTACCCATCTTATTATTCGATATCAATGAAACGGCGGATCTCGCGGTATTTAGGGCCGAATACGAATTCACCTCCTTCAACAGCGCAGCCAGAAATTCCAGAACTTGACTCGTGGTCGGAGAGAATGGTGAACACTCCCGACTCCTGCAGAATCCCCACCATGCCCGCAGAGGTCGAACGTATTGTTTGATTGATGCTGCTGATAGGGATGCCAACATCGCTTCCATTGCTATTGCAGGGACTTGCCGGGCTTCAAAAGCCTGCCTGATAAATTCCCGACTCCCAGGGAAAGCGTCCTCCAGGCAGGGTGGTATCTCCTAAAAGAAAATGAGAGCAAAGTGTATGATGGATTTAAAATAATGGGATTACCGATTAGAAGACGACAGCATAAAGGGAACCACGGCTGTGAAGGCCACCATGGCACCACCAAGACTCCCACTGCCTCGTCATCGACAATCTTGCGCAGGACTTGTGATATGAGAATAAATGGTGGGAAAGCATAGAATTTGATGCTTGCCCATGAAAGCGTGAAAGCATCAACTGCGATACTACACGGGTCTGGAAACCACGACACGTATGACTCGCATTTTGCGTTGCTTACGGACGCAAAAAGGTCTATCTCGAAAGGACCAAATATCTCGTTTATTTGATTAAATGACCCGTTCGAAAGCGACCATTCCGTGTCCGTATCCCTTGCTCGAGATTCAATGTCTGCTACCACATTGTCCGATGATTTTATGTAGGAAGCAAATATGAAAATCTTGCGCTTCTCGCACCACTGCCAGATTTGCTTCGCAATCGAGGACAAATAAGAGTATTGAACTGATCCCATTCTATTGACATATGCTATTGCTTGCTGTGGTATTGTCGATTCTCAATAGGATCTCGCAATCATGGCAATTCCTCGCAAAACAACGCAAACCATAGAATACAGCCTTCAACTCCAGAATATTGATGTGTTCAACGTTCTTTCTTCTAGAGACCACCATCCTCGGGTACGTTGAACTCCGCAAGCAGCTCCCCATCCTGAAACTGAAGCGTCAGAGCGTAAGGGCCCCCACGCACATTTTTTACCTGATGAGGATTTCCAAATATGTTTATCCACCATTGGAAATCTTCACTGAGAGAGGAGGGTATCCTCATTCTGGCTGAAAAGTTACCACCAGTTTTCTTTAGGGTTACATATTTCTCCCGTTCAAAGTCTTTCGTATACAGTAATCCATATTGGACTGCCGGACATACCGACACGAGTGATCCAATCATACTTGCAAAATCACGAATTTTACACTCTGATTTTTTTTGAAAGCTTTTCCATTAAAAGTAAAAGTTTCGTCCGCCGATCAGGAGGAATTGCGATGGACTGTTGAACAGAATCAAATATGAAATCCAAATATTTGCAGGTAGTTGTAGGACACAGTTCTGATTTAGAGTTATTAATCGTAAATCCCAAAGACAACAGGGTATGCAAGTATATCTGAACTGTCTGTTGTCGCATTCTTGGTAAGTTGAGCCCATTATCAGAAAGTCGTCTAGATAAACTACAGATTGATACCCTTTCTCACGAAGTCTTGTAGTTACGGGGCGTATTATTTTATTAAATATGTAGGGGCCGAAGCCAACCCAAATGGCAAGACCTTAAACTCGTACGTTTGCCCTCGCCACTGGAATCGCAGATACCTCCTATGGGAGCTGTGAACCGGTACTGAAAAATAGGCATCCTCTAGGTCGATCGATGCCATCCATGTTCGCGGGAGCATTAATCTAATTACTGTACGCCAGTCTTCCAGTTTGAAATGAGGGGCAGCTACGTGATCATTTAAGCTTCGCAAATTAAGTACAAACCTCTTTCCCCCAGAGGATTTATCTATTAAGAAAAAATGCGATAGATATTGGTCCTCCGATGGACTTGTTGTCGTAATTACTCCCTTCATAAGCAACCGGTCAATTTCTTCCTGACATTGTCTCAATACAACTTCTGAAAGATAGGGACGCCGCGGAGGTGTTCCCGTGAAAGGGATGTAATATCCCTGAACCGCGTTCAAGATTTTCTCATCAGCGGTTAATCTTCTCCATTTAGACAGGTGATAAACTAACCATCCGGCCGGACTTACCTGGTTTACGGACGACGGATAGCTCTGGACTGAGATCGGGACCGAGGATGGAGCTTCTGCTGCGAATATGGCCTGCCCCTCTGCATGCGACTTCTGTTGTACGGGCCCCTTGTTTGACGAGCTGCCGCTGAATGCTGACGAACAGGGGCTTGATCATTTCCCGGCCGCTGTCGTGCGAGTTGCCGATTTTGCGTGCCGGGAATAGTGCGTGAAGGAACCTTTGGTTTCCTAACCGACGCTGGGGCTGATTTAATAAGTTCACGCCCCGTTTTTTCACAAGCCTTAGCCGACTTTATAACCTCTGTAAATTTTTCGCCAAACAGCCAATCGTCCACCTGAATGGAATCGCTGGTTTTGCGTGCAACGAGGTTAAGACTAGGTTTTATTAAATTCCGTCTTAGTAATGAAAGCCGGAATTGGTGGTCGGCCAAAAGACGTGTGCCCTCTGAGATGATCGCCAATGCCGTCCTTGCTTCTTCACTGAGAAAGGATGCCATCTCCGGTTTCAAAAGCGTTGTGAGGCCCGTCCCCAAAGCGTTCAGACAAGCGCCTACTTGTGACCGAGTTTGGACCTGGTCCTCGTCCCTTCGTACAATTTGCTCTGATAGAGCGGGGCGCAATTCCTCGTTGAGCTTTGGAGGACCTAAACACATAAGACTATTTTTTACCTCAAACTTGGCGAATAGATTTAATCGCAAGTCTTCCGATAGTCCTTCCCGAGACTCGGCGATGATGCTCTTGAGGATCACATCGTCCCAGGGGCAAATGGGAGACGGGTGCTGGACGTTTCCGAAAAGTTCCGCAGCTAAAGAGGTTCCTGGTGCCGATTCTTCCTCCTGCTCTGAACTCGGAGTTTCGAACTCTTCTGTGTGGCTATCTTCAGAGCGGTCGCCGAGAATAGATGTCCGTGAAATTCCGGAACAACCTCGGTCTGCAGAAGAGGCATCATCTCTAGTAGCTGTATTTTGTTCCATAAATTCCAAAATGAGATCCAAAGTCTGCGTCAATTTTCTAGAAGATGGACGATGGTGACGATGTTTTGGAGATTTTTTAAAACGAGAATCTCCCCGCCTCTTGGACCTCCTTTCCCTGGACTGCGAGCGATTGCGTGGCATATTCCACGAAATGAATTGCACAGATATGTATATGTTATCGAAACGCGCAACAAAAACACTATGAGTGCTAAGGCGAATGTACCAGGTATTTATAGGAGATGCGAGACATAAACAAAAGGACGCTCTCCTTTTGTTTTTCTTTTCTTGTAAACATGTTGTTGATTTTGTGTAATAAGAACATAACTACATTATATATATCCGGACGAGACATGGGGCATAATTCACTTAAAAAGGATATAGTTAATTTTAATAGGGATAATAGTTAACTTGAAGGCCTCTACATTTTATTATTGTATGCATATATGCATTTCAGAGGCGTATTTTCAATGGATCATTAAAAATCCTTTGTTACGGGTACTTAAATTTAGATTCATACATTGGACAAACCAAAATGAGGAAAACCTGAAACACAACTTTTAACATACCATATGATGTCCACTAAAACGAGGATGGAGTTGAAATTTGTTGAGAATCTCAAATTTTGTCTAAATTTTTAATTACGAATTATAATAATAATATACTCAGTTTGCTTGAATTATGTAAACGGAATGGTTATAAGAACAGAAATTGCCAAACTAATTTTGTAGATTAGAAATGGAAGATTAAATATGAAAAAATGAATGTCAAAGTTACTGAAACCGTTACGAGAAAGAAACAAAACTTTAAAAGGGCCTATTTTAATACAATATCATTAAATTATAATAATATAAAAGCTAGCTAATAATATTATATAACAAACATTTCAATTAATTGGAATAATATTAAACTGTATAAATCTTTGTCCATCAATTCTCTGAAAATTGTCTTTAAAGTAATTAACTACGTAATATAGAAAAACCGACCATTTAATTAGTTTAATTTTTTAGGAGTAAAGTTGTTCCTCTTCATGGGTTACGTTGACAAGAACCGGATATACAGGGTCATCGAAAAGTATCGGACCCCCCTAATATCTTCAGTTAGAATGCACTTAGGAGAAAATGTCCAATAGCAAAGTTGTATGGTTTCAAGCGGGGAGTAAGATGATGACCTTGACTTTGACCTTGACCATGTCCTTCAAGGTCATTTCAAGGTCAATCTTATTTTTTTAAATCGAACCCCTACATTTTATTGCATATTCTTATAGCTTATCTCGAGAGCTTTCCAAAACACTATAATAAAATATTTTTTTATTAAGTACTTTTTGAGTTATAAAGGTTTGAAGTTAACCTAAAAAAGGAAATATGGATGAAATTTATTTCCAACAGGATGAAGCTCCACCTCATTATGGTGTCATTGTCCGTCAATATTTGAATGAGGTCTTTCAGGACAGGTGGATAGGGCGAAGGGGTCATATTGAGTGGCCACCTCGGTCTCCGGACCTGACCCCACTTGACTTTTTTTTGTGGGGTTACTTGAAAAGTAAAGTTTATGCCACCAAGCCTCAAGATTTAGATGATTTAAGAGGGAGAATAACTCGAGAGATAGAACTAATACCGCCAGAAACGTACCGGAATGCGGTTTCGGCTGTTTATAACAGATTGGCACATTGCCAGGCTGTTGAAGGGCAACAATTTGAACATTTGTTGTGAATTGTTTGGTACAATTAAATATTTTGCCCAAGCTAACCAATTGGAATTAAATTTGCCTTAACTAGCCGGACTCACACACCACTCTTGCCTTAACTGGCCGGACTCGCACACCACTCTTGCCTTAACTGGTCGGACTCGCACACCACTCTTGCCTTAACTGGTCGGACTCGCACACCACTTAACAAATTGTTAACTTCAAACCTTTATAACTCAAAAAGTACTTAATAAAAAAATATTTTATTATAGTGTTTTGGAAAGCTCTCGAGATAAACTATAAGAATATGCAATAAAATGTAGGGGGTTCTATTTAAAAAAATAAGATTGACCTTGAAATGACCTTGAAGGACATGGTCAAGGTCATCATCTTACTCCCCGCTTGAAACCATACAACTTTGCTATTGGACATTTTCTCCTAAGTGCATTCTAACTGAAGATATTAGAGGGGTCCGATATTTTTCGATGACCCTGTATTAGTGGGCATTGCACGCCAAATGTGCAACTTTTTTTTTCATATTTTTTTTTCTTCTCTAACTAGTCTCTTATCTTTAGAACATAAAAATGAAGCACATTGGACCATATATAATAATAAAATATTGCTTGTATGAAATATTATAGAACTCTTCGCATTAAATAAAAATTTCGACTTTAATTTTTATAAATGATTTAAGCTCCAAAATATTAGTATAAAAAATTAATACAATACATGGTTTCTGTAGAATTTTGATCAAGCTTTCGTATAAAAATATTTATTTTCATGATTTATTACAGAAAGGCATACAAAAATCGTTTCGAAGTATTTAATTTAAATTTTACAATAGATCCACCGTTTTTAAAAATCTGAAAAAATTCATAAAAAAACCTCTGTTTGGTACGTTTCTAACAGCATATTAAATATCTTGGGCTGTGACTATTTTATATGTTCATTATCGATTTGAATTTAATAGCAAAAAATGAAGGCCCCTCGATTGCATGTAAAGCTATACAACACTGGGGCCTTCTTTCTCGAAAACTTAAAGTTAATTATCTCCGTCAATTTTGATCGTAGAATAATTATTTTTTTTTAATTTTAAAGGGAATTCATGCTCTACACGACTTATTTATCCAAATTTATATATTTTTATTTCTTACTCACAATAACTTCAAAAAGTGCCATTAGTATTGAAATGGTTATGTGCAATTCCCCAAGTTGGAAGTTTTAGATTTTTTTAATATTAAGTTTTGTATTGTCATCCGTTATCTTAATTCGATATATGTCTACGTGTTTTCTCACAAAAATATCGAACTTCGAAATGATCAGATTAGCTATGGGCTGCCGCCGCGTACCGCGAAACTTTCGCACGGTCGGGTTTACGTCTCTTCGGGGTGTGCGCGGATAGTGAACTTTTCCGCCGCTAGTTGCCGTCAGAGCGTTCGTGCATATTTTTGGTTCTCTCTACAGAAATGGGTTTTTGGATAGTCATAAGTACCCCTGACACGATACCTTATTAGCTATTATATACGACGTATATTCTGAAAGGTAAATAAAAGGTTAAAAAGTTATATGCTCAGATTGATCATTATAAATGAAAATATAATATTGCTGTAAATTTGTATTTTATAGTAATTCACTGAATTCAGGTATAAATCTATAAAAGTATGCCTTCTTTCACAGATCGTTGTTGCAATCCTTTTCATAAAGCGAAACATAGAAAATTTCCTTCTTCATATAAACCCCATTTATACGAATTTACGTACCTGTAGGTTCTGCGTATATAAAAGAATACATATTCATTTTATGTACTGTTTTCTAAATTTGATTTTATCTCGTTTCTTGAAGATTAACTCTTTATTAAAAACAACGCACGTCAAAAGAAAGTAATTTTATTAATCTCGTTTATCACAAACCATGTTTCGGTAAAAAAGTCTCTTGGGAGTTTTTCGCAACTTCTCGCGGTAAAAGTCCATATGACGTTATCCAACCCGTTATCTCGAGTTCTGCGAAAGTCTTCATGAATATTTTTGTTTTTAAATTAAAGGCGAAATCGTAAGGAATCACCATATACATATTTAAAAAAAATAAAAAGGGTATAAGTTTGAAAAAAATTGGTTCAAAAATTTGTTTTGCATTTTTTTTGGGGCGAATTGAAAAATTTTTTTATTTATTCATTTTATTTCGAAATTATATGTTTTTAGCTTTAATATAATGTTTCGTTCATAACAATCGAATTACCCCTTCCAGAGTTACAATGGGTTGAAAAATAATTCGATTTCAAATTCATCACCCCGTGGTGCGCGTAATTTTGAAAATTTTCAAAAATCCTTTGGGCATAATTTATCTTTCATATCGAGGTATAATTATACCGAGTTTCGAAAAAAATCAGAAGACCCCTTGCAAATCGTGATATTTCTGACGTGGAATGACCCAATTGTAAAAAAAAAGATTCATGAAATTATATCACACGAAAATACGATTTTGAAAATGAATGCGGGTTTATGTTATTAGCACGGCTACTATACTAGAAAATAATGCGTCTCATAGAAAAATGAACAGCTATTATGTTTTGTTCAATTATAATAAAAGCGAAATATTGAATAAAGTGCATTGAGAAGATCCAAGTATCCAAACCCACTGCGTGCATATATTTGAAACGAAGCGAGTTCCGCGTGTTGGCAGTCGACTTTCGCGGCATCTCTGCTCGCGCCTGATTGCTCGAGAGGCGGAGTCTCGTGACGCGGCGGCAAGCGGTGGGAGAAGAAACGCGCCTTGAGTGAGATCGGAAATGTTGGTCAGTTTGGCCGCGCTGGTTTGGACGCACTGCTTGAACCGAAATGGTTCCTTGTCGTATTACTGGTGCGCAGTGAGCCGAAGTGAAACGTGCGCAACAAAGGATCTATGCGGTGAATTACGACGGGAGAAAATCCATCATGGCGCCGCGAGCCAGAGTACGGTTTCTCGAGCGCCCCGTGGAGAATCCGCCGCCGCCATCGAGCCGACCGTTTTCGTGCTTCATGCACGTTTTCCGCGAGGAACATCGATCCGTCAATTTTTCCTTGTCGCGTGCGCGACCGTAGTTTCGTGCCGTGCGGGAAAGAAGGGAACGTTTCGGGAGTCAGCTTTGCGCGGGAACCGTGTGTACTGTAGGGAATTGAAAGATGCCAGGGAAGGAAGTTTGGATGCCGAAATATTCGCTGCGGTGCCTCGGCTTCATTCTTCTTTCTTGGTGGAAGACGCTGGGGAGGACACCATACGGATGTGATGCTGTGGTGACAAGTGATTCTCTGTGGATACGACATGGTACGTTAACTGTGTCATCGTCACAAACTTCAATCGACCTCAAATTTTCCAAAAATTTCCTTTCCTTGTAAGGAACAAATCTCTCCTTGAAGTTTTCTTAAATCAAAAGTGCCCCACCGACTTTTCGACCGGAAAGCTGCTTATACGCAACTTTCGACAGTCGCGATTTAAAGATTAATTTGTTATTAACAAAATTGACTTTTACAATGTTTTATTGTTTCATAGGCGTCGCTAGGATATACTCCATGTATATCGCAAATTTAAAACAATTTTATACATAATTGTCAGAGATATGAAGATTTATGTTTTAACATGTAATTGATTTTACGGTTCTAAATGTTTTTATTTTTATTTTGTAAAACGGAAACTATTTATTATATTTACAAAATTCGCACAGAAAATTCTTGTTGTACATTCTCTATATGCACGTATTTTCCTTAAATCAAAATATCGACTTTCAAAAATTGAACTTTTTATCCCCGTCGAGAGTGTTATGGAAGTTGGGTCGTTGAATTGTGGTATTCCACACAGAGTAGTATACTACTCCATGGTATTCCGTCAATCAAGAAATACTAATTATTTACTTTTTCTGTTTCATTTCAATATCTATTACGTAATTTATTAAACAAATTACTTAGATTTATATTCTTAAATTACCACGATGTGAAACAGATATCAACGAATATAGACAGCACATACGAATTTTCGCTGTTTTTGATCATCTGACAGCTAAGATGTAGACCATCATATTGAGGCACGGTGTGCCCTAACGATGTATGAAACAAAAAAAAGTGACGACAAAAACGAAAGTGTTTTATCATTATAATGCTTATAATTTGCATTTGATTTTTTTCCATTATTCTCTCCTTATTCTGGTCTTGAATTATTTACATATTTTTATTTTACCGCAGTACTAAATTGTATTATTTAATCTTTTCAAATGATAACTAGGGTGCCTCCGACCCGGGTGCCTACAGACTGGGTGCCTACAATACATGTTCGTTTATGAGAATATTCCCTTTGCAGCATAGTTAGGAATTAATGGCGGTTGGGGGGGGGGGGGGGTAGTTCGAACATATTTTAATATAGTGCAATAATGTTTTGTTTCTGCAATGAATAAAATCTGAAAATGAGCATTTTCAAAACTTCGCCCCGAACGCAGACCAACCGAGGTATTAATAAGGCAGCCATAAAAACAGGAATAAAAATAAGTTAGGTAATTTCAAATCCGACATATCAGCTGCCGCATTAACAAATAACATTTTATTTTTTTATGCCCCCCCCCCCCATTAACATACGGATGCATCCAAAACATTGATCAAGTCTAGCGCCTCACTTGGCATCCCTCCTACTCGCCGCCATAAAAATCCTTAACTTTCACGAGCTTTAGCGAATGTTTTTGAATTATTACCACATTATACCAGTTGTTAAATAGTTCCAATAACATTACCTTCTATAAGTTGGGGGGGGGGGGGGGGGGGGTTGGCTACCCGACACCAACATCATAACAAAAATGTTTATGGCCCCCCACCCGGACCCCCTCCCCACCACCACCTCCCCTTGGCTACTCCACGCCAACATCACAGCAAAAAAAAATTATATGTCCCCCCCCCCTCCCGACCCCCGAAACCCCTCCCCACCACGACCTCTCCTTGGCTACCCGACACCATCATCACAGTAAAAAAAATTTTCTCCCCCCCCCCACCCGGACCCCCTCCCCACCACCACCTCCCCTCGGCTATTCGACACCAACATCATAGCAAAAATTTTTTGTTGCCTCCCCCCCCCGCGCGACCCCCCACCCGAGCCTTCTCTCCACCACTACCTCCCCTTGGCTACGCGACACCATCATCACAGTGAAAATTTTTGTGTGCCCCCCCCCCCCTTTCGGGAGTATTATAATGCGACTTAAACTGAAGGAAATGCTTAATTATATATGAGTGATTTTTTTCATGTTTATTCGTTTTTACGACATTACTGTTGGTTTTTCGAAAAAAATGTATAGAACCTTTTTTTTAGAGAATTCGATGCTCTATCTTTTTTGTTTGAAACATTTTTTTGTGTGATTTGTATTTCAAAACGAAAAATGCAAAAAACTTGTTTTTTTGTTGTTTTTTTAACCGACCATCCAGTAATCTTGTATGGATATACTCCAAAAACTAATCAGATCTGCGTTTTACCATGCCAAACTGAAATATAGCAGCAAATTTTAAATCGGCCTTACCGTGTGCGCGATATCGCGAGACATAAAAACGGGACGTACGTACGGACGTACGGACGTACGGACGTACGTACGTACAAGATCACGGACACAAATTTTTTTTTTCGTTTTTTGGCTTCCTTAGGGTCTGAAACGTGGACATTTGATGAAAAACTATAGGGTAATTTTTTTGCCCGAGGTGACCAAATTCAATACTTCGTCCAGACTTAAGGTCTGGGTCGAAGTAAATGTAACTTGAACATATTCCATTAAATTCATTTTGCTTAAAAATTACAATTTTTTAATTATTTCTTAAATAACTGGAAATAACTCAACAGTCACAGAATTTACCGCATATTTTCTTAATAATAAAACAAAATAAGATCAATTTCAAAAAAAAGTATGTCAGAATCTTGTTTATTAGTCGCGGTACTGCATATCGACGCCTGAGTCCAAGAACCTGCCGTTTCGCCGCAGCGTTGAACCGTTTTGATTGATGCGATGCGGAAGTGGAATCACAATAAAATTCCCACATACAGAAATTATTTTACGAAATGACCCGCATCTTCGAATCCCTTTCCGAATTGACCGCTTGTTTCTTGTCATTCACGAGATGGCCGCTTTTCGAACAGTTATCGAAATGGCCAGTTTTTCGAAACTTCCGCGAAATGACCGGTTATTCGAGCAACGTTCGAAATGGACGGTTATTCGAACTCATCACTAAATGAACGGTTCTTCAATGCTGTGGCGAAACGGCAGGTTCTTGGACTCAGGCGTCGATATGCCTCCTGCTTTAGTACAGAAGTTTCATCGCATCGTATTGTAATATCTCTGAGTGCATACATTCATTTGTTTTTTATACGTTCATTTTTCTGACAAGTAAAATTGATCTTTCGAAAATATACAGTACCGCTTCAAAGTATGAGCTCACCCTTGCGGAATTTTGGCTAGGAATATTATTAATATCTATTATTCCATATAAATCTTCTAAAAATTTGAAAAAATTTCAGCCAATAGATAATTAAAAAATGAAACTTTTTGTTTCTTAAACATTTTTTATATCACGTTAATTTTCCCAGATATAGCAGATTGAAAAAAAATTACATTAATTTGTTCAAAATTAAATAAGTATTTGTAAAGAATTATTAGATAAATTCCCGAAGAGGCAAATTAAAGCTATAGGGATTACCTTTCGATTACACGTTGTACATTTCTGTTGCAATCATTTTAAAAAAAATGGGAGCTGATTGAAAAAGAAAAAAATAATACGAAAAAATGACTTTAGTAAATCGAGCATAGTTCGTAAAAAAATGTATATATAGAAATGAAACCACCACGACTGAGAAGCTGAAAGTCTCCTCCTTAATTCCCTCTTTTTATTTTTCGCGTACGTTAAATTGGCGATGAAATATCAACATTTTAATTTAGCCAAAATTCCGCAAGGGTGAGCTCATACTTTTGAGCGGTACTGTATAAGAATGCCGAAACTACAAGTCGCATAATACGCAAATATTCAGCATAATGGATTCTGCTAAAGGTAATATTAAACGCATCCATGATCAGAATAGGAAATATGTGTGTGCTCCATGCGGCATAAAGATTGTTTTAGGGAAAAAGAAAATAGAGCATTTTGTAATAAATGAGAATATTGAGACACTAATACAGGAATTTGTTAACTGAGATTTTAATGCCTAAGGTGCTAAGATAAAAAGCACGCAATGAACTGCCATAGCACGATAAATCCTCCACTTTTAGAAGAAGATGATAACATATGCGTACTTGAAAAATGTATTTTACCTGAACTCTCTATTTACCTTTTTTGGAATGGTGTAGTTCGGCTACACGGAGAGAACATTCGAACAGTTGGTGTACTAGTAGAGACATCTACCGCTCGAAATCGGTGGCCGATGTTATACTACGAATTCGTACAGCTGTTCTACCTGCCTAGCACGGCTACGGTGCTAGTGCAGCATAAATGCCGTCCGAAAGTTGTGATATGGCAACAGTGCCTTTTTCTCAGGCAATCGTAATGCTAACAGAGCTACCCTCAGTTCCACTGTAGTGCATGGCTGCGATCTACATTGAGTTGCACCGCGCACGTGTAGACGCGATCGGCCGCCATAAAGTTGTGATTTTAAATGTTATATACAGGGTGCATGCGTACGATCGGAACATAGGGCAGACCATGTTATAACTAGAGCGTTCCTGATTGGCCAGTTCCAGCCCATACAATTCTTCCCATTGGCCGCACGAAAGCAGGCAATGACTGTAACTGGAGATTCGAGTACTGCCTTCACTGTTCAGTACTTCCGTCAGCCACATTCAGTAATTCAGCCTGAAGTAAACATTGAGTCAAAAGATCGTAGGTGTAATTTTTCTACGTTTAATGTTGTAAATTCACACTTAAGCCTGTAAGTAAGTTACAACGTGGTGTAGTGAATTTGTAGTAAATTTACAACATTAAGCGAAGGAAAATTACAACGGGTTTTAAAATTACCACAATTAATAGGTTATTTACATTTACGTTTTTTTATAGTGTAGGAAAATTATATCTACGATCTTTTATCGTGCACTCATTGTTTATTTCAGGCTGAATTACTAAATGCGGCTGACAAAAGTACTGAACAGTGAAGGCAGTACTCGAAACTCCAGTTTCAGCCATTCCATGCTCTGTCGCAGCCAATGGGGAGATCCGTACGGGCTGGAATTGGCCAATCAGGAACGCTCTACCTTTAACATGGCATGCCCTATGTTCGGAACGTACGCACGCACCCTGTATACAGGGTCATTGAAAAGTATCGGACCCCCCTAATATCTTCAGTTAGAATGCACTTAGGAGAAAATGTCCAATAGCAAAGTTGTATGGTTTCAAGCGGGGAGTAAGATGATGACCTTGACTTTGACCTTGACCATGTCCTTCAAGGTCATTTCAAGGTCAATCTTATTTTTTTAAATAGAACCCCCTACATTTTATTGCATATTCTTATAGCTTATCTCGAGAGCTTTCCAAAACACTATAATAAAATATTTTTTTATTAAGTACTTTTTGAGTTATAAAGGTTTGAAGTTAACAATTTTTTGACACAAAATGTAGAATATCTTGTAAAATATTATTTAGTTTTCAGTAATCATAACCTTAATACTTTTGTGCGCGGAATAATGAGACCAATTAATTGGTTTAAAGAAAATACATTAATCGGATCCCCCTAATATTTTCAGTAAGAATGCATTTTGGAAAAATGTCCAATAGCAAAGTATTGTACGGCTTCAAGCAATTATGCTAATAGGCTCTGGCGAAAAACTGCCCGAACGTAATCGCGAGAAGCTGCTCGAATGCGTGATTTCCGAAGGCGTTAGCGGGAATCTGACCGAAAGCGTTGGCCAATCTTTATTCTCTCACTCTCGCAGGCACCAATGTACGAGCTCTTGAGCAAACAATACGGATCACTGATTTGAAACTTTGATGCAGTGCTGTCTTCTTCTTAGCGAGCAGCAGTCACCTCGTGGACGAAAACGAACAGCCTCAAAAATTTTTTCTGTAACAAAAGAAACCATTGCGCTTCAATTGATTATCCCAAACATCTTCATTTTGTTTCCAATAGCCCAGAAATTTTTCGTAAATATTATTAATTGATCTATTAGATTTTCAGTTGCTCAACGAGCTTTTTGCTAGTGCTGGTTAAAATAAACAAATCGATAGTTGGACCAACACTTAATAATTAGTATTTTTCTCTACTTAATTATCTAGATCAATTTCCTATCACTTACCTGATTAATTCTTCTTCGCTCTAATTAAGAATGGCGGAGCTTTCTGAAAGAGATCGAATAACACTGTTAATGATGCGAGGATGGGGAGATCAACAAAGAGGATATAAAACAGTAACGCGATTATTTAATGAAAATTTTCGGAATGAAAATAATAGGATCTCCAAAAGTACTGTAATCCGTACTATTCAACGTTTCGAGGCCATTGGTAGCGTTAAAAGCCGCCCAAAATCTGGAAGACCTAAAACAGCAACAAATAATGATAAGGCATTAGATGTTTTACAGTCTTTCGTTGAAGATCCCCATATTTCCATCAATCGCGTTGCACAAGAACACGAAATCGGTCATGCATCTGTCAGTAAAATTCTGAAATTGAATAAATGGCATCCATAGAAACTCCATTTGGTCCAAGAGTTGTCCGAAGACGATTTTGATAGACGAATCGAATTTTGTGATCTTATGATGGAGAGGATTGTCGACGATCCTCTATTACTTGATAATATTGTTTTCTCTGATGAGGCAACATTTGAACTGACTGGAAATGTAAATAGACACAATTGTAGATACTGAAGTGACGTTAATCCTCACTGGAAAAGAGACAATCATACTCAATATCCACAAAAAGTTAACGTATGGGCTGGTATTCTTAATGGTAGACCAGTTGGCCCTTTCTTCATTGAAGGCAATTTAGCTGGTGGAAATATGGATGAAATTTATTTCCAACAGGATGGAGCTCCACCTCATTATGGTGTCATTGTCCGTCAATATTTGAATGAGGTCTTTCAGGACAGGTGGACAGGGCGAAGGGGTCATATGGAGTGGCCACCTCGGTCTCCGGACTTGACCCCACTTGACTTTTTTTGTGGGGTTACTTGAAAAGTAAAGTTTATGCCACCAAGCCTCAAGATTTAGATGATTTAAGAGGGAGAATAACTCGAGAGATAGAACTAATACCGCCAGCAACGTACCGGAATGCGGTTTCGGCTGTTTATAACAGATTGGCACATTGCCAGGCTGTTGAAGGGCAACAATTTGAACATTTGTTGTGAATTGTTTGGTACAATTAAATATTTTGCCCAAGCTAACCAATTGGAATTAAATTTGCCTTAACTGGCCGGACTCACACACCACTCTTGCTTTAACTGGTCGGACTCGCACACCACTCTTGCCTTAACTGGTCGGACTCGCACACCACTCTTGCCTTAACTGGTCGGACTCGCACACCACTCTTGCCTTAACTGGTCGGACTCGCACACCACTTAACAAATTGTTAACTTCAAACCTTTATAACTCAAAAAGTACTTAATAAAAAAATATTTTATTATAGTGTTTTGGAAAGCTCTCGAGATAAGCTATAAGAATATGCAATAAAATGTAGGGGGTTCTATTTAAAAAAATAAGATTGACCTTGAAATGACCTTGAAGGACATGGTCAAGGTCATCATCTTACTCCCCGCTTGAAACCATACAACTTTGCTATTGGACATTTTCTCCTAAGTGCATTCTAACTGAAGATATTAGGGGGGTCCGATACTTTTCGATGACCCTGTATGTATCTTCTAAAGAAAGCGGACGCTCAGCCACGGTACGTCAACTGTCCCTAAATTCCGGATGACGGTATTGGAAACTCCACGTAACACCAGTAGTTGGCGCAATCGTCGTACTTTTTACATGGGTACGTGTATACATGCATCAGTTGACAGTTGACTGGTGAGTAAGTCGCACGCATTAATTTCTCTCCGTAATCATTTCGATTTCTCACTTGTCATCTTTTTTCGTTTTGCGAGAAAAACTAGTCCAAGAGGAGCACGTGTGCTGGCCCATTTTTTATCACCGCTTGGTTGAGGTGAAAGTGATTTTAAGGGCCTGTCTGAGTGCTATATTCTTTCTTATAATTTTGGCAACGGACCAAGAGACTCGGCATTTTCGGGCGGGACGTCCTATTGCGCATGAGCCTACCACGTGATCCGCGGATACACAGATAAAGTGACATCTCGACTGTCTTCCTGTCACCTGTCATCAGCGTGCGCTCTTCGTTCGGCCGAACAGGTATTGCGTATATGCCAAGAAGAAATAGAGTGCGTAAGCCATTGTCGCCAAATAAGCATAATGAGCAAGTGCTAAGGTGCAAGAGATGCGGAGGTTCAGTTAGGTCCAAGTACAACTGTGAAGGATGTGGAAATACGTTTCATCGTTCTTGCGCGATTTCGTTCATTCGCTGTAAACCCGAAACTTCTTGTTGTGCTTCTTCACTCGGATATTTACTTCGTGACGATCACACCTCCCCCTCTATCGATCAGCTTTTCCCCGTGCCTTGTACTTCTAGCGCTGCCCCTCTCTTCTTTATCCCTGCCGGCGCCTCGTCTTCGGTTGAGTGTGCACGTGTAGAAGATACGCACACTATAACGTCGCCTCTTGTTGCAACAACTCACGGTTCGTCATTATCAATTGACGCTTCGTCGATTGTACGTCACGTTCACACTCCCGCTGAAACGATGAATAACGCTACTGCTTCGATTCCTTCGCATTCGGATTTTCAGACACCGGCAATGCCTGAAAATTGGAATACGATGGATACGAATGATCGACTGTCGGCAATTATGCAACAGTTCTTAAACCAAACGGCCCGTTTAGATTTCATAGCCAATAACATAGCGATGAATTCCGCGGCTACTAGTGCAAATACGCGAGAAATTGGCGACATCAAAAATTTGTGGGCATACGGGCAACCAACTAACGAATTTATTATCACCGGTATTCCTAGTACTTGTCAGCTGCCATTAGATGATATTGTTGGCCGTGTATTAGAGAAATTGCAGCTTACTCGCTATAATAATAATGTTTTTATCATCGGAACTAGAAAAGTTGAGCATAAATCCAATAATAATGTAGGCGGTGCATCAGTCTCTACGCAATCTACCTTCTCTATAATTGTTACTTGTCTTTCAGTCGGCTTGCGTAATCTTGTCATTGAAAAGAAAAAGAAATTTGGGAAATTAACGCGTATGGATCTATTTCCGGATCTTTTTGCTCGAGATAGCAACATTATATTCATTAATGAATTCTTATCTCGACCGTATTTCCAATTGCTGCATAGAGCAAGAGAATTAGCCACACCGATTATAGGGTCACGTATATGGACGCGAAATGGGAACATATTTTACAGACGTGATTCGGGCACTCGTGAGGTGCCAATTGTAACAGAAGAAGATTTGTCACTTATAAAATGACATTTGACCTCTCGCTCAGCTGCAACTCGTACTATTAAAATCCAAACAAATGTTGTAAACACGGATAATTCTATAAACTCTATTTATGTTTTTCATAGTAATATAAATTCGTTGCGGGCTCACTTTGCCCAAGTTGAACAGTTTATTCAGACCACAAATCTTCATATACTTGCGCTGTCTGAAACTTGGCTGAACCCTCTTATTTCGTCCAGTGCACTCAGTATTCCGTCATATAACCTAGTGCAGAACGATAGGGCATTGTGGTCCACAGTTAGTAATAAGTATGTTCTAGGTGGAGGAGTGGCGTGCTGCCTTCACGAATCGTTAGTTTATAATGTAATCGTCAATTAGCGCGTCTGTAAATGATCCGGAATATCTCATATTAAATGTAAAGCTACCACAAAATACTGGTTTACTATTGGCTATCATATGTAGACGGCCTGAAGGTCACATGCTGTCAGATTTTATAAATAAATTAAATTGTTATATGCCTACGTTCAAAAATATTATTATTACGGGTGATTTAAATTGCGACCTACTGAGCTTTAGCTACAGCTCGAACTACCTTAGAGGTTACGTGCGCGATTATTCACTGTTTTCCGTCCCATTCGGTGCAACACATCACACGTTCCATTCCAACACGCATACACATATAGATGTGTTCTTGGTTGATTCTCCGACTAAGATTCTCAGTTTCTTGAAGTCAACAACTCCCTTCGTAGCAGGGCATGATATGATAGGTATTGAATACAAAATTGAATGTTTTTCTCATAGGTGTAAGTCGATTAAATTTCGTGATTTCACCAACTGTAATATTCAATCCCTGGAAAGGGATATGAAACGAGCGTTAGAAATAAATTGCCCAGAACTCTATAATCAAGACACGCTGCAAATGCATTCGATACCAGAAATACTATCCACCTTTTATTCTTCCGTCAATTAAGTTCTAGACGATCACGCGCCATTCGTTACCAAACTCCTCAGGAAAAATTCAGCTCCTTGGATCACCAACGATTTAAAGCAGCAAATTAAACGTCGAGAGCATCTCTATTCTAGAGCGAAACGTACTCGTGACAATTTTCTGATGGGACAATATAGAGAGTTACGTAAACAATCAAATCATCACTTACATCTGCTAAAGATGCATACTTATGTAACTTAATCAACGACCAAACGAATCAGATCAAATTGTGGGCACTGGTTCGCAAGTTTGGGCTGACTTCTACACCACCCCATACGGCGTTGCAGCATTTCACCCCCGACGAGTTGAATACTTATTATGCGTCGATATCGTCAGTTCATCCAGCTTGCACCGAGTCACAGCTCAGACAAATATTACATACTCCCATCAATGAAAATTCGCCAACATTTGCCTTTCCTCTATTACAACCAGATGAAGTTCATAGTGCTCTCCTATCATCATTCTCGAAATCAAAAGGTCTGAGTCCAGATGGGTTGCAAATTATCTACCTTAAAAGAGTTCTCTCTGTCATCGTAATACCCCTAACAGCTATCTTTAATTTCTCACTTCAGTCAGGGGTCTACCCACCGTTGTGGAAGCTATCTTTTATCATACCACTCAACAAACTTGCACATCCAGCTTCCCCTAGTGATACGCGTCCGATTGCAAATCCACCGCATATTTCGAAGATACTAGACGCGTTAGTAACTAGAAAAGTAGTTACCTATCTCGAGACGAATAGTCTGCTACATCCGGGACAGTTTGGTTTTCGGAAGCATCACTGTATACAAACAGCCTTACTCAAGCTTACTGATGATATACGTTATGCTATGGAAAAAGGGTTTGTCACCATCCTCGTCCTCCTTGATATTTCTAAAGCGTTTGACTCTCTTAATCATCCACTAATTTTACAATGCCTTAGATCGTTGGGATTTGACGACTTGTCTGTAACCTGGGTGCACTCATATCTTTCAGCCAGATCGCAAATAATAAAAGGATTGGATGGACAGTCCTCACGACAGTGCCTCACCAGCAATGGTGTTCCACAAGGATCTAGTCTTCTACCTATACTTTTCAGTATTGTTATTAATACGCTTTTCTCACAGTTGAGATATTGTAGAGATTCGACAATTGTGTTCGCCGATGACACCCAATTCTACCTTTCAATACCCATTAGCCAGTTTAGTCAAACTGCTCGCTGCCTTAATAGTGATATTGAGAAGTTCGTTGAGTGGACGCAGCAATGCGGTCTAACAATTAGCGAAAAGAAGACCAACGCAATTATATTTGGGGCAAGAAACAACCTCGCTAAATTGTATACAATGGTATTGTCCCCAATTCTGGTTAATGACTACGCTGTATCATATGTGAGTGAAGTTCGTGACCTTGGTGTTTATCTCTCGTCAGATCTGTCATGGAATCGCCACATCGCCTCTGTTAGCTCTAAAGTTCATTACACACTCCACAGGCTTCGTTTCAGAGGGGCTAGCCTTCCGTCCTCAGTTAAATTAGCCTTGGTCAACGCGTTGATTGTGCCGCACTTAGACTTTGGCTGCCTGTTATTTTCTGACGCATCGGCTTATCTAGTCTCCAAACTTCGTCGTCTATTGAACTCGGCGTTACGGTTTGTTTACCGATTAAGAAGAGACCAATCCATGACACCATATTGGAAGAAAGCAAACTGGCTTACAATTGAGGCTCGCCAGAAATATTATCGTGATACACTCACCCATCAGGTACTTCATACGTCGCAGCCTAAATATATTCGGGACAGATTTATTCCCTGTCAAACTTCCCTAAGACAGAGTACTCGTTTGAACTATACGTCTTTCTATCTTCCGACATGTCAAATAAATTATTTTTCAAATTCATTTTGGATAATGGCCATAAGATCCTGGAATTTGTTACCATCCTGCCTTCGCACTAACCGATCTCAAGAAGCCTTTAAATCAGGCCTTATGTCACACTTAAAACGTCAAGATTCCAGTGCAACATAAGTTGATTTAAACCGCGCGCCAGCCTTTATGCAAAGTGTTTGGTTTCTTCTTCATTCTTTTTTTATTAATTACTATGCGTTACTTACTACTACTTTTGCTCGTGTAAAACAGCGAATTGCGACGATGGTCCACTAGCGAGCGGGACTACTATGAATTTATATTAAACTTAGTTTAGTTTAGTTTTTAAGTTATGTTTGTAATTATTGTTAATTGTGATTTGTCCACGGACCTAATGTCCAGGAAAATAATAAATGGTATCAAATCAAATCAAATCATGCGTTGTACTTGCCAGCTGATGTTATCTGCTTTTTGAAGAAAACTTATTCCTACAACGCTAACCAGTTCCCTGGATTTTAAGAATTTCGCCTCCAAACGCACCGTCAATATTATTTTCTTTACGGACTCCATCGACAAAACGCTAGTTTTTTTAAAATACGTTAAAGATATGTTTATGTATGTACTTACCTTATTGGCAAAAAGCAAATTTCAACATGTATCAATGTCGACGTGACAAAAATATGCCCACTGCCAAGATGCTTATTGTATTAAGCAACTGAGAAAAAAAAATATCTTCAATATTGTATACATATATATGTATCCATATTTCTAATTTTCTAAATAAACTGTAAAATATAGCGTTTTGGATTTAAATTATTGCAAATATGCGTTACAAACGGGCGACTCGCTATATTCCTGTTAAAGGAAATAGAAGAACAAGAATACTATAACATATTGTATCATATATTTTCTTAAAATCACACCATGATAAAAAAATTTTTATTAAATTCATCATTAGTAATTATTCGAGCAGATTTTGGCAGAAAAACCTGCAAAAGTCATTTATACGAATGAAATTCTATTCATAGATAAGGGATATGTAAATAACAATGTATTCAACCTATATCTACAGCATGTATAGGCTATTAATCGGTAGTGACTCGAACCGACTCGTGATGGCGCTGCGATCGAAACAAATTCAGAAGCGTCTCTTCATTTTGACGTAGAGTCATCTATCTATTTATATTTCATCTGTGCGCTCAGCACTAAATGTTTGTTTAAGCATCTTATTATTCTCACAAAGCCATCTTGCATTATAAAAGAAAGAAATTACCAAGCTTACGAACAATCATTATTTCGTATTCGTTGCAACGAATTGACTTGTGATTTCGTCGCCATTAATAGTCCTTCGATTTTGCGATTACCGTTCAAATTACAAAAATAGTAAGGTAAGCGTACTAATGATTGGACATGAACATATAGCCGAACAGTCCTACTCAATTGCCACAACGTCTGCAACAAAGTGTTAAATTTGATTAGGTTGTCCAGCTATACGTTCGTTTCCAGTCATTGGTACGTTTACCTTGCTAAATCTAAACTTTCTTGTATAAAATTTTACATTCATTACTTTGTGTTCCGAACTTTTTTCGCGGCTTTCTAATTTTCGTACATAAATGCAAACAAAAATGAAAATTCACTATTTCCGATGGATTTTCGCGTTTTTCTGCGAAAATGGATCAGCTACGATTTCCGGAGAAACAGTTTTTCATCTCTGAATACGTAGAAATGTTCAACCTATTTTGCCTTGAAGCCTGAATATGTTATACGTCAAAATATTACACACCATGACATCACATGACTAAACGCGAACCGTAAAATATACACGCATTAAAAAAATAAATAAATAAAATATAATCGGCAAACAATCAAGATCTATTGAGCAAATTACTAATTTAAATGTAAATTAAATATGTTTTGCTTTTACGTCCACAACTGACTCACTTCGATTTTTGTCATTTTTGAAAATATATAAAAAAATTTTTCTGCCGATTTACATGCATAAAAAAATGTTAGATTTGACGCATCATCTTTCTCTCAAAAGTTACGCGGGGACGGCTATAACCGAATCATGGCCGCAACTGAAACCTTTCCCCTACTATTCGAATAATTTTTTTTATTTTTGAACGAATTTTTAAATATTAAAATTATAACAATATTTGTTATTCTTACGAGATTCCCCTCAATATATCTAAAATCTTAGTCCTTGTTGCGCTTATCGGTATAACAGTTCTGTACGTAAAGGCAACACACTCGGAAACAATAAGGGGGCTTTCAATGTATAATCACCAATGTTTTGGAGTCAGGTTTCAGAACTTATTCAAAGTTGAACCACGCTTAGAATGGCTAAAGAAAAGCCTACCTTGTAAATTTTAGATCAAAATATGAATTTTTTCAAAAGTTATTGATAAAAGTGTGAACGACAAAAATGAAATTTAGTATTTTTTAAACGACGATATCTCGAAGACTACAATTAAAAACAATGTAAAGAAATGACTAAATTTTTAACTAGTGTGAATGATATAAACAAAGTATTATTGTTTATAACTAATTTTCAAAATTATTTTGTTGTAACTAAATTTCCGAACGTATGCCAACTTTTTTTTTCTTGTGACATAAACAAAAATTTTTCACAAAAATGTTTCTTGTAATTTCGCTAAGGATTCAGTTTGTATTCTCTGAAACTGGCTTTGTAATGTAAAGAAAACCGAGTCATAAAACAAAATCCGTACACAAAAATTTTTTGTACACTTATGGTGGCTTCTTTTTGGATAAAATTATCAGGATCTAAAATATAAATTAGGGGTCCAAACTAAACAATACTCCTTTGTACAAGCTTCTTTTAGGATATCCAGATTTTTTATTTTAGATTCTTCTATCAAAATAAAAACTACCACATGTGTATCAAAAAATTTCAATCTAAGGATTTTTTTATAATAATACAACCCCGGAAATTAAAAGTTCATAATCATCTTTCGTTATTTGCACACTTTTTATTTTAGATAAGGTTAGTCTATCCAAAAAGAAGCCACCAAAATTTTATCCGAAAATTTCTATGCACCGAATTCATTTTATAGGGGTCAATACCAAACAATATTCCTTTCTATAAGCAGATTTTGGATATCCTGATTTTTTTATTTTAGATAACGGCTCTTGTACCCCAATAAAAAGGCACAAAAATTTGATAAAAAAATTTATATCGAAGGAATTCATTTTATAGGGGTCCAAACAGAACAACACACCACTTCATAAGCATCTTTTTGGTTTTACAGATATTTTAATTTGTCTTCTGATAATTCTATTCAAAAAGAAGCCACTATAAATGTATCAACAAATTTTGTAGGTTAGAATATTGTTTCATGCGGGTAACACCACGGAAATAGAAATTCGACAGTAATCTTTCACTACTTCCAGGTGTTTTATTTTAGATAAAGTTTATTTCGTACGAACAGAAGCTACCAAAATTTTGTGGAAACATTTCTATGCAAGGAATACATTTTTCGATCTACTATGCGTAAAATTTGATTTTACGCACCGCCCTATCTAATCGCATATTAAAAACGGTGCGTAAAATCGTATTTTACACACTAGTATCGAAAAATACTATTTTGACATACTATGCGTAAAATTTGATTTTACGCAGCGTTTTTTGTGCGTAAAATACGATTTTACGCACATGTGCTGACCGGGGCGCACTGGCAGTAGTCGTCGCCGCGGTCATCACGCGTGCGTAACATCGTATTCGACCCACAAAAAACGGCGCACAAATTTTACGCATAATATGTCAAAAAACACC
This sequence comes from Trichopria drosophilae, assembly GCA_030407085.1. NCBI lineage: Eukaryota > Metazoa > Arthropoda > Insecta > Hymenoptera > Diapriidae > Trichopria > Trichopria drosophilae. The sequence goes on from CM059583.1 coordinate 79,718,018, forward strand.
GTTCGATACGCGTGCGTAGAATTTTTTGTGGTTTTGATGGCTACTAAGTATGAAATCAGCCACTAAAATAAAAAAATATGTGAAATTTGAGATATGAACGCAATCTACTCCTAAAATTTACGAGCAATAAATTATTTTGATAACGCTTTTTCTGTATCATATTATCGGCTTCGTAGCTCAGGCGGTAGCGTACTGGACTACGAAGTTGAAGGTCGTGAATTCGATCCCCTGCTGGGCAATTTTCCGAAATTGTTTTCAGGCAGCAGTTCGCTATGTGCAAGACGAACCACGCTGTCTGTTTGTCCTTTTCGTGGTATTGTCTTCAGGCGGAAATCGAGCCATGGCTGATGCTGCACTTAATGTGGGTTTCTGCAGCTTCCTACATTCTCGACAAAGGACAAAAGTGAGTATGGCGCCATCCAAGACGACCTACAGTTTTCGCAATGGTGCTCACCTGTACCCGGACAAGCTCCCTGAGAGCTTTTGGGACACCTAGATCGAGGTGGAAGGTTGAGGATAAAAAATAAAAAAAAAATATATATATATGTATATATAGAAACTATATAGAAAGATAGACCTTACTGAATATGTGCGATATTGTTTTGCTTGATTTTGACATAAATTATTTGTTGCTCGTACATTTTGAGGGATAAATTGCGTTCATTGCCGTAATTTCACGAATTTTTTCGAATTTAGCTGAAGATTTCGTACTGAGTATGCATCAAAACTAAGCACATACAGAATGCGATTGCTCAATGAAAGTTCCCAAAATAATTTATTTCTCGTAGATTTTGCGAACGTATAACGATTGAAAAGAATAACGTAAGTGGCATTTTAGTCTGAGTATGCAGTAAGGGTTTGTTAGTTTGTTTATGAAAAACGTTAGCATTTTTGTTAACTTTTCTCAGTATTGGAAACTTGTTTCCAGATGTGAAAATTACCTTTCGTGAAAATTTCAGGCCCGCACGCGTGTTTGGCTGGTCGTAATTGGCATTTTAGTCTGAGTTTTTCAGTAATGGGAACATATTTCCTGATGTGAAAAGAAGCACCAGTAATAATTTCAGACCCGGACGCGATGTGGTACTGCAGCAGTTCGTATTTGTATCCTAACTGTATATACATTGTTGATAAAATCGTCTAAACCATAAGAGCATTTTTGCTATTTTTTTTTCGCATTAGGAATACGTTATTAGACGAATAAAAGTTTATTATCATCCACAAATAATGGATACACAATGGTGATTTTTATTCTTTGTATAAAATAAAGAATAAACAATATCGCAATATACTGGTATGAACAAAGGTGTCTAAACGTTACGTGTATTTTTTAATAGACTAATATATCACATATTTTATTATATAATTACTTTTTAAACATTTGTGGGACATTCAAAAGTGGACATTTTTTTTATACAGATCAGTCAGGATTTCCATACTTTTTCCTTCAGAATATGATAATTCTATCCAAAAAGAAGCTATCAAAATTTTATCCAAATGTTCCAATGCAAGCAATTTATTTTATAATGGTCCAAACCAAATAATGTTACTTTTTATAAGCATCCCTTTGGAATTCCTAATTTTTTTATTTTAGATCCTGATAATTGTATCTAAAACGAAGCCAGCGTAAGTGTATTAAACAATTTCTGTGCACGGACTTTTATTTATTTATTGGTCGTACATTTTGCGAATATATATCGATTGAAAAGAATAAAGTAGATACAATTTGTTTCCGTCATTTTCTTGCCTTGTTATGTCTAAACGTTAATTGCGATTGTAAATATACTAATATATACATATATAATCTCATATTTTTTATATAATTATTTCTTAAACATTTGTAGGTTATTAGTATATCATAATTTATATGCATTCTTAGTTCTTATCCTTATGTGTAATTTTATTTATGTAAAAATTAGCTATATCGGTCGAGAATTCAAGCGTCGGCACAACTTATGTCCGCTATACGGAATTGCCAAATCAATCCTTCCATTTATCTGAAGAAGAAGAAGAAATAGAAACTGACAATACTTCATCAGATTCTGCAGATGAATGCATTATCATTTAAGGAACAATTTCCCAACCTGTTTTAAGTGATATTTGTCGAATTTTTTGCAAACCAATTTTTTAAAGCAATGAGCAGAAATCAAAGTGACGCTTTCATGCATATCTTTGAAATGTGTCCATCGCTTTCTGAAGTTAAATAAATGAGGGTGTTTTTACGGGACCTCAGATAACAGAAATGCTCAAAAAAGGGGAATTTTAAAGACTAATGACGGACAAGGAAAGAGCTGCATGGCAAAGCTTCGGAGAAGTGACGAAGAAATTTTTAGGAAATAAGAAAGATCCCAATTATACAGATATTGTCTCTAGAATTTTGAATGACTTTAAAGAAGTTGGATGTTTTATGAATTTGAAACTCCATTTTCTGCACTCTCATATTGATTACTTTCCCGAAAACTTAGGGGACGTCAGTGAAGAGTAGGGTGAGCGAATGCACTAAGATCTGAGAGAATTTGAAAAAAGGTATCTTTTGTAAACAAGAACTTTTGTGGAGGTATTAAACTTTCTCTTAAGACATTTTTGCTGACATTTATTCTATTGGGCCAGACTTTTCTCAGATAGTGTTCATCTCGAGCTGAATTATTCCACCCGTAAAGAAAGCATTAATATGATGTGAATCCTTTTTGTCGGCCGAGCATGATGGTAGTTACTTTCAGATGGTCAAAAAGCTCCCATTTATGTTTATCATATTTCAATTTTTGTAATAAGAAATACAAATCATGATATTCTTCTTTCATTACAACAGAATGAGCCACAGGTAAAGTGGCATTACATTTCCATTGTGAAGCAAGATACGTTTCAGACTTCTTGTCGAGGAATCTATGAAAAGACGCCTTCTCAACCAAACCTTCGATATCACGGCAGTAAATCAAGTTCCCTGTTTTTGTAAAAAACTTTCTAAATGGTTTATCTCTTGAACGTTAATATGTGACGGGCGTTTCAGAAGCCAAGCATTTATTTTCCTATATGTCTCGATAGCAGTATGTAGTTCGGAACTCTCTGTTGACAGACCAAAATCTTGACAAAGATCTCTTAAATCCAGTTGGGCAAATTTTTCTTGATTTCCTGGGCCTTCATCTTCTGAATCCGATGAAATACTGTGAGTTTCTATTTCTTCTTCTTCCGATGAATGGAAGGATTGATTCAGCATATTCGTATCGCCTGTTGTGTAGTCGACATGACATATACATATTATCGTCATTAGATTCCGCATCAATAAATGCAGGAAAAGTTTCCGATGCTACGCGGGGATAAGTTATCCATTTTTTATTATTAAAATTAAAACCAAGTAGATTAGTTGAACATAAGTTTCTTCATTGGAGAAGAAAATATCCGTCTCCCGTTTTCCATCAAACTATTGCTGTATCTACTACAAACAACATTTGGAGTAAAGCAATTTTCTAAAGATCATTTTCTAATGCAAAGCATTCATTATATGTTTTTGCAATGTTTCTGCGAATACGAATTTATTTTTCGCCGTATACTGCCCGCAAACTTTTTCAGATTTGTTCGATCCCCCCCCCCCCCTCCCCCCATTGACCTTCGAATGACCTGGATCCTGACCACTTGGTGGTTAACTAATCTTAGATTCAGGTTTGCTGATCATGAAAACATAAGTATGCATTTTTTAAAGATTTTTCTAATCGTATTTAACATATTTACCACACAAATCCTTAAAATAACCTTGAATGACCTCTACCAATATATCCAAAGTGTAATTAAAAGTCAATTCGGATTCAGAGAACTCAAAAACATATTCATGAATTTTTAAAAATTTTCGCGTTCACGCGAAGATCAAATATTGACCTGTGTTATGGGAGCCGTCAATATTATTGACCAAAATGCATTATTTAGGACGAAATTCACAGAATTTTTAGAAACAAAATTTTTATGTCAGAGTGATCTTCAAGGAATAATGGGTATATTTCATTCAAAGTATGCAACAATAAACGTTTCTGTTCGTGTGATTTTGTTCCATCCTTTCTTACTGTATCGAAATCTTTGTGGGCAGAGCACATGCGGCTGATATCATCACTACAGTACCACTCTCACACAAGTTTTTATTTTATAATTATTTCTTCAGATAAACCATTTCCACGTCTTCAATCGGCATACGATAGAATTCCCTTTTCTCTATGTAATCTTTTGTAGATTGTACTAAATGTTGTACTACCCCCCCCCCTCCTCCTTCATTTTTGAAGTAATAACCAAAATAAAAATATGTAAACAAAAACATGGGGGTATACATTTTTCTTGCACTCGAAAAATTCTTGTGGATTTTGAATCTATGAGCTTCCCAGAATATTTTTAGGCCAAAATGAAAATAATCGCCGGAGCCCTTTTGGAGAAAATCAACTTTTGATATTTTTGTAGTTTAGATTTTTAAATTGTCTGAAAATTCGTTTCTGTTTCTATAAAAACAGTGTATTTACGCATATGGCTAAGTTCATTCCGTAAAAAGAATCGTGAAAAGTCGAGTTTATTTTATTATTAATTAGTTTCATATTATTACGATTTTTAAGTGATTTTAATATGCCGAGAAATGCATTCTCACATGAAGAAAATCGGTTCAAGGTTTGCTATTTGTGTTTTAAAAAGCAAAATAAAGAGACACATTAAAGATACATATTACAAATATTGCCGGAAAATTCGTTGATGATGTGAATATACCTTAAAGTTACTAGATTAAAAGTTTTAAAAGACGAGTATGACCACTAAAAAATTGATCGCAGCGCCATCTACGCGTAATGTTTTGAATTTGTCTCGAAAAGACCTTTCAAATGAGCCCCCACTCGACCCATGTTGCCATTTAAGATATTCATCCCCCCTCGTGCCCCACGTGCCCCTTGGGGCGGGAGGGTTGGAAACCCGCAGAAAAAATAGATTTTTTGAAAAATCGTTTTACGTGTTTCAGCGATTTTCGAAATATCTTTTCTTTCAAAAATTACAGGACCGTTCCCATACTTTTCGGACACCCTGTATATGTATTTCGGGGCCTTAAAAATCTCCGAATAAACGTCTCCAATCATAGATTCATGTTAGTTTTAAAATTCTTGTACTGCCATTTTGAATTCGCCATTTTGATTTTTGGAAACCTGACCTCGGATTCGTTATCAGCGACCATAAAAACCCTTTAGTAAAAATTACCGTGAAAATCGAAACTGAAATAAGCCGGAAACTTTTTTATCTTATGAAAGTGAGGTTCGCCCCAGAGTGTTCAAAATGTTATTTATTAATATTTCGGGTGACATATGTTGAGGGTCAAAGTTTTAAAAATACAAGTTTTTACTTTTTACACATTTAAGGAACCCACTCTTCCACTCCCCTTCTTATACTTACATAGTTACATAGTTACATAGGGAATTTTCTCGTAAGCGCAAATTTTCAATTAAAAAACTACAATACGAGCTCGTTTTATGTAATAACTAAAAGCTGTTAGCTGTTCTTTAATTACGTAAGGGTTGGGGGGAGGGGGGGCTGAAGTAATCCTTACGTAAGATTTTCTAAAACTTCCTGCAAATTTTCGTATAATTATTCCGTACATTGTTTATTGTAATTATATGTAAAAAAATTCCTCAGTCAAGTATTTAAGCCATTCCTGCATTCAAGCAATTTAATGCCTATCATTTAATTATTTAAATATATTGATTAAACAATCACGATGATATTGCGATTTTGAAAATAGTTTCCTTGCTATCCCGATAATGGGGCTATCACATTGTAATATCTTCTCCGATCGCCGTGTATAGTCGAACCACTGAAAAAGTACCGTTCGATTCGAAACAAAACAGAGAATAGATAAGGGCGCTGTTGTGAGAGAGAGTGAAAGGAACTCTTTCTGCGGTTCGTCGCGGTTCGACTGTATACACGTTATGACGGGTTGGGAGTTGCGAGCTAGCGCATGCCGGTGTTTGTTTTTTATCACTTCAGAATAATGGCTACGTTATACCAGGATCTGTACGACGCGTTTTCAAAACGTTATGCGAGTGAATTTTCAAAACAGAGGATTCAAGAAAAACTAGTGTTGGCGTAGTGCCTCGCTCGCTCAGAAACTTCAACCCAGTAGAGAGTCGGCTATTCCTTAATACTCCTTTGTTTACTAACAGCTTTCAATTATATTATAAAATTATATTGATATTTGGGGTCCAATCATATTTAGGTCCAAGTGGCTTCGATAGATATGTTACAACAATATAGTGTTTCATATACAGGGTGAATTCCTAACTGCGGAACATAGGGCATCCCATGTTATTCCGCGCAGCCAATGGCGGTGGAGAATCACTGTGAGATCCGACCGCGTCGACCAATCAGATGCGTCGCTGCGTTATGTTGAAAAATGTCAAACCAAACAGAATAAAGTATAATTCTAAAAGTTATTTAATTTTCGTAATATTACATTTCCATGCAAAATTATTATGACAAAATTAATTATTTGTTAAAATTCAAAGGAAAAACTTGCGATTACACATCACAGCTAATTTTTGATCGAATGAAAAATCTGGCGAACAGTTTACGAAATACGTTAAAGTATTTCCGTTGACTATTAACAAATAACTCATCTTGTAACAGTCATTTTACATGCAAATGTAATATTACGAAATGAAAATAACTTTTGAAAGAATACTTTATTTTGTTTGTTTTAACATTTGACTCCCTAACGCAGCGACGTATCTGATTGGCCGACGTAGACGGATCTCACTGTAATCCTCGATCGTCATTGGCTGAGCGGAATAACATGGGATGCCTATGTTCCGTCGTTAGGAATTCACCCTGTATGTATGAAAATTGAAAATTTTCAAAACTTCGACCCCGACAACAGGCCAGCCGAAGTATTAAAAAATAAAAGTTGCAAAACACTTACTTCAAGCACTTGTATTGCAATAGACTATTATATGCATATTATATGTTTACAGTGTTTTACTAATTACTGTCTGTATCATTATGATTTTATATATACAGGGTGGACCTCGTCTTGCGGGTCATAGGCATTCCATATGTTAAAGAAGTAACTAGATCATCAATCGAATAATCCCGTGGTAATTAGGGTTTGCTACAGGATTTTAATTTCTCTTTTCAATAATAATAAATAAATATACAGGGTGTCCGAAAAGTATGGAAACACTCAAATATCTCGGAAAATCGACATCGAATCGTAAAAGTAAAAATACACGTATTCAATGGTTTCAAGAGAGCTATCCAGTGACACCTAACACAACCCCCCACCCCCACCCGCTGGGGGTGATAGAGGGGGTAACTTAAAAATTTTAAATGGGAACCCCCAATTTTTATTGCAGATTTTGCTTCCTCAGAAAAAGTTACGTAAATTTTGCCTACCATTATAATTGTTTTTGTTGACAGATGGCGCTGTAATCAACGAAATTAAAAAATTATTCTAAAAAGTTTTAAAAATCTCGCGAAAAACACAACGGATCAAAAAAGTAAAAACACACGTATTTAATGGTTTCAAGAGAGCTATCCAGTGACACCTAACACGACCCCCCACCCCCACAGGCTGGGGGTGATGGAGGGGGAAACTTAAAAATTTTAAATGGGAACTCCCAAATTTTATTGCAGATTTCTCTTCTTCAGAAAAAGTTACGTAAATTTTACCTATTATAATTATTTTTGTTAACAGATGGAGCTGCAATCAGCGAACCACGTACCTGGAATAGCGGACCACGTTTCCAAAATTTTAAATGACGTCTTTTGCCTTTAAATATTTCAAAGTTCACCGATTCTTACCGCGAGGAGGTAGACGATTTTGAGAATCTTTTTTTTTTATTTTTGTATATTTTTTTTTTTGTTTTTACCTTTTATTTGTTTTTTTTTTATTTTTTTAATTTTTTTTCTATTTTAAAGTTTAAATTTTCCTTCGCTTCTATTTTCTTTACTGGATTTTTAACATGTCTATGCCCACTAATTTATAAGATGTTCGAATTGAAGTCCTTCAGCAACTTGACAATATCCCAATCGTGCATAGAAGTTATCATAAACTTTTTGCAGCATTTCTTGAGATACTGTATTAGAACCTTGAATTATTTTTTCTTTCAACTCATCAATGTCTTTTGGTTTCGTTTCGTAGACCTTGTTCTTCAAGAAACCCCAGTAAAAATAGTCCAGAGGAGTTAGATCAGGTGACCTCGGTGGCCACTCGATCGAACCCCTCCTACCAATCCAACGTCGGGGGAAAATATTATTTAATAGATTGCGTACAATCAAACCAAAATGACAAGGAGCTCCATCCTGTTGAAACCAGACATTATCAAACGCTATACCAGCAATATTTCGTATTGCCGGTATAATCTGGTTATTTAACAAATTACAGTACCTTTCAGCCGTGAAATTCTCTTCAACGAAGAAAGGCCCAACAATTTGATTGCACAAAATGCCAGCCCAAACATTGATTTTCTGTGGATGTTGTGTGTGAGTATCTCTCATCCAATGAGGATTTTCGTCCGACCAATATCGTAGGTTGTGCCTATTAACTTCTCCACTCAACTGAAACGTAGCTTCATCAGAGAAGCATATCCAGAAAGGAAATAATTCATTTTCGTCACAACGTCTCATCATTTCCTCACAAAATTCTAATCTCCGATCGAAGTCATCTTCCGAAAGTTCTTGTACATATTTTATTTTATATGGATGGAACTTATTTGCTTTTAATATTTCATGGACAGACGATTTGCCGATACCAGTGGCTTGCGCAATCTTTCTTACCGAAGTATGGACGTCCTCAACGACACTTGCACAGACCGCTAAACTGTTGTCTTCGTTCGTGGACGTTTTTGGTCTTCCTGATTTTGGTCGATCATTGACAGAGCCAGTATCTTGAAACCGAGAAACAGTCTTACAAACAGTTGATTTGCAAATAGGTAGACGATCAGGATGGGTATCATTAAATTGGCGGACGACTTGTTCGTATGTTCTTTTTTTATCGCCGCATCCTCGCAGAATAAGGATTTCGATCCTTTCTTTTTGTGTCAAAGACATAGTATGCCAAATTACAACAGGAGGCAGAATACAGAATGTATCGAAATGGAAGAAATATGAAGCAAAGAATGAAGAAATAAAAGAAATATAAAAAATTAGAAGAAATTCAAATGTTAGAGAAACATTACATTAAGTATCAAATAGCGAGAACGAAGAGAATTGCGATTTTTTGCGGTACGAATTTGACCAAATTTTCGACAAGAGTGACGCTCGCATGTGTAATTTTCACAAAGCTGAAAAATAACCGAGACCTTGACTCATTCAAACAATAGAGCTTAACTAATACTAAGACGTGCTGTTTTGATTTGGACGCTGACGATGTTCGATTATTGACTACTTTCTCTGTAACACTGGCAGTTGAAAAAATCGACCGAGTGTATGCAATGGGTTTCCGCAAGCGATACCTACAGTACTTTCACACAAGTATACAAAATCACAGTCATGCAAGAAAGCCATAACACCATATGCGGATTTGGTCACCATTTACGCTATTCGGATACACGACATTCACTTCCTCGTAGAATAAGGATGTCGATTCTTCATTTTTCTGTCAAAAACTTTGTATGCACAATTACAAGGGAGGAGCGAATAAAGAATTTTAATATCTGGAAGAAAAGGTAAGCAAATACATTAAAAAAAAACATAAAAAAATTTAATAGTGAAGAATAAAAAAAAGGTAAAAAACAGAAATCAAATAAAAAAAAAAGTAAAACAGAAGATTCTCAAAATCGTCTACCTCCTCGCGGTGAGAATCGGTAAACTAGAAATATTTAAAGGCAAAAGACGTTATTTAAAATTCTGAAAACGTGGTATGCTATTCCATGTACGTCAAGTTAAATATTTTTTAGTAATTTTTTAATTTCGCAGATTGCAGCTCCATCTGTTAACAAAAATAATTATAATAGGTAAAATTTACGTAACTTTTTCTGAAGAAGAGAAATCTGCAATAAAATTTGGGAGTTCCCATTTAAAATTTTTAAGTTTCCCCCTCCATCACCCCCAGCCTGTGGGGGTGGGGGGTCGTGTTAGGTGTCACTGGATAGCTCTCTTGAAACCATTAAATACGTGTGTTTTTACTTTTTTGATCCGTTGTGTTTTTCGCGAGATTTTTAAAACTTTTTAGAATAATTTTTTAATTTCGTTGATTACAGCGCCATCTGTCAACAAAAACAATTATAATGGTAGGCAAAATTTACGTAACTTTTTCTGAGGAAGCAAAATCTGCAATAAAAATTGGGGGTTCCCATTTAAAATTTTGAAGTTACCCCCTCTATCACCCCCAGCGGGTGGGGGTGGGGGGTTGTGTTAGGTGTCACTGGATAGCTCTCTTGAAACCATTGAATACGTGTGTTTTTACTTTTTTGATCCGTTGTGTTTTTCGCGAGATTTTTAAAACTTTTTAGAATAATTTTTTAATTTCGTTGATTACAGCGCCATCTGTCAACAAAAACAATTATAATGGTAGGCAAAATTTACGTAACTTTTTCTGAGGAAGCAAAATCTGCAATAAAAATTGGGGGTTCCCATTTAAAATTTTGAAGTTACCCCCTCTATCACCCCCAGCGGGTGGGGGTGGGGGGTTGTGTTAGGTGTCACTGGATAGCTCTCTTGAAACCATTGAATACGTGTGTTTTTACTTTTTCGATTCGATGTCGATTTTCCGAGATATTTGAGTGTTTCCATACTTTTCGGACACCCTGTATATATATATATATATATATATATATATATATATATATATAATAAATTTATTATTAATATAAAAATAATTTATTTATTTAAAAATTTATTCTATAAGCAATTAGTCATAATTAATATGACTGATATTATATAAATATTTATAATATTAACAGATATATAATTAGATACATATTTATATTAATAAATTTATTATTAATATATAATTAATTGGTGATTCTTTTAAAACTTATTTTATAAGCAATTAGTCATAATTAATATGACTGATATTAAATAAATATTTATAATATTAACAGATATATAATTAGATACATATTTATATTAATAAATTTATTATTAATATATAATTAATTGGTGATTCTTTTAAATCTTATTCTATAAGCAATTAGTCATTATTTATTCATAATTCAAATAAATTTTAGTAAATTAAATTAATCAATTAATTTATTCATAATTCAAATAAATTTTAGTAAATTAAATTAATCAATTAATTTATTCATAATTCAAATAAATTTTAGTAAATTAAATTAATCAATTAATTTATTCATAATTCAAATAAATTTTAGTAAATTAAATTAATCAATTAATTTATTCATAATTCAAATAAATTTATATATATATATAAGAATTAAACTTCAAAAATTTTTATGCATAATACATTAATATATATATAAAGGTAGACTAATTTTAAGTCAATAAACTCATAATTTATAAATAAATAATTTTTCTTTATAAATAAAATGCCTGATTAAAGGGTTATCTTGATAGGATAAATTATATAATTTAAAATTATTTCTATTATTATTTAATTCATAAAATTAAATTTTTTTATAATATATCTAATTATTCCAATATTATTATTAATTATATTATTATCAATTACATTAAATTCAATTTTTATATTATGATTTTTTATAGAAATAAATATATTAATATTTTTCTTTTTAATTATATTTGATGAATTTATTTTAAATGAATTTATTATTAAATATTTTTTAATTCAAAGAATTTGTTCATTAATATTATTACATTTTATAATTATAAACTTTAATTTATACATATTCAAAAATTTATTCCATTATACTTTTTAATCAATATTATGATTTTTTTAAGCTTAAATAATTTAAATATATTATTATTATTATTAAATTTATTATTTTCTTTAATTAATGGATTAAATTTAACATATTTAAAATTATTAATAGGATTTTCTTCAATAATACAAATAAGTTGAATAATTTTAATTATATATTTTAGAAATTATATATTTTATTTTTATTATTTAATTTATTGTTTAATTTCAATAATAATAATAATAATATTTAATAGTTTTAATATATTATATATTTATAATAATATATTAAATTTTAATATAAAATTTTTAATAATAATATTATTATCATTAATAGGATTACCACCAATAATAGGATTTATTTTAAAATTATTTTTTTTTTATGAAATTATTATATATATAAATTTTATTATTATATTAATATATTTAATAAGATCATTATTAGCATTAATTTTTTATATACGAATTTTTATTTATATAATTATTGAATATAATTTAATATTAAAATTAATTTTTAAATTTAATAAAATTAATTTTAATAAATTATTTATATATATATGAATATTAATATTTTTAATATTATTAATATTAGAATTATTTATATTAATTTAAAATTTTAAGTTAATTAAACTATTAATCTTCAAAATTAAAATTATTTTTTTAAATAAGTTTTAAATATAAATTATATTAATTTTAAATTTGCAATTTAATATTTTATTAAATTATAAAACTTTGATAAATAAAATTTTTAATATAAATTATTTAAATAAATGATTTATATCAACAAATCATAAAGATATTGGAATATTATATTTTATTTTTGGAATATGATCTGGAATGTTAGGATTATCATTAAGAATTTTAATTCGATTAGAATTAAGAATTCCTGGTTCATTAATTAATAATGATCAAATTTATAATTCTATTGTTACTTCACATGCTTTTGTAATAATTTTTTTTTTTAATACCTGTAATATTAGGAGGATTTGGTAATTGATTAATTCCAATTATATTATCATCTCCTGATATAGCTTTTCCACGAATAAATAATATAAGATTTTGATTATTAATTCCAAGAATTATATTATTAATATTAAGAATAATTATAGGAATAGGGTCAGGAACTGGATGAACAGTTTATCCTCCATTATCAAGAATTATATTTCATAATGATTTATCAGTAGATTTTATTATTTTTTCATTACATATTGCAGGAATTTCTTCAATTATAGGATCAATTAATTTTATTTCTACAATTATAAATATACGATCTAAAAAAATAAATGTAAATATAATAAGATTATTTGTATGATCAATTTTTTTAACAACAATTTTGTTATTATTATCATTACCTGTATTAGCTGGTGCTATTACAATATTATTATTTGATCGTAATTTAAATACTTCATTTTTTGACCCTTCAGGTGGAGGTGATCCAATTTTATATCAACATTTATTTTGATTTTTTGGTCATCCTGAAGTTTATATTTTAATTTTACCAGGATTTGGTTTAATTTCTCATATAATTTTAAATGAAACAATAAAAAAAGAAATTTTTGGTGTATTAGGAATAATTTATGCTATAATTTCAATTGGATTTTTAGGATTTATTGTATGAGCTCATCATATATTTACTGTTGGTATAGATATTGATACTCGAGCTTATTTTACATCAGTTACAATAATTATTGCTATTCCAACAGGAATTAAAGTTTTTAGATGATTATCAACATTTAATGGAGTAAAATTAAAATTTAATATATCAATTTATTGATCATTAGGATTTGTATTTTTATTTACTTTAGGAGGATTAACAGGAATTATTTTATCAAATTCATCAATTGATATTATTTTACATGATACATATTATGTAGTAGCTCATTTTCATTATGTATTATCAATAGGAGCAGTATTTGCAATTTTTGGTAGATTTATTAATTGATATCCATTAATTATTGGATTAATATTAAATCAAAAATTTTTAAAAGTTCAATTTTTTTTAATATTTATTGGAGTAAATTTAACATTTTTTCCTCAACATTTTTTAGGATTAAGAGGTATACCTCGACGTTATTCTGATTATCCTGATTTATATTTATGTTGAAATTTAATTTCTTCAATAGGTTCATTAATATCATTAATTAGAGTAATATTATTTTTATTTTTAATTTATGAATCATTATATTATAAACGTTTATTTATTTATAAAATATTTAAAAATCATATTGAATGATTAAATTTTTATCCTTCAAATAATCATTTATATATTGAAATTCCAATTATTTATTAAAAATTTCATATTGATCACAAATATATTTACAAAATAGATATTCTTCAATTATAAAAAATATATTATTTTTTCATGATTATTTAATAATATATATTATAATAATTATAATTATAATTATAAAATTTATTATAAATATATATATATATAAATATATAAATATATATATATATTTAATTTATAATAAATTTAATAATTTAAATTTATTAGATAATCAAATAATTGAATTTATTTGAACTTTAATTCCTATATTATTATTATTATTTATTGCTATTCCATCATTAAAAATTTTATATTTAACTGATGAAATTATTTTACCAAGAATAACTTTAAAAATTTTAGCTTATCAATGATATTGAAGATTTGAATATAATGATTATAATTTATTATTTGATTCATTTATAATTAATAAAAATAATTTTCGTTTATTAAGAGTTGATAATAATTTAATTATTCCAATAAAATTAATAATTCGATTATTAATTTCATCAATAGATGTAATTCATTCATTTACTATTCCTTCATTAGGAATTAAAATTGATGGATTTCCAGGACGATTAAATCAAATTATAATATATATTAATCGTTCTGGAAATTTTTATGGTCAATGTTCAGAAATTTGTGGAATTAATCATAGATTTATACCTATTATTATTGAATCAGTAAATTTAAAAAATTTTATTAATTGAATAAAATTAAATTTAAAAATTAGTTAATATATAACTTAAATTTGTCAAATTTAAATAATTTTTAAAAAAATATTTTTCAATAAATAACTTAAATTTAAAGTATTAATTTTTTAAATTAATTATAATATTAAAATATTTTTATTGATATTCCTCAAATAAGACCATTAAATTGAATATGTATATATATTATATATTAATAATTCGATTATTAATTTCATCAATAGATGTAATTCATTCATTTACTATTCCTTCATTAGGAATTAAAATTGATGGATTTCCAGGACGATTAAATCAAATTATAATATATATTAATCGTTCTGGAAATTTTTATGGTCAATGTTCAGAAATTTGTAGAATTAATCAAAGATTTATACCTATTATTATTGAATCAGTAAATTTAAAAAATTTTATTAATTGAATAAAATTAAATTTAAAAATTAGTTAATATATAACTTAAATTTAAAGTATTAATTTTTTAAATTAATTATAATATTAAAATATTTTTATTGATATTCCTCAAATAAGACCATTAAATTGATTATATATATATATATATATAATTTTATTATTTATAATTATTATAATTATTATATTTTTTTATTATAAACCAATATTAAATATAAAATTTTTTAAAATAAATAAATTTATAATTAAATGATATTAAATTTATTTTCAATTTTTGATCCATCAACAAGAATAAATTTTTCATTAAATTGAATTAGAATAATTTATGTATTAATATTTTTACCAAATTTATATTGATTAATACCATCACGATATAATATATTTATTTTAATAATTATAAAATTTTTATTTAATGAATTTAAAGTTTTAATAATAAAAAAAATAAATTATATAAATTTATTTATATATATTTCATTATTTTTTATAATTTTATTAAATAATTTTATAGGAATATTTCCATATATTTTTACATCAAGAAGACAAATATTAATATCTTTAAGATATTCATTATCATTATGAATTATATATATATTATTTGGTTGAATTAAAAATACAAATTATATATTTATTCATTTAATACCAATTGGAACTCCAAATATTTTAATACCATTTATAGTTATAATTGAATCAATTAGAAATATTATTCGTCCAATAACATTAAGAATTCGATTAACAGCAAATATTATTTCAGGTCATTTATTAATAACATTAATTAGAATAAATGCAAATAATTTATTAATATATATATTATTATTAATATTAATAATTCAATCATTATTAATAATTTTAGAATTATCTGTTTCAATTATTCAATCATATGTATTTTCAATTTTAAATATTTTATATTTATCAGAAACAAATTAATTTATGAAAAATCATCCCTATCATTTAGTAACATATAGACCATGACCATTAATAATATCATTTAGAATTTTTTTAATAATTTTAAGAATTATTAAGATATTTAAATTTTTTTCATTTAATTTAATTTTATTATTTTTTTTTGATAACATTAATATTTTTTATTCAATGAATTCGTGATATTTATCGAGAAAGAATTTTTCAAGGTAATCATACAATTAAAGTTTTAAAGGGATTAAAATTAGGAATAATATTATTTATTATTTCAGAAATTTTTTTTTTTATTTCATTTTTTTTATCATTTTTTCATAGATATTTATGTCCAAATATTGAAATTGGTATAATATGACCACCTAAAGGAATAAATATTTTTAATCCAATAATATTACCATTATTAAATTCAATTATTTTATTATCTTCAGGAATAATATTAACTTATTCACATTTTTTATTAATTAATAATAATAAAATAATAATTTTTTATTTATTAATTACAATTTTATTAGGATTTTTTTTTATTATTCAATATTATGAATATAATGAATCAAGATTTTCAATTTGTGATTCAATTTATGGATCAACATTTTATATGATAACTGGATTTCATGGATTTCATGTAATTATTGGTATTTTTATATTAATAAATTCATTTTATATAATAAATAAAAAATATATTTCAAATTTTCATCATTTTAGATTTGAATTAAGAGCTTGATATTGACATTTTGTTGATGTTGTTTGATTATTTTTATTTATAATAATTTATTATTTACCATATTATTTATATTTATTTATTTATTTACTATTTATTAACGGGCGGATTCGCCCTTGGAATATACATAAATTATTGAGACATAACAACTATACATCGAGATAAGATACACAAGAAACAAACAATAGCGCATACAAACTACGTTTTTAATAAATGACTCGCAGTGGCGATTCTTCACGCATTATACGCAGCCAAAATGGCTCTGCTACACTCAGAAATAAAAGATTTTGATGAAAGACGATTAACAAGATTGGCTGGTAAAGTATTCCAAGATCTCCTCAGTCGGTTCACAGGGGCATGAAATGAATAATTTGACCTGCAAGTGTTCTCACATAATGTTCTACATATTCTATAAGTACGTATAGGTGTACGAGAAGGGAACAGTTTAGAGACATCAGGCGATTTAGTAGATCCCACTACAATTTTATATAGCGTCAAAATATCTATATATTTATGAAGCGAATGAATTGTCGGAAGCTGAAATAATGTTGAAATACCAGAAATATCATGTGAAAAACGATGCATAGGGCTATTAGTTTTGCTCGAAAGATATCTTAAAAATTTTCTCTGAACAGACTCTAATATCGTAACATCGGATTTAGTGTGAGGGGACCAAATAGGAGCTGCATATGTTAAATGTGGGAGAACTAGTGACTTATAGAGATTAATAATTGCAGATGTATCAGAAAAATTTTTTGTAGATCGCATTAAGAAACCAAGCTGCCTGAAAGCTTTGCCTGTAATTAATTTCAAGTGTCCAGAATAAGAGCCATGATTGTCAAAAGTAACCCCAAGGTCTTTAATTGTTGCAACGCTTCCAAGGTCCTGACCCATAATAGCGTACTGGAAATCCATAGACGATCGTGACTTCGATAGATGCATGACCTTACACTTATTGATGTTTAATTGCAGGCCATTAAGATTACACCAAATTACTATATTTTCAAGATCACGTTGGATTTTGCTAGCGTCCATAGGCGATACAATTTTATTATATAATTTTAAATCATCCGCGTAAAGTAAAAACTTAGAAGATGTGATAACGTCTTGCACATCGTTGATAAATAAATTAAAAAGTAGCGGACCCAAGTGGGACCCTTGGGGTACACCAGATGAAACATTAAAAAAGTGAGATGTATAACCTTTAATACGTACAGCTTGTGATCGACCAGTGAGATAGGAGTGTAGCCAATCAAGTAAAGTCCCACCAAAACCGGCTAATCCCAATTTATTCACTAATATACCGTGATCAACCGAATCGAACGCTTTCGAGAAATCTAAAAAAATTGCATCAACTTGAGTCGATTCATCAAACGCCTCAACCATGAATGAATTAAAAACTAATAAATTGGTTATCACAGATCTACCCTTTATAAAACCGTGCTGCTGATTAATAATTTTGCTGAATATAAAATCCGACAATTTTGATGCGACAATGCGATCAAATAGTTTCGCTAAAACATTCAATACAGATATAGGACGGTAATTTAGAATATCTTGTTTGTTACCGGATTTTAAAATCGGCGTGATAAAAGACATTTTCCATATTGATGGGAATATACCTGATGAAAGAGAGGTATTAAAAATCAGCAGCAGAGGTTCAGTTAACGCAGGAATACATTTTTTTATAAATATCGGCGGTATCATATCTGGTCCACAATTTAATTCACATTTTAAATGATTGGAAGCACAAACAACATCCTCCTTGGTGATGACTAAGTTGACTAGAAAAGGATCGATATCATTAGTTACAGAAGCATTGGAGCTGGTGTTATAAATTGAGCTAAAATTCGTAGCAAATAAATTGGCAATATCTACACCGTTATCGGCATAAGTACCACCAAGGAACATGTTACTTGGAAGTCCATTGTATTTACGCAGGTTGTTAATATATGCCCAAAACGATTTGATATTCGTACGGGAATAGAATTCAACCTTCTTAATATATTGCAGATAAATATCACGGGAAGAACGAATACATCGCGCACGAAGTTGTTTAAAAGTTATGTAATCATTAAGAAGGTTAGATTCTTTCCACGTCTTGTGCGCAGCTTTTTTGGCGTTAATCAATTGGATTAATTCTGATGTATACCACCGCGGACGAGTAATATTGGAAAAAGATTTCTGTGAAATGTGATTATGTATAACATCAGTTAAAGCAGAATTAAACGTAGACGCCATATTATTTACATCCGGACACGACAAAATTTCACGCCAATTAACATTAAACAAAATATCATTTAAAACATTGTAATTTGCGTTAAAAAAATCAAAAGTCTTATTATTAAAAGATAATGATGACGGCATTGTCATATTAAGACTGCATATACTAGTAACATGATGCATGTCGGTTGGTAAAATGGAATCTTCTTCTGTAGAGCAATGCAAAGACGTATATGAAGAAAAGAGCAAATCCAGTGTATACCCTTTAGACAGCAAAGGTGCTATGTATTGCTTTAAATTTAGCGTTGAGAAAGTGCTGTGTAAAACTGCCGCATTATCTATTATATTGGGTTGTACGTATCCATTTCTGTGGTAATTAAGAGTATCGACAGTGTAGCTCCATAGAATATTAGGCAAGTTGAAATCGCCAAAAATCATCCATTCACAGTTTGTAAATTTGTCGGCCAAAGTACTCAGTAATTGCGCATATTCGTGATAAACTGAGTTGAAAGATGCAGGTGAAAAGTAGGAGACAGCAAAGATATACTGCCGCCCTTTTAACCGCATCCTGATGAAAATATGTTCAGCAGTTGGGTGAACATACTGTATATCACAAGGGGTGGCTGCAATGTGTTTCTTGATGGCAATAAGAACTCCACCACCTCTTTTCGAATTCGACAGCTCGTAGGCGCGATCGCAACGGTAGATATTATAATTATCCAATCCCAGTTCAGCGTCGGAAATCGAGTCATTTAACCAAGTTTCTGTAAAGGCAATGATGTCTGGAGTATTAATGAGCGTATTAATCGAAACATGTAATTGCGCTAATTTAGTTCTGAGACCCCGAGTATTTTGGTAAAGACATGTTAATCTGGACTCTGCTGAGAAGCTAACTGGTTGTGCTCTCGAATTTTGCAGTCATTGCTCTGACCGAAGTGAAATTAGATCATCTTCAGTAGTAATGCAGTAAGTATGCTCACCATTAGTAGTTTTTAAAAATATTTTGTGACCTCTTCTTTGCAGTTTAAGCCCGTGGTCACGGGCATAAGCTTTGGCTTTACCAAGTAGTTTGTATAGAGAAGGTGGTAAATAGTCATTAATAAATATCTCGTTGCCCGGCCAACTAGCATTAATTTCATTGGACTTTAATGTACCTTTTAAGCGCCGTGCTCGAATTAAATCATCGCGTGCGTTCGCTCGAGCGAAACGGACAAAAATATTGCCCGACCGTGCCGAGTTAGTACGAGCCTGAGCAAAAGTTGGACCGACTTCAATGGGCATGCCAAAAGTGATGTTAGTCGAAATATTACTGGTAGTAGCAGCGACTGGCATTCTATTTACACGCCCCAGATCTTCGGGAGCTATCGGGACACCAACCAATTCACACACGCGTAGCACTATTGCTGAAAGATCTTCTTTGTCAGTATATGGGACACCTGCAATTACTACGTCATTATTATGACAATGGAGTTCAACTTCTGCCAGACGATTCTCTTTCAGCTTATCCGAATTGCGAAGGATGATATTTTCTTCTCTAAGAGCTGAGACTTCTTGTTCCAGAGAAACAATTTTCGAATTTTGATCAGAGACTAAAGAATACAGTTCATTAGTTTTAGTGATCAAGGCACTACAATGTTGTTCCGTGGATAACTTACAATTATTGAGGTCACTCTGAATTATATCCAGTGTATCCAACTTGGCCATTTTGCTATTTAAAAACGTCAGTTGATTTGCAATTGTGGCGAGAGTAACGTCATCCTGTTCTTCGGATGTATTGAGAGAATTTTTAGGTCGGGGACGTTTAGAGGAAGTCGATGCAGCTGGCCGTCCTCTAGGACGCTTTTTCGATTTGGAATTGCAATCTTCAAGTTCAATCAGATCGCAGCAGCAGAAAATGCCATCATCATTCAGAAAATTTTCCGTGATGCACGATTCGTGAACGACATTACGACATTTGTTGCACAATACAGTACGTTGACCGCTGACCGAGACTTGACAAATTGTACAATTTTCGTTATCCTTTAAATTTACTAAATCGGCGACCTCTATAGTTTCTGCTACCGCGGTATCCATTTGTATTTTGGGAGGTGTCTTGAACATGTTGAAAAATATTGGGTTAAACAATGTCTAAAAACACGAACACTTTCGACAATCCTAAAGTCCACGTGTCAAGATGCGGGTAATAATGTCTTTAGATTTAAAATCAAACACAATGTGACACAAATATGTAAACACTAATAAACGCTCAATAGTAGACACCGAAAAATTGGGACAAAAAAAATAAAAAGTTATAATAATAAAATGATTGAGGAAGTCATACAATAATAAAATTATAATATAATAGTATTAAAAATATAAATATAAAATCACTAAAAAATTTTGATAGAAACGTCTTTAAAAGGGCCGAAAATAAATAACCGAAATTTCACTTTAATATTCGTAAACACTGATAAACACTCAATAGTAAACACCTGAAAAATTGGGACAAAAAATAAAAAGTTAAGTTGACATACTTTATGGTCAGCAATAACGATGATTGAGGAAGATACAATAATAAAATTATAATATAATAGTATAAAAATATAAATATAAAATCACTCCAAAATTTTGATAAAAACGTCTTTAAAAGGGCCGAAAATAAATAACCGAAATTTCACTTTAATATTCGTAATATCTAACATACACAAACACTCGAACGGTAAGCACTGAAAAACTTCAAAATAAGAACGTGTACGTATACAGTCCGGATTAACGACGATTTTGAAATCCAGTAATAATAAATGTGTAATAAAAATATAATCCGACTAAAAATTTGGATAAAAGTCTTCTTAAAAGGCCAATATGCAATAAAATAATTACACTTTAAAACACACCACACAACACTGAAAAATAGCAACGTATATGTATATCCAATCCGATAGTTATATGAGTATAATAACAATATAATCGGACTAAAAATTTTAGGTGTCCTTAAAAGGACAGTTGATAATAACACGAATTGCACTTTAAAAATCGTAAAATATGTAATGCACAACACGCAACACTGAAAACTTCGAAATAAAATCGTGTACGTATTGAGTCTGAAATAACGAAAATTGAGAAAACTCAATATTAATAAAAATATCGTTGTATTCAAGAAAAAGACCAGTTTCGATCAACTGATTTAATCACTGGAAATTAAGCAAATTACGTGGTGTATTTTTATCATTAAATTACCGAATAAATGAGCGAACGTTAACTGATATTCGACCGAGTCAACACGTCCGTATACTTCAAAGGCTGTACAGTAACTGATATAATAAATAACTAATATAATATAAATTAGTATATTTATTTTCCAAATAAAAAGTTTTATTAATAAATATAAATAATTATAATTTTATCAATAATTTTTATATTTATTATATTTATTATATATTTATTAAATTTTATTTTAATAAAAAAAAAATAAAATTTATGAAAAAATATTATTTTAACGTGGATTTGATTTATTTAGAATTCAAAGAATACCATTTTCTTTACAATTTTATTTAATTAGAATTATTTTTTAATTTTTGATATTGAAATTTCTTTATTATTACTAATATTATATTCAATTTATTTAATTTTATTATATAAATGAATTTTAATTTTTAATTTTATAATTATTATTTTATTATTAGGTTTATATTTAGAATGAAATGAAGGAATTTTATATTGATTTAAATAAAGAATTTAGTTTAAAAAATAATATTTATATTGCATTTAACAGTTAATTAAAATTAATTCTAATTAGAATATAAATTTAATTTCGACTTAAATATATGATTAATTAATCAATTCTTTAATTGAAACCAAAATAGAGGTAAATTAATGTTAATAATTTAAATGAAATAAATTTTCCAATCAAATGAAATAATTATTAGAATTTCTAATTCTTAAATTAAATGAATAATCATTTTTATTTCTAATTTATATAATTTATTTAAAATATTATATTTTCAATATAAAAATATTAATTTAATTATAAATATTTAAAAATATAAATTATCTTAATATTTTCAATATTAAATTTTTTTAATTAAACTATTTAAATAAATTAAAATTATTATAATAATTAAATATATTAAAAATATGAATAATTTAAAAAAATTATTATTAATTAATTTAATTAATAAATTATAATTAAATAAATAATATATTATATAAATTTCAATATATTCAATTCATCCTTTATCATTTATTAAATTTATTATTTTTCTTATATTTAAATAATTAAATGTATTTAAATTAATATAAATATTAAATAATCATATTTTATTAAAAAATATAAAAAATAAATTTAAATTTAATTTAATTTTATATAAAACTTTACTAAAAATAATTCCTATTAAACAAATAATTATAATTAATTTTTTTATAAATTTTGTTAAATAAATATATTCAATTGAATTAAATAAAAATAAATTTAATATTCTACCACCTAAAATTGATAAGATTGATAAAATAATTATTGAATAATTTATAAATTTTGATTCATATATATATATATATATATATATATATATATATATATATATATATATATATATATAATTTTAAAATTAAATTTTAATGAATAAAATAATAATCGAAATCTATAAGATACAGTTAATATTGTAGAAAATAATATTAAAATAAAATTTATAATATTTAATTTTATTATAAATATAGATTCTAATATAAAATCTTTTGAAAAAAACCCAGATATAAAAAACGAAGATTTTTGGAAGTTTGTTAAACAATTTGAATTGATTGGGATGATGGAAACATGGGTGGATGAGAGGGATTGGAAAAAATTAAGAGTAAAGATGCCAGAGGGATGGAGATGGAAGTGTCAAGCTGCAACGCGAGAGTCAAAGAGGGGAAGAGCAAAGGGGGGTATCATAACGGGAGTGAGAGTAGAAATTAAAGAAAAGGAGATAAGATATGAAGAAAAAGAGGGAATGCAGGAGAGGGCCTACGAAATTAACGGAGAGAGGTGGAGGATGTTCACGATATATAATAGAGAGGGAGATAAAGAAATGCTGACAAGTTTGAGAGAAGTAATAAAAGAGGGGGAAGAGGAAAATTTGGCGATTGTTGGGGATTTCAATGCCAGAATAGGAAATGAAGGTGGATGGGATGAGTATGGGGACAATGCAAGAGAAGGGAGAAGGTCGAAAGATGAGATACTAAATAAACAAGGAAGAGATCTAGTTGAAATGTTAGAAGAAAGGGGATGGTTCGTGATGAACGGGATGAAAGAAGGAGATGAGGAGGGGGAGTGGACCTATGAAAAGGCGGAAGGAAGGTCAGTTATTGATCTTGGAGTAGTTAACTTGGAAGCATGGGAGAGGGTAAAAAACCTGCAAGTGGGATGCAGAGTAGAGTCGGACCACCAGCCACTAATTATAGAATTTAGAAAAAAGTTGGTAAGAGAAGAAATGGATAAAGAAGAAGGGGGAAGGGTACAGGATTGGTCGGAGGAAGGGATAAGACATTTTAGACAAAGAATAGAAGAGGTTGAGTGGAAGGAAGAAGGAGTGGAAGGAGGTTGGAACGAACTAGAAAAAGTAATGCAGGAGGCAGTAAAGATGAGGAGAAGGGGAAAAGGGAAAGGTATAGGGTGGTGCCCGTGGTGGGATAACGAGTGCAGAGAGAGAAAGAAAGAGGTGAATAGAGCTAGAAGAATATACAGGAGTGGTGGGGTATATGAAGACTTTAAGAAGTGTAGAAGAGAGTACAGACAATTATGTACGAGGAAAGAGGAAGAGTACAGGAGAAAAGAAGAGAGAGAAGTAGAAAAGATCAATACAGAGGTAGAGGCATGGAAATTTATAAATAGAGGAAGAACAAAAAGAGAGAAGATATGCGAGGAAATTAAAATGGAAGAGTGGGTGGAGCATTTTAGAGATGTATTAGGGGGACTAGAAGAAAGAGAGAAAGAAACAGATGGGTGTAACACGCTAAATAGGAAGGAAGGAGAGGGGATAAGCTGGGTAGAGTTTGGAAATGAAATAAAAAGATTAAAAATGGGTAAAGCTGCGGGACTAGATGAGATCAAGAACGAGGTGTGGAAAGAAGGAGGTGAGAAGGTTGGAAAGAAGCTATGGAGCCTAATGAAAGGAGTATGGGAGGGGGAGGGGTTTCCACAAAAGTGGAGAATAGGGGTGGTGGTGCCTATATGGAAAAAAGGGGATAAATCGATGACACGAAATTATAGAGGCGTAACGCTAACAAATACAGGGTACAAGGTATACGCAAGTATATTGAATAAAAGACTGGTGAAAGAGCTCGACGAAAAAGGAGGATGGAGTAGGTCACAGGCGGGGTTCAGAAAAGGGAGAGGGACAGTCGAAAATATCAAGATATTGAAACACTTGGTAGGTAAAAGGATGAGAGAGAGAAAAAGGCTTTATGCATTTTTTATAGACCTGAAAGCCGCTTTTGACAAAGTTGACAGGAAGGTATTATGGAAAATGATGGCAAAGAGGGGGGTTAGCGAGGGGTTAATAGACAGAGTGAAGGAAATATACGAGGAGACTGCGTGTGTGGTTAAAGTAGGTAGGGAAACGTCGAAGGCATTTTGGGTGGAAAATGGAGTAAGGCAAGGGTGCCCACTAAGTCCGACGCTATTTGATATATATATAGCGGATATAGAGGACGAGATGAAAAAGGGAAGAGGAGGAGTAAAAATTGCAAATGATAAAGTGTGGTCGATCGAATACGCAGACGATATTGTTCTGGTAGCAGAAGATGAGGAAGGTCTAAGAGACATGATAAGGGGGGTAAAGAAGTACTTGAACGGGAAGAAACTAGAATTAAGTGCGGAAAAATCGAAGATAATGGTCTTTAAGATTAAAGGGGGAAGAGAAAAGGAAAGATTCTGGTGGTGGGGAGAGAAAAGACTGGAAGAAGTAAAGATATATAAATATCTCGGATATGTAATGGAAAGATATGGAGAGGAAAAGGAACACATTAGAGAGAGGGTGAGAAAAGCTAGAATAGCAATGGGATGGATATGGAGCTATGGGGAAAGGAAATTTAAGGGAGACGTGAGGTGGAGGTTAAAGCTGTTTGACAGCATCGTGAAAGGGATTCTTTACTATGGCGTAGAAATATGGGGATATAAAGAGTGGAAGGAAATTGAAAGCATGCAAGAAAAATATTTGAGGTGGATTTTAGGGCTGGAAAGAACAACCGCAGGGTACATCGTAAGAGAGGAATTAAAGAGAAATAAACTTAGAGTAGAAACGGGGTGGAGAGCAGGAGGATTTGAAGAAAGATTAGAGGATGGAGAAGGCGGAGAGATAGCAAGAATATGCATGCAGGAAAGGAGAAAAGAGGAAAAGGAGAGGGGTTGGAAGGAGTGGACAAGAGAAAGTTTTGAGAGAAGAAATTATATGTGGAGAGTAGGCGTGAGCGAGACAGTGTTAAGGGAACTTGGAGACAATAAATGGGCATGGATGAGGGGAAGAGACGTAGAGGTGGATGAACAATTGAGAGGTGAGAAGGTCAAGGGATCAAGATCTTGTAGAATGTACCAGAGGGTGAACGGCATACCGCTGTATGTGACAAAAGTGAAAAGAAATGAGGGAAAAAAGCTAGTGAGAATAGCGAGATGGAGGTGCGGGTGTGAGGAGAGAGCAAATAAGTATTGGTTGAAAGAGGAAGAGAGACTGTGTAGGATGTGTGGGAAGAAGGAAGAAGACATACTACATTTAAAGAGGGAATGTGAATACGTAAAAGAGATAAGAGAGAATGTGCTAAATGAAGATGGACGAGGATACAAATGGATGGAAATGATAGAACGAGTGAGGAGAGAGAGAGAGAGAGAGAGAGAGAGAGAGAGAGAGAGAGAGAGAGAAAAGAATGATACAAATAGTACGGACGTAATGAGAAGAAGTGTGTGTGTGTGTGTGTGTGTGTGTGTGTGAGTGTGAGAGAGAGAGCGAGAGTGTGTGAAACAATAAATTGTAATGGTGGAATGGAGCGAATAAGGAGTGTAAAATGTATGTGAATATCATGTAATGTACCGGGAAATCTATGTGAACACACGTAGTGTGATGCATTAAATAAATCTATCTATCTATCTATATTACTTGAATAAATATTAAATATTAAATATTAATCCTAATTGTCTTAATGTTGATAATGCAATAATTTTTTTAATATCAAATTCAAAATTTGCACTAATTCTTGAAAATAATATAGTTAATATTCTTAAAATATTTAAATATATTAAATTAATATTTATTATAATATAATTAAATCGAATTATTAAATAAATTCCAGCTGTAACTAAAGTTGATGAATGAACTAATGATGAAACTGGAGTTGGTGCAGCTATTGCTGCAGGTAGTCATGCAGAAAATGGATATTGAGCACTTTTAGTAATTGATAATATAATAATTAATAAAATTATTAAATTATTTAAATTATTTAAATTTATAAAATTTCATCTTCGATAATTAAATATAATTGATAATAATATAATTATTATAATATCACCAATTCGATTTGATAAAAATGTTAATATTCCACAATTATATCTATATAAAGTTTGATAATAAATAATTAAACAATATGAAATTAATCCTAATATATCTCAACCTAATATAATTGAAATTAAATTTGGACTAATAATTATTAATATTATTGATATAATAAATATAAATAATAAATAAATAAATTGTAAATAATTTTTATCTATATATATATAGATAGATAGATAGATAGATATTTATTAACCCATATTCGAATAATATTCCTGAGGGTATAGTACACATAATACATAATACATAATAAATTTACTGACAGAAGAAAAAAGAAAAAAAAATGTTAAATAGCGCTCATGCTTAATAGATATGTACCTTAACAGACGCAAAAAAACGCAATAAACGCAATAAACGCAATACACGCAATAAACGCAATAAACGCAATAAACGCAGTAAACGCAATAAACGGCATGCCGTAAGGCTAATACTCAAGAATAAATTTCCTCCTCACAAAACACGCTTTTACAAAAAGGAAAAGGGCTCTCAGAGCGGTCAGATCGACAGTTGTAAGCAGATAGGCCATTATATTACTAGGCGAACGGTTCTGAGCTCTGAAATCCCTTCGCAAGCCTTCCCACGCAGGTCGAGAGATAGGACAGTCCCTCAGTATGTGGGTGAGTTTCTCTCTCGCCCATATTACAAGCTTCACATAGTGCCAAAGG
The DNA here is from genome assembly GCA_030407085.1 of Trichopria drosophilae. Lineage (NCBI taxonomy): Eukaryota > Metazoa > Arthropoda > Insecta > Hymenoptera > Diapriidae > Trichopria > Trichopria drosophilae. The sequence continues at coordinate 79,746,296 of CM059583.1, forward strand.
ATTGTAGGTATACCACGAATTTCCGATACACAGCGACCGCGAAAAATCCGTGGCAGTTCGTAGCTGCACTTTTAGGCGAAGATAAGAAATCTGGCAACGAGTTGGATATAGACTGGCGAGACCGTCGGAAAACTTTCTATAAATAGGCATCTGAATCAACTCGGAGGAGTAGTAACGACGGAGGTCCTTGTATCGTAGATCCGTGGCATAACTCTCACACACTGTTTTCACACGAGACGTCCAATTCTCAACCGTAAAATCAAGCCACAAATCATCGAAGCATGAGGCGCTGAGAACGCGTTTCAGTTGACCAACCCAGTTTAAAGCTGGGTCACCCAATCCTCCGACACACAACTCCGAGACCACTGTCCGTTCTAACTTTTTGTGGGGTGCAGGACGAATTTCTGGACCCTCCCATCTCGGCTCAGGAATTAATGAAGAGCATGAGGAGATTAAAAACGGGTAAAGCAGTAGGACCCGACGGAATTCCTGCTGAAATTTTAAAGTTGCTGTCAAACGATTGGTTTGATTTTGTCCTCGACCTATTTAACATGATTTTCGACTCCGAAATGCCCCCGGAGGGGTGGATGCAGTCTAGTCTCATCATGCTCTTCAAAAAAGGAGATCGCTCCATGCCTACGAATTACAGAGGAATTGCGATAACCAATGCGCTTACGAAGCTCTTCATGCAGGTACTCGAGGCGAGATTGGAGGGCTGGCTTCACCGTTGGGACTTACTACCGGAGGAGCAATCTGGTTTTAGAAAAGGACGCTCTGCGGAAGATAACATTTTTACTCTATTGGCGACGGTCCAAATAATTCTGAGGAATAAAGGATCCAAATGCTATGTTCTTTTTGTAGACTTCCGCAGGGCTTTCGATTCTATTCCACATGAAAAACTGTGGCTAAAACTAATTGACATTGGAATAAGCGCAAAGATGGTGCGGGTGCTTAAGGCTATTTATAGTTCCGCGAAAACCTCAATAGTTTGCCCTGAGGGTTCAACTGATCAAGTCAGAGTTACAGAGGGGGTCTTGCAGGGCGAGATTATGAGCCCATTACTTTTCCTTATATATTTAGCCGACATAGTCACATTTTTCAGAGGCAAGGGCCTTAGAGGCGTTGACTACACTCTGCTGCATGACCTCATGATGCTCCTTTATGCTGACGACTTGGCGATATTTGCTTTCTCTCCAGCTGATCTAAGAGCTAAGCTAGCTGCTCTAGCTTCATACTGCGAAATAAATGATTTATTCGTAAATATCTTAAAAACTAAAATAGTTGTTTTCAGAAGAGGTGGCTCTCTGGACTCCGCTTCTAGAAGTTTTTCTTATTTGGATCAGCAAATTGAGGTTGTGGCATCGTACCCCTATTTGGGAACTATCGTCTCGTCTTCGGCGAATGGGTTGAAGGCCACTGAAGCTGCGATCGCCAGGACTCGTCAAGCCACAGCATCTGTCCTCGCCATAATGGCTTCAGTTAAAGGAGACTCATGGGACGCAGCTCTAAAATTATACTCGGCCTCAATTGTATCCACTCTTTTGTATGCTTCCCCCTGCTGGGCCCTCAATCACCTTGACCGACTTGAATCTGCACAAATCGACTTTTTTAAAAAATGGCTTAAATTGCCTCGTACAACACCTGCATATCTTCTGCGTCTCGAACTGGGTTTATACCCCATTGCGGTCGAAATTGTCAAGAGAGCGTTACTCTTAGTTATAAGAATACTACGTCAGCCAACTTCTAGTTTACAGCGTAAAGGCCTTCTTAGGCTGTTCGAGTTGTGTGTCTATATATATATATATATTCTGAACTATAACATAAAATTATTGAAGAAATGATAAATACAATACTTAAAAATATTAATATTATATAATCAATATAAATTAATATATTAAAATTTATTGAATTATTATAAAAAATATTTCATTAAAAAAAAATATTTAAATTAAAATTTTTTAAAATTAATCTTAACAAAAATAATGTAATTCTATAAATTATAAATATAATTATTATTAAAAAATAAATTATTATAATTTAAAATATTTTTATATCTTTGATATCACAAATCAATATTTTATTTAAACTATTTAAATTTAAATTAATATATTAGAATTTATAATTAAAAAATTTAATGGAATTCAATGTAATATAATTAAAATATATTCATTTATATAATTATTATAATTTTTAAAATTTTTTAAATTTCCATGTTGTGTTTTTCTATATAAATATATACTAAAAATTGATCTTAAAAATATAATTATTATTAAATTTAAAATAATTAATAAATTTCATTTAATTAAACTAATTGATATTAATATTTCACTTAATGAATTAATAGAAGGAGGAGCTGATATATTTGAAATACATAAAAAAATCATCATATTCTTATATTTGGTATTATTATAATTATACCTTTATTAATTAAAAATCTTCGTCTTTTTAATCGTAAATAATTAAAATTTACTAAACAAAATATACCAGGTGAACATAAACCATGTCCTAATATTATTAAATATCCTCCTTTATCTCCTAAATTTCTTAATGTTAATAATCTTATTAATATTATTGATATATGAATAATTGAAGTATGAATATGCAACTAATATTTTTAAATCATTTTGAATTAAACAAATTATTCTAAGAATTAATCTTCTAAATATTATTAAAATTATTAAATATTTATTATAATAATTTGATAAATTTAGTATTATTAAATTTGAACGAATAATACCATAACTTCCTAATTTTAATATAATTCTAGCTAAAATTATTCTCCCTCTAATAGGGGCTTCAACATGAGCTTTAGGTAATCATAAATGAAAATAAAAAATTGGTAATTTAATCAAATAAATTAATTGTATTAATAAATAAATTATAAAATTATTAAAATTTATTATTAAATATTTATTTAATATAATTAAATAATTTATTGAAAAAAAATAATTTATTAAAAAAAAATTATTAATAATTTTGGTAAAGAAGCAAATATTATATATATAATTATATATAATCTAGCTTTAATTCGTTCTGGTTGATATCCTCAACATATAATTAATAAAAAAGTTGGAATTATACTACATTCAAAAAATAAATAAAAATAAAAATAATTTATTGATGAAAATGATATAAATAAAAAAAATATTAATAAAATTAAATTTAAATTAAAAAAATTTTTATTAAAAATTTTATTTGTTGATAAAAATATTAAGCTTAAAATTATTAAAATTAATAAATTTAATATATAAGAATATATATCTATACTAATAAAATAGTATATATTTATTCAATAAAATTTATTTAAATTAAATTTAATTAAAAATAAAAAAATTATAAAAAATATTAAATTTTGAATAAATTTTATTTTATAATAATAATTAAATAAATTTATTAAAATAAAAAATAATATTATAAAAATTATTCTTATCATAATTTTAAATTTAATATTTTAATTATATCATTTGAATTAATTCGAATATAAATAATTAATAATGATAATCCTAATACTGATTCACAAACTATAATTGTTAAATAATATAATAAATAAATTAATAAAAAATTTATTGAAATTATATTTATTAAATTAATTATAACAATTATTTCTAAAATTATTAAATTTATTAATAAATTATAATTATTGATATAAAAAAAAATATAAATTAATAATATTAATATTAATGATAGTATAAAATTTAAATATATAATAAACTTTATAGTTTAAAAAAAAACAATAATTTTGTAAATTATAAATTAATATATTATAAAGTTATCAAAAAAATAATATATATATTATATAATTAATCTCCAAAATTAATATTTTAATTAAATTATTTTTTGATATTTATTTATTATTAATTATTTTTTTATTTTTATTTTTAATTTTTAATATATTAAATTATAAATTTTATAATCCTTTAATTCTAGGATTAATTTTATTTTTAATTATTATATTAATATTATTATATATAAATTTAATTTTAAATACAATTTTTTTTCAATAATTATATTTTTAATTATAATTGGTGGATTAATAATTTTATTTTTATATTTTACAAGTATTTCATATAATAAACATTATTTAATAATTAATATAAAAAAAATTTATTTAAATTTATTTATAATTATTATTATTTTATTATTTTACTATAAATTAAATTTAAATTTTATAAATTTAAATATAAATAGAATAAATTTAATTAATATATATATTAATAATATATCTATAATATATATATATATATATATATCCAATAAATTTAATTTCAATAATAATAATTTTATATTTATGATTAAGTTTAATATTAATTGTAAATATTTGTATAAAATTTAAATTTCTTTTACGAATTTTATAAATGAAAAATAATTTATTAAAAATTATAATCGATTCTTCAATTAAATTACCTACACCAATTAATATTTCAATTTGATGAAATTTTGGATCATTATTAGGATTATGTTTCATTATCCAAATTTTATCAGGAATTTGTTTATCTTTTCATTATTGTGCAAATATTAATATTTTATTTAATAGAATTATTCATGTTATAAATGATATTAATATGGATCTATATGGTATAGATGAATAATTCGTTTAATTCATATAAATGGGGCATCAATATTTTTTTTATTTTTATATATTCATATTTTTCGTGGAATTTATTATTGTTCATATATTTTAATAAATACTTGAATAATTGGTACAATTATTTTATTAATAATTATAATAACTGCATTTATAGGATATGTATTACCATGAGGACAAATATCATTTTGAGGTGCAACAGTAATTACAAATTTATTATCAGCAATTCCATATTTAGGAAATATAATTGTTGAATGATTATGAGGAGGATTCTCAATTAATAATCCAACATTAAATCGATTTTATTCATTACATTTTATATTACCATTTATTATTTTATTTTTAATTATTTTTCATTTAATATTTTTACATGAAACTGGTTCAAATAATCCAATAGGATTAAATAGAAATTATTGAAAAATTAAATTTCATTTATATTTTACAATTAAAGATTTATTAATTTATATAATTATAATTATAATATTTATTTTAATTTGTTTAATTAATCCATATATATTAAATGATCCTGAAAATTTTATTATAGCTAATTCTATAATTACTGTACAGCCTTTGAAGTATACGGACGTGTTGACTCGGTCGAATATCAGTTAACGTTCGCTCATTTATTCGGTAATTTAATGATAAAAATACACCACGTATTTTTCTTAATTTCCAGTGATTAAATCAGTTGATCGAAACTGGTCTTTTTCTTGAATACAACGATATTTTTATTAATATTGAGTTTTCTCAATTTTCGTTATTTCAGACTCAATACGTACACGATTTTATTTCGAAGTTTTCAGTGTTGCGTGCTGTGCATTACATATTTTACGATTTTTAAAGTGCAATTCGTGTTATTATCAACTGTCCTAATGGATGATTTTTGGGGATTTCAACTTGCCTAATATTCTATGGAGCTACACTGCCGATACTCTTAATTACCACAGAAATGGATACGTGCAACCCAATATAATAGATAATGCGGCAGCTTTACACAGCACTTTCTCAACGCTAAATTTAAAGCAATACATAGCACCTTTGCCGTCTAAAGGGTATACACTGGATTTGCTCTTTTCTTCATATACGTCTTTGCATTGCTCTACAGAAGAAGATTCCATTTTACCAACCGACATGCATCATGTTACTAGTATATGCAGTCTTAATATGACAATGCCGTCATCATTATCTTTCAATAATAAGACTTTTGATTTTTTTAATGCAAATTACAATGTTTTAAATGATATTTTGTTTAATGTTAATTGGCGTGAAATTTTGTCGTGTCCGGATGTAAATAATATGGCGTCTACGTTTAATTCTGCTTTAACTGATGTTATACATAATCACATTTCACAGAAATCTTTTTCCAATATTACTCGTCCGCGGTGGTATACATCATAATTAATCCAATTGATTAACGCCAAAAAAGCTGCGCACAAGACGTGGAAAGAATCTAACCTTCTTAATGATTACATAACTTTTAAACAACTTCGTGCGCGATGTATTCGTTCTTCCCGTGATCTTTATCTGCAATATATTAAGAAGGTTGAATTCTATTCCCGTACGAATATCAAATCATTTTGGGCATATATTAACAACCTGCGTAAATACAATGAACTTCCAAGTAACATGTTCCTTGGTGGTACTTATGCCGATAACGGTGTAGATATTGCCAATTTATTTGCTACGAATTTCAGCTCAATTTATAACACCAGCTCCAATGCTTCTGTAACTAATGATATCGATCCTTTTCTAGTCAACTTAGTCATCACCAGGGAGGATGTTATTTGTGCTTCCAATCATTTAAAATGTGAATTAAGTTGTGGACCAGATATGATACCGCCGATATTTATAAAAAAATGTATTCCTGCGTTAACTGAACCCCTGCTGCTGATTTTTAATACCTCTCTTTCATCAGGTATATTCCCATCAATATGGAAAATGTCTTTTATCACGCCGATTTTAAAATCCGGTAACAAACAAGATATTCTAAATTACCGTCCTATATCTGTATTGAATGTTTTAGCGAAACTATTTGATCGCATTGTTGCATCAAAATTGTCGAATTTTATATTCAGCAAAATTATTAATCAGCAGCACGGTTTTATAAAGGGTAGATCTGTGATAACCAATTTATTAGTTTTTAATTCATTCATGGTTGAGGCGTTTGATGAATCGACTCAAGTTGATATATATATATATATATATATATATATATATATATATATATATATATATATATATATATATATATATATATATATATATATATATATATATATATATATATATAATATATATATATATTACAACCGTACTGAGTCCCGACGACACGGGGACTCTGGTTTTTACTCTAAAAAAAAGGGGGAATTAAAAAAAAATAACAATTATCAAAGGGGATATGTTGGTATTGATATATATTTTAAAAGGGGAAATTACAAAATTGTGGGGGAGGACTTTACTAATTATAATATAACAAAGATAATAAAAATAATACGCCGCGCACTGTGCACAGTACTTACTTTTGTTTCGGTATCTCGAGATTCGCACAATATATTACTATTCACACACGAATACAATAATTGATTTTTGTACGCAATATAATTTTAATAATCAGTTGTTCGCCTTAACGGTTCACACAGAAGTGAAGTGAAGATGAAGATGGTCTGGCCCGTTACCATCACGCCACAGCGTCAGTCCTGGATACTAACTTTCAGGGGACAAACAAAAAGGAAAGACAATTACGAATAAGGACGAATTTAAGACAACGTAAGGACAAAGACGGAGAACATAATTTTGGCAATGCTGGGAATAGTAGGGCAAGTCTAAGTTTTCAAAAAGGGGTGGGTGACTGAATGAGGTTTCTGCACGAGTGCGACGAACGTTTACTCGGCACTGGAAGGGGTAATGATATATGTAACGAGTGCGACAAGCGCAGACAATATTGATGACGAATTAGTAATTGTACATTGGGCCATGAGTGCGACGAACGTCGACTCGATGAGCGTGACAGCAATAGTCTATTCCATGCATGAGTGCGAGGAACGTCGACTACGCGAATATGGAAGGTAGACATAGACGCTGTACAAATGAATTGACCAATAGGGACTGAGTTTGATCAAGATGGCCGACGAGTTGTGCGTAAAACTGCGCGATAGCCAGTCCACGGTGAACGACGACTGAAGTGACAGGTCGTCTCGGTTTTCGGGATTTTTGAGTGTTTTGAAGTGAATAAATTAATGTTTGTGCGGGTTTTCTTGTGTGGTTCACTCCGGGATCGAGTGCCAAAGGATCGGGTACAGGAGAATGCAATCGGAGTCATCCTCTCGACGGCAACGGGAAAAGGAGTTTGGAGTTTTGGAGGAAGGCGAAAAAGGAGCAGCAATTACGGTAAGTTTAAACTTTAATTAATAAGGACTATTTCTTGGTGTAAGGATGGGTAAATTTATGTTTCAGGAACAGGACGTCAGCCAGCAGCGATTCCGGCACGAGGAAGCAGACCATCGGAACAGCTGAGTGCACATGTAAGTATAGTGTTTACATTTGTTTAAATATATTCCTCTTCCATATATGCCTCTTCCTTGGACGATAACTGTACTTCACGACACTGACAGATTCTTTATTTAAAACAATTATGATTAATAATTTCTATGTTTACAGGTATATCGAGTTCTTGGACAGCTGGACAAGACGGGACGATGACACCAACGAGTTGACAGGACGAGCACCAACATTGGGGAACGGTTCCTGGGCATGGTTAAGTGGATTCTGACGGGACGATGTACCAATCTTCAGTCTTCTTTCTTGAGGTAAGTATTTTAGTTGGGAACGCAAGTAGACAGACCTCTACTTTGTGTTACAATATATATATTATTTAATATTAATAGTAAAGTGTCTGAAATAAAGTAATAAATTGTAAATTTATTTATAGAAATAAAATTCTCTTTACTAAATTAAATACACTTTCCAGTACATTTACTTTGTTACGACTTATTTCAAATTTAATGAAAGTGACGGGCAATTTGTACATATTTTAAACTATTTCAAATTAATTAATTAATTAATTTTACTATTAAATTCAAATATTAAATTTTATATTAAAATAAAATTTTTATTATGAAATAAAATATAATTCATTATTTTCTTAATTATAATTATATATTGATATGAAATATTTTTAAAATTATAAAATTAAGAATTTATTTTAAAAAAAAATTCTTTTAACAAACATACATATAAAAAAATCAAGTTTATCTTATTGTGGATTATCAATTATAAAACAAATTCCTCTAAAAAGAATAAAATACCGTCAAATTTTAAATTTTAATGAATTTACATTTAATAATTTAACTATAAATTTAAATTTAATAATAGGGTATCTAATCCTAGTTTATTAAAAATTTTTATTAAATAAATTTAAATAATTAAATAATTTTAAATTATATAAATTTAATTTTACATTAAAATTTATAATATTTAAAAATTAACCAATTTTTAATTAAAGTTAAAATTTATTAATTTGTAATTAATGTTTAACCGCTATTGCTGGCACATTTTTAATTATTACTATATAAATTACTAAATATAATTAACATTAATATTTTAATATTTTATATTAAATAAAAAAAAATTTTTATAAATAATTTTATATATATTTTAATCATAATAATTAATAAAAAATTTAAAATTAAAATTTTTATTTAAATTTATGTATTATTTATATATAAAATATCTAATAATTGTAAATAATTTATTTTTATTAAACTAAAATTTATTCTAAAATAAAATTTAATCAGATTTTATTCTAAATAAAAATTAATCAGATTTTATTCTAAATAAAAATTAATCAGATTTTATTCTAAATAAAAATTAATCAGATTTTTATTCTAAATAAAATTTAATCAGATTTTTATTCTAAATAAAATTTAATCAGATTTTTATTCTAAATAAAATTTAATCAGATTTTATTTTAAAATAAAAATTAATCAGATTTTTATTCTAAATAAAATTTAATCAGATTTTATTCTAAATAAAAATTAATCAGATTTTTGTATTAAAAAAATTTTTTTATTTTTATATTTATTATGCACACTAAAAAAATTTTTATCAAAAAATTCCTAAAATTAAAGGCTTATTTTTATATAAATTAAAAATTTAAATACAATATATATACATATAATTCGTTAAAGATATCTTGAAAGTGTCGAAATGATCTCTGACTGATATCTTTTAGATATCTATAAGACATCTTTTAGATATATTGAAATAGTTAGTTTCGTATCAAGGGCGTAAAAGAACTTATGCGCCTAAAGGTGATCACCGCGCCCGAGGGGCTGGCGAAGACTGCCCCTGGGGGTAGGGGGTTGAAACGTCGAAATTTTATGGAAAACTATAGGGTAATTTTTTTGTCGAGGTGACCAAATTCAATACTTTTTCAGACAATAGTCATAAGCATTTTAAACCAGTTTTTATGGCATTATCGTTGACTTTAGGAAGAAAATGCATACAACCTTTTTTGTAGAGAATTTCATGCTCTATCTTTTTTATTTGAAACATTTTTTAATAAAATTTGTATTTTTCAAAATAAATGCAAAAAACTACGAAGAAACTTGATTGGGGCTAATTATTTTAGTAATGGACGGATGGATCTGCGCCAAAATCTAATCAGATCTAAGTTATGCCAAGACGCGTATTTAAAAAAAAAAAATTATGTCAATACGCTTATCCGTTCGCGAGTTATTGCGAGACAAAAAAACGGACGTACGTACGTACAAGATCACGGACTCAAATTTTTTTATTGTTGATTCGGGTTCCTTCGGGTCTGAAACGTCGACATTTGATGAAAAACTATAGGGTAATTTTTATGCCCGAAGTGACCAAATTTATTACTTCGTCCAGACTTAGTCTGGGTCAAAGTAATAATGCGTTTTGGAAAATTCTGAAATAGCAAGTTCATGGCGCAGAATTGAACAATGCTGTCAATAAAAAAATTAGTGAATTGAAGGCCGAAAAAAATCACGGGGATCGTCTCTCCTTAGATTCTTTAATACTCGGGTAATTATAAACACTCTTGTATAAAGATAGAAGTACTCCTATTTTTAGTATTGTCTTTAGTATTTTTTAAAATAGATTTCCTAAAAACATCGCGTTTATGATCCAACACTTCCGAACCTGCAATTTGGATGCCATATTTGTGGCTACGAATGCTCCAGGACGCAGTGTTTTCAACCGTGTTGAGCGCAGGATGGCACCTTTAAGCAAACAATTAATGGGGGTTGTTCTGCCGTACGACACGTACGGGACGCACCTGGATGCACGAGGAAAAACACCTGACCCTTAACTTGAGCTCAAGAATTTTCAGGCTGCTGGCGACGCTTTGGCGGATCTTTGGAATGAGTTGGTGATCGACTCATTCTCTGTTATCGCGCGTTTCGACGGTCCAGACGCCGAAGCAGCGGCACCTGACCTTGTGGATGCATTGTGGTATTCTAGGCACGTCAGAGAGTCACAGTACTGTTTGCAGGTTAAAAGGCGATTTCAATCTATTTATTACTTTAATCAAATTTATTTTTTATAGTTGATAATATGTTTTAAATTATTCATAGATTGTGAAATGTGACAGTGTCGATTGCTGCGGAGAACTACGCAGTGACATAAAAATGATCCTTAAGAATGGATTTCTTCCACCACCTGTACAATTTGTTCAGGATCCGGACACAGGACGATTGCGCGGGTTAAAGACGACGGAAAGCGTAAAAGACGCCCATTTCCTACCAATTGTCCAGACTATCAGTATTCAGGTGCCGATCCCTACTTCCTGCGAGACCATTCCGTGCGATTTCGTTTGTCCTACAGTGCAAGGCGATGTCGAGTCAGGATGCAGAATTTGTAAAGTGTGTTTAATTTAAACAACAAATTTACCAAACGTACCAGACGAAGCGTCATCTTCTACCTGATGAGTTGCCAATCGTCTCTGACTAGGAAGGGTGGTTTGTTAATCCATTTAGCCCGAATGATGACTGATAATCTCCACTACGTTTTTCATCGATTGATTTTATTTAACAGTGTATCAAATCTAGTCGCTTCGATGTAGTTTGTTTTCTTATTTTAAGATTGTTTAAAATCTAATCGTTCATTATCTTATAATACAGTATTCCTTGTTTTCAGTTTTTTCTAATTTTTTTTCTAATGGAAGATTTTACCGTTATTAAAGATAATAAAATTCCAAAGACTAAATAATTGTAATTAAAAAAAGTGGATTTATGTTAAATAGTATTAACGAAGTTCAATGTTATTGAATTTTACCTTAATAACATTTCACTGTTTATCGCATTTTATGAAGACTCTAGGTTAAGTCTTACGTAAGAAGGGGGGGGGGGTCCGAGAAATCTTACGTAACCTTACGTGAGGGGGGGGGGGGTCAAAATTGACCAAAATCGTCCTTACGTAATTAAAGAACGTCCCCTTAGTAAACGTACGAGTATTAAGGAATAACAAACTCGACACAGGGTCGAAGTTTCTGAACAATCGAAACGAGCGAGGCACCACTAGTTTTCTTCTTGCATTTAAATTTAGTTTAATTTTCAGATAATAAATAAACGTGAAAAATACATTTTTAAACATGTCAATTTAAATACTAAACAAATAATATACAATACTTTTAAAAACATATTTATTTACGACAATATAAAAGAATTAAAATAAAAAATGCATATTCCGTGGATCGAACCCGGGACTACCGACTTACCAGTCGGCGACGCTACCGACCGAGCCACAGAGGACTGGGCCTAATATTACACTGATAGAAATGTTTGTTTACAGTTAATGTAATAGCTCTTTAGAAAAGCTAACAGAATTTAGATGTTGATCTTACGGTAAGGTACTTTATTCTGAAGTTACATTAATCTGAGATTCGATTAAATTTGGTATGTTAATAGTTAATATAAGAATTTTAATTATTAATGTTTGGATCATTACGGGACATATTTACAAGTTTACAGGTTCACCCAAATGGAGATAAATAAACATACACACAAGCAGTTACTCGATTCTCTGCGAATTTTTGACAGATTGTTGACATACGTTCAAACACCAGAATTTAATGTAACGGTTAACGAACGCTAATTGAATGTTAAGTTAATACACAATAACTTTGCTGACATGAAGGAAAGATCTGCTAAATTCATCTCAAAGTTACAGTTTACAGTTACGTTTATAACTTTACAGTTAATGTGAGAGCCTTTAAATTAGCTTACATTAACCCATTATGTCCTGAATGTCGTCAGATCTCTACGCATTTTCATCCAGTTTTTTTTGTACGCTACCTGTGTTACACAAAATTTAGATACGTGATAAGCGATGTAAAATTTCGTGCTCTTTCTTGATATGACTTCAGAATTTATCTAAAACCAATGCTTAAAAAGTTATAAGTAATTTATTGCAAAAAAAACATTTTTTCGACTCCTCTCCCTTTTTGAAAATCCTCAAGGCGCTCTGACTGAAAAATGATGAAAAAAAATGAGAAGAATTAAAAGTTCTTAAAATTTACACTGGAATTTTGGTGACGTTTTTTGAAAAATTTTTTAAATTTACGAAAAAATTCTAGTATATTCTCTGATGAATTATAAGTATCTTTTATTCTTTGTCATTTTTTCCACAAGTTGATAGTTTTCGAGGAAAAAACATAAAATATAAAAAAAAAATTCCTTACTACAATTCCACTTCCACGCGGTTAGGATTGGGCAACGGTGATATTCGTCAATGGCTAACGGAATTTACGAAATACGTATGGGTTATTCCATACAAAAACGCAAATGGGCAGTCCCATAAGAGATTTAGCTGAAAGTGGATGTCTAATATACCAAATTGATGCTTATTTTAAATAGAATCGAATGTCGTGTGGCAGGTTTGAAAAAATTCAAGATGGTGGCCCACTTACATCTATTTATCGCTAAAAATAAATATAAAATATACGGAAAATTGTATATTTCTCATAAATGATCCGCGACATTAATTTTTTTACTCCTCACACATATCAATGGTCACTGACTGCGACACTGAAAGTTACGTGAAGAAATTCAAAATGGCGTATCCAAAATGGCGGGCGGAAAATCGGAATCTAATATTTTTAATTTTAAAAAATATTGACACACTCTACATTTAATTTTAAACCTAAGTTCACTCTTCTACGATTAAACGCTTCGCTATCCAGCTAGAAATTCAAGAACAAAAATATGTTTGAACACTGTAAAAACTGAACGTCAATCGTTGTATAGATGTGTCTATAATCGATTAGATAAGGCAAGAACGATGTGCCCCGGCCAATTAAGGCAAGAACGATGTGTCCGGCCAACTAAGGCAAGAACTATGTGCCCCGGCCTAAGGCAAGATCATAGTGGGCCATTCAATGAATGTATGGACTTAAATCTCAAATACTTTACTTTAGAAATCAGCAGAATATCTCTTTATTAGCATTTTTTTTCGAATATTGGAACGTAACAGTAGTTACTGTGAATATGCGGGATAGGAGGTGCTGCGTTAAACCGAACTTTTAAACGTCTCTGGAATGTCTCCTAATCTTTTTTAGAGTAATAAAAAATTGTAATATTTTTCAAAGTTTTCTTGGCCCAGTTGTAAAGTTGCTCTGATGTTAGAATACTATCTTGCGACGCAGTTTGTAGACTGGCATTTCATGCCTGAGTTTTCAATATCGCTCCGAGACCATCATGTGGTCCTTTTCCGTGGGCTGTCACACTATAATGCCATTCTGTTTTGACACCGTAATCATTTTCATGGTGCATGGAATTACTTAGATTACACGGATTTTTAAAATGCTGTCTCGCTAACCTTACGGTGATTATCTTGATGAAATTAATCAAATATGAATGGCAAATGGATAATTTTCAGAAAAATCACACAACACAAGAAATTCACCGACTTTCACATTGTCCTTCACATTCTTAAAGTATGACATTTGCTTTTTATTAATGAAATCATGTGTTTTAAGAGAAACTAATTTATTGCGTAGTTGGTCTAAAAAATAATCTGTTGAAACAGTTTCTGTTTTTATTGTAGTTCTATCGGTTAAGTGCTATGCACTAAATGTAATTTCAAATATTTCCTTATTCGTTAAGAGCAAATTAAGGTAATTTTTTAATTTATCTATGCCAGGACATGCATCACAATCATCATAAAAACCGTTTGCATTCGGACGATCACATACCATGAGGTTCAGACAATCATTGTGATCTTTTAAAGGGATGTCTGAATTCATCGTTAATTAATGTATTTCAATTGCTTCTAACATTAGCATACAATTTTCATGTATTACACATACGTAAACAGTTTGAGTACCTTTGTCTCCAGCTAGCACACGATACTTTGGCCGCAATTCACAAAACTTTTATATGCCGATTTTTACTTCAGGATTCTCTTGTTGAAATTTAGTATGCAAAATTCTGAGATCAAATAAAATTAACCTTCTCTGTTTGTGAATCTTGATTCCGTCAATTTTCACTGACGGAACTCTATAACTTTCGAAACTGTATTTTCTGTCGTCGAATTTCCAATGTTTGCAGTTGGTCTTGAGCAAGAACCATATAGCATCTTTAATTATTTTGCTTTTCTTACTGAATATGCGATAGTATTGAACTGTGTAACTATCTTCTGATTTGTCCACGTTGATGGTAAAATTGTTAGTATTGTTAGTCTATCAGGGTGATTTTCAGGGAGACTAGAAAATTTTCCCTTCAAGTCTTTCATTATTTCATTATGTTCGAAAACACGCTTAGACAGTTTTGGAGGAAGGTCTACACATTCCATACGCGAGACACTTTTCTAAAACGTCCTTTATTGTACACTTCTTAAGAATGACATTGAAATAATTTCGATACACTTTCTGTTTAATATCCGCTCCTAACTGAAGCCGCGAAAAATGTGAAGTGCGCGCTAATGGCATGTAAGAGGTACGCGTCGATATTAGTCAATTTGGAACAAGGTCCGTCTTCGGTGCTTTTCAACTCGAGACTGACTGTAAAGGCGCGCAAGCAGTTTATGTTACATCATGCCGGTTTCCGAGTCGAAAAATTACAGTAAACAAACATTACAACTAATCTGCATCAAATAGATGACGCTGCAATCGCTAGCGCGCGAATTTGATCAGTTTTTTAACACATTAATATCTTCTGCAGAAAAATTTGTATCGTCAACATCCAAACTAGCATTTATATCATTATTTATTACATCCAAATTATCTGAAGTACTTCGTATACCGCTATCGTTATTGACATTCAATTCTACATTATTAGATGCATATGGTGTTATTCGACATTTATCGCAAATTACACTTCCACCAGCAATCAACGGAAACAATTTTTTGATATTAGCACTAACGGGCCGCAAGTACTTCCCTAGTACGTTTTTTTCCATACGGATTCACACATCGATCTGTTCTATTAGAAAGCTTAATTTTATCTTTCGGATACATTATTCAAAAAAGTAATTTATGTTGAAATGGCGTTTACAAGTTTTTAATAACAAGCGGAAATTATATCAGTTGTATTTCCATTTGATGAATCGAACGATAGTTGTACTTAAAAACTACGCTGGTATATATTCTAAATTGTGCGATGTTAAATCCAAAATGGCGACCGCAGCAACGAATTTCTATTTCAAATTGAACAATTTTTTTCTTCAAAACCATATACTTTAGCGAACAATTTCTAAGGACACTTTTGTTTTAGAGTGAGTCAAAGAATACCCATGAATTTTTTCGACATGTATTGATACAGTTTTTAATTTTTCGAAAATTCGAAAAACATAAATTTTGTAAAATGTCAGTTGAAAAATCTAAAAAAAATTTGGGGCATTATTCAATAAATTCTAAGACATTTTTGTTCTGTGCAAATTTTCTGTAAATTATATACTTTTCCAGAAAAAAATTACTAAACTTTTCTAGATATCTAGATCAATAATTTATTTTCTTGATAACTATAGTCGGCGGGATGGTCGTGCGGGCTAAGGCGTCAGTCTTAGTCCGCCCGAACTGAACGTCGCGAAGGTCCCGAGTTCGAATCCCCGTCCGTGCAATTTGCTCTGCTTATGTCCAGTGTGGAATAACCGGGGAACTTTGCTGGGCGAAGGTACGAATTTGGGACCGCCGCCGACCCCCATCGGCAGTTATCGGTACCGTCAGCGTCTTATCCGCGGTCGATACGTCGTGGGTCTTATCTCGGATAAAGATGGGATAAGCCCCGCGTCGTACTCGCTAAGGCACAGACCGCCGAATCTGCTGGTGGTACCGATATTGGGGAGGGGGGACTGGCTCTGGGTGGGTGTTGTGTTGTCCTATACCTCTCCACCCCAGAGCCGACCCGCGAATAGGCATCTAAGTCATTAAAGCGTGGGAAAATTCCAAATCCTTTATCCTTTTATCCTTAGTCTTTAGAAAAAATTTCCACAGAACAAAAATGTCTTAGAATTTATTGAATAATGCCCCAAAATTTTTTTAGATTTTTCAACTGACATTTTACAAAATTTATGTTTTTCGAATTTTCGAAAAATTAAAAATTGTATCAATACATGTCGAAAAAATTCATGGGTATTCTTTGACTCACTCTAAAACGAAAGTGTCCTTAGACATTTTTCGCTAAAGTATATGGTTTTGAAGAATAAAATTGTTCAATTTGAAATAGAAATTCGTTGCTGCGGTCGCCATTTTGAATTTAACACCGCACAATTTAGAATATATACCAGCGTAGTTTTTAAGTACAACTATCGAGTGCACGCTTCTAATATATTTTTGCTCTTTCAAAGCACGATATTGTATCGAAAACTCGATATTTGTAAGAAATGCGCCCTGAAAAAAACTTTTTTTTATTATATATGCTAAAATCATAGATAAATTTTGAATTTTTTACAATTTTCTCTTCACCACTCGAAAGAGCGACCCCGAAAATGGTAGAATCTGGTAAGTTTGATTTTTTTCTAAATTTATTTCATACTGGAAATAAGCGTTGAAGTTGGTGTACATTTTCTGTGCATTTCGGCGTTAATGGGTTAAACGGAGTGTTTCTTATATTAAATCGACGAATCTCATTCAACAATTTTAATTGCTGGATTGAAATATCACGTCTAATCTAGTAAGTTTAAAAATTCAATTTTAAAGCCATTTACTTTTCATTAAATTGACTTTTTAAATCCGTTAATTTTACAGCGTACATTAGAAACAATAAGGTAATAGGAATATAAACTTAAAGAATTAAAACATTCGTAAGGTACCTTGTCCAATTTAAGCCCCCTCACAATATTCCAGAATTTTTAGTACAAAAACAAAGCGTTCAATCCGAATTTTATCACATTTTAAGTACAAAATTTAAAGTAGAATGTAACCATAATTATTCCATTACAAATATTACGTATCGATGTTCGGCCAACCATATTGAATCTGCCATTTTAAATTGTACAAAATTTAATACAAAATTCGTTATCAGCTATTCGAAATACTTCTTATCCAAACATGTTATGTAATCGATTATAAACACTTGTATACAACGATTGACGTTTAGTTTTTACAGTGTACAAAAATATCTATGTTCTTCAATTTCTAGCTGGATAACGAAGCGTTTAATCGAAATTTTAGAATGGTAAACTTAGGTTTAAAATTAAATGTAGAGTGTGTCAATATTTTTTTAATTAGAAATAATATATTCTGATTTTGCGCCCGCCATTTTGGATCCGCCATTTTGAATTTCTTGACGTAACTTTCAATGTCGTAGTCAGTGACCATTGATATGTGTGAGGAGTGAAAAAATTAATGTCGCGGATCATTTATGAGAAATATATCATTTTCCGTATATTTCATATTTATTTTTAGCGATAAATAGATGTACAACGGCCGCCATCTTGAATTTTTTCAAACCAGCCACACGGCATTCGATTCTGCTTAAAATTAACTTCAATTTGGTATATTATATATCCACTTTGAGCTAAATCTCTTATAGGTTAGGCCATTTGCGTTTTCGTATTTAATGACCCGTATACATATAAATTTATGCAATGTGTAAAAAGTTTTGCATTTTTTTTCTCGAAAACTATCAACTTATGGAAACAATGACAAAGAATAAAAGATACTTAGAATTCATCAAAGAATATAACGGAATTTTTTCGTCAATTTTTTAAATTTTTCGAAAAATTGTAATACAAAATTTTTGAAAAATGTCGCCAAAAAATCCGAAAAAATTCCGGTGTATTCCTTGACGAATTCTAAGAAGTTTTCATTCTTCTCATTTATTTGAATAAGTTCATCGCCTTTCAGTCAGAGCACCCTGAAGATTTAAAAAAAAGTTTCATTTCGGACGCAGTTTTGAGACCCGCCATGTTAAAGTTTTTATTCAGTACCATACATAGCTTCGAGTTTAGGGTTCGAAAACGCTTTTTTACTTGTTACGAGATGTGTATATAACCGATATCGTATAGAAATTATTGAAAAAATGACATTTTTTTGCAATAAATTACTTATGGGTCATTCCACGTCAGAAATATCACTATTTGCAAGGGGTCCTCGGATTTTTTCGAAACATGGTATAATTATATCTCGATATGAAAGATAAATTATGCCCAAAGGATTTTTGAAAATTTTCAAAATTACGCGCACCACGGGGTGATGAATTTGAAATCGAATTATTTTTCAAACCATTGTAACTCTGGAAGGGGTAATTCGATTTTTATGAACGAAACATTATATTAAAGCTAAAAACATATAATTTCGAAATAAAACGATTAAATAAAAAAAATTTTCAATTTGGCAAAAAAAAATGCAAAACAAATTTTTGAAGCAATTTTTTTCAAACTTATACCCTTTTTATTTTTTTTAATATGTATGTGGTGATTCCTTACGATTTCACCGTCAATATAAAAATAAAATATTGATGGAGACTTTCAAAGAATAAAAGATACTTAGAATTCATCAGAGAATATACTAGAATTTTTCAAAAACGTCACCAAAAGATCTGAAAAAATTCCAGTGTATTCCATGATAAATTTTAAGAACTTTTAATTCTTCTCATTTTTTTGCATAAGTTCATCACTTTTCAGTCAGAGCGCCTTGAGGATTTTCAAAAAGGGAGAGGAGTCGAAAAAATGTTTTTTTTTGCAATAAATTACTTATAACTTTTTAAGCATTGGTTTTAGACAAATTCTGAGGTTATAATGTGAAAGAGCACGAAATTTTACTTCAGATATCATGTATCTGAATTTTCTTTGGCACAGGTAGCGTTCACAAAATTGAATGAAAATGCGAAGAGATTTGACAATATTCAGGACTTAATGGGTTAACTAATAGTAAATAATTTCTCTCAGTATACGAAGAGAATAATTAATACCAAAATCCGGAAATTTTTTGTTTTTATTTTTTTTGCCAATAGCGGCTCTATGGAGTAAAACGGCGAAACACGAACATTTTGTTGCCACAAGAATCACCTCAATTTTTGTCAAACAAATCCGTGAAAGTACGATAGTTTTCTAGTAAAAATTGTACATGTATTGCTTCTCCATATGTTCTGTGGATGCCAATATCGTTTAAATCCATGTTTCCTGCATGCTCGATGTAATCTTATTCGGTAGGTGAAGCGAGAAATTTTACATACCAAGCAAACCAATTTCACGTATAGGTACAGTAAGTACAAAATTGAATTTCTATAATTTAATAATAATTCAGATAAAACATTTTATTACGTATCGTGAACACAAAACTCATTAATAAAGGTAATTCTAACAGTTATTATAAATGACGCTATAGTTGTAAGATGTTTAAAATTTTGTATTTTTGCTGTAAAAAACTATGAAAATTAATACAATTCTAAAAAGCAAATGTAAATACTACATATAAAATACATTAAACTTATTATAAACTTAAATTGCAAATGATTTCCAGTTACATTTTAACAATAATGAACAAAGTGCATGGTAAATATTAATCACACTGCAAAATGTATGCAGTAATTTTAAATAACTTAATTATTAGTGCATGTATACTTCGTTCTTTGTTTTAGAATTAGTGGTTGATCTGTGACGAATGCCTGTACCTAAGTTCATATATATGTACTGGCAAAAAAGGTGCATCTCAGTTTATATTCAGATGACTGACAAAAGCAATGAGGTCAAATACTCTTTATGATATACGCAGATGACTGCAAGTGAGACGATCGTGCAGAATCGTTTCCATACATTTACACATAAACATCTTTCGAACTTGTAATAAAGTATTCAGCTTAATATTAAATTGAATAATTTTTTCAATTTTGAGGTCAAATCTTAATGATAAAAGAGAGTGTTTGCGCTGTTTTTCGGACCATCAATCTGATAATAACATTGCTGTGGATGATTTGCAATATTTTTACCTTACTAACATAACATTTACTTCCCAATATTATATTAAACGTTTCCTATAATGAAAAAACTATCTTACCTAATCGTATACCGAGGCGAAACAGCAAAACAAATTTTTAAAAGTTTTAAAAACGCTTCATTATTTGTACATTTTACTAATAAAATAATAACGAATGAAACATATAGATTACCCAATGAAACATATAGATAAGTGTGCCCAGAAAACAGCAATAAATTTAAATCATTGTAAGAAACTTGCAATAAAATGTTTAGTACGACAGGTAATTTAATAAACTATGCAGATTTCGACTTTTAACAGCAATTCTTTTTATGTTCAAAATTGAACATTTTCATATTATCTAAAAACAAATGAGGGATTCAATGGTAAACCATAAAAAATGTTTACCGAACATCTGTTGCGTCAATTCGTAAAAACGCGGAGACGTTATTCATGAAGAATGTAGTAAAAGTTTCAGACGTACATTACTGAAGACGGAGATGAAGATACATGGAAATATTAGACATTACTTGTGTAAACCTTGCAATAAAACCTTGAATGGCTAAACTGCTGTCAAACGGTGTTTACTTATTCATGTTGATGTCAGACCTTGCATATGCGAAACTTGTGCTAAAATGTTTATGCAACAATCCGTTTTGAATTGCATTTCAATGTCCTTCCTGGAAACGAACCCACCACTGTCTCTTGTACTTATCGATCATTTTATCAATAATTAAAATAAAAAGTATAGCTTATATACTGCATCTCTTATATGCTTTAATGTATTCAGAATTTGTTAGGAATTATATGATATATTTGATTTGAAACCGTTTATTTTTTTGCGCTGGACAAAAGCGTCCGTGGACAAAATATATTCAGAGTATGAATCACTAAAAGAATTATGATTATATTATCAGTATGTTTAAACAATTTAAATAATGTATGCTCATAGATTTATGTGAATCGAATACCTTTCTTGTAGCGGGAACACCAAATGATTCAAAAGAGAACTTTTCCTACATAAAGTGTATATCCATCGATTGAATGCGAACTATATTTTGGTTATCTCGTAATCAGTATTAAATGTTTAAGGAACTCTTCATTTGTTTCAACCTTTAACTTTCACGTTATTGAATGTCAAAGTGAAAGTAAAATGATTTTCAATTCGCTTTCACACTAAAAATGTATGGACTTTGGGGGATTAAATGGTTCAAAAGTTTTACTAAGTCGATTAATTTATGCTTCTTTTCTTTCAGATTTCCAAAGGACTACGGAGTATTCATTTACGGAAATAAATCGGTGGAAGTGCGACCTTGGAACGTAATTGAACTCGATAGCATCCGTTATTATGCATTTCTTCCAAAAAATATGCATTCACACGCTATGAAACCAAAAATGGAAGTTGAAGATGAAGAGTATTCTGATATGATCTTTACGGAATTAACAGTGGCTAATGAAATTGACAATGTAAACAAGTCGCTGCAATCTGATTTTATTGGTTATTCTACAGAAACAAGCGGTGCGGAGAATCTTACAGAAAAAGAAAGTTTCCTTTGTGCAAATTCTATAACGCACACCTCTGAATCGACAAATCTTATTAAGGACTCCCGACTTGTAGATACCAATATTGAGATTGAACCAATAGAACGTATAAAAGCTTCCGAATCAGCCATTTTGGTTAAAAATTGTATTGAATCACAATCAAAAAATTGTATATCTGGAGACAATGGATTTGAATTTCGGACCGAGACAGAATATTTTGAACCAGATAATTCCTTTGAGAACTCAGATTCAAATATATCATGTGTGACAAATGATAGTATTCCAGATACCAAGAAAAAACAATCTAATGTTATAAAACACTTATTCGGCTGTCAACCATGTAACATATTCTTCCCAACTAAAGATTTACTACAGAGACATACACAAATTTGCAAAAGCTCGGTTATTAGGAAGAACAAAAACACTAAAATACTTAAATCAATTGTATTGTCATGTTCTAAGTGTGATTTCATGACTTGGAATAGGTCGACATTACATTCCCATGTAAAAAGAAAACATGCGCGAGTTCAATTTGTCGAAATAATATGTGACTTATGTGGTTTTAAGTGTCATAATAAGAGACAACTAAAAGAGCATTTTGATAGAAAGCATGTTGAAGAATCCCGGTTCGAATGTGAATTCTGTGGTAGAAAGTTTAAAGTAAAAGGAGATATGAAACTACATGAACGATTTGTGCACAAAGAGAATCCTGTAATTTGCGATATTTGTGGTAAAACTTGCAATAACAGTAGCGCATTGTACATGCATCAGAAAAATAAGCACTTTTTGCCAGAATTCATTTGTCATATATGTAAAAGACGAATGGTTTCGCAAACAAACCTTGATGAACATATCGAGAGGCAGCACATTAAATATACAGCTGTTACTTGCAATATATGTGGAAAATCTTTCACTAGAAAAAGTAGGCTTAGCGATCATATGAGAATTCATACTGGGGATAAACCTCACGAATGCCCAATTTGTAATAAAGCTTTTAACAGAAAAACAATGTTAAGGCAACATTTGTTAATACACAGTGGAGTTCGACCGTATGAATGTGACATATGTGGTAAAGCCTTTACACAAAAACCTGGATTAATTAGTCATCGTAAATCTCATCCTGGAGAACATCCACCATTGCCAGTTATACGAATTGATCATATTATTAATCCAATCATTCAGGGTTAGCAGATGAATTAGCAGTGTAACGATGATGTGTACAAACATGTATACTTATAATATGTTAAATTCATTGACATTTACGATTGTTTCCATAATTGTATTCATAAATAAAATTATTCAGATTCCAATACAAATAGTAACTTTTATTGAATGACTTTAAGGATTTTTTCACTTAATTATTAACGATGGTGGGTGTAACATTCATAATGCCTAATATTTTGGACATGTGATAATTCTGTACCGCTGAATGTATATTGCGGACTGATATAGCATTCAAAGAATTTATTCTTTTGCGTACTAATATGATTTTTTTCAACTTTTTCAGGCTGCCACAGGAATCTGGTCTCTTTATTTATGGAAGTCAATCAATGTCTGTGAAACCGTGGGATATCGTTAATTTTGAAGGAAATTTATATTATGCTTTTCTTCCATCAACGCATTTACCTATTTCTGTGAAATACAAAGGTAGTGGAGATCAGGATCAGAAGAGGGAAGAAGATAAAGATCAAAATCCAACTCATAATACTAGTGCTAAAGTATTCATTAATAATGAATATCTACCTATAATTCACGACAAATTTTTGAATAATAATAAAGTTGAGAATTTGTCTAAGATTTATAATGATAATATCAATGAAAAATCAATGGAATCCGATTATTTGCGAGTGGAAAAAGTGTTAGAATTTGAAACTTCTGCCAACACATTTTTGTGTTCTGAGTGTAACAATCTTTTCTCTACGTTTCACCTATTGCAGAAACATTTGTGTATTGTCCACAACCAAGCTCAGTTTTATAAATGCCAAATGTGCAATAAAAAGTATACCTCTTTTAAAAAATTTACAATACATAAAAACGAAGAGCACAGCATAGGCAATTGTACTGGAATTTATACAGAATCAGTAAATACTATATACCGCTGCACTAAGTGCACTTATGTAAGTACAAATAAGTCAACTCTGCAATCACATATAAGTAGGAAACATTCAAAGGTTCACTGTAACAATATATTCAGTCAAGAATACTCTTGTTATATATGTGACGTCAAATGTCACAACAAACGTAGGCTCAAGGAACATGTTGAGAGGAAACATGTTTTAGATTACAAATATGAATGTGAATACTGCGGTAAGAAGTTTAAAGTTAAAGGAGATATGCGATTGCATATTCGTTTTAAGCATAAAGAAGATCCAATTGTATGTGATGTCTGTGGCAAGACCTGCTCTAATAGCAATTCACTGTATGTACATCAAAAATGGGCACACTTTAAACCAAAATTTGAATGTGAAATATGTAAGCGAAGAATGGTTACTCAGGAAAATTTAGATCAACACATTCTTTTACAGCATGAAAGACGCGAGAGTTTTGTCTGTGCAGAATGTGGAAAATCGTTCTCAGAAAATCACAGGCTGAAGCAGCACATGATGACTCATACTGGAGATAGACCACATGATTGTCACATCTGCGGCAAAGCATTTGCACGTCGTACTGCTTTTCGACAACATATGTTAATTCATACTGGGCAGCGTCCATATATGTGCGATATATGTGGCAAATCATTTACGCAGAAACCTGGATTAATCTGTCATCGAAAATCACACCCTGGTGTGCATCCACCATTGCCAGTCGTTCATATTGATAGTATTTTAAGTGACTTCATGAAGAAAGTATAGCGTAAAAAGTATTACTAAACGAAATTCATCTGTAGTCTTAATTTCACGATAAAGATTGTAAACATTTTTTCCTTAGGTTAATAATATACAGTTTGCTTTTATTTTGATAAAATTGGAACAAAGAAAAATTGCTCTGTGTGAGCGGGTTTGTTTGTGCGTTTGTATGCGTGTGAACAATATTTTATATATGTATTTATAACTGAGTTTTTAATTATTACTACCGAGCATATAAGATTAATGTTTTGTAATTAAAACTTGAAACTGGTGTTCTGTAAATAGTGGCAAATAATCGACGGTTTTTGTTATTAGAATATATTTTTGAACAACCAAATAATAATAATTTAATCATTATCGAGAGAAACCAAGATCTGCTGTTTATAGAAGGGCTTATTGTTTTATTGTCTCTTATGAATATGTTTTTATATTTATTTGTGTATGTACACACGAGGGTGTGTGTGAAGCAAACAATAATCATACAAATGTACATTATTACATTTATCAAATTTATTTTTTTCAGAAATGGACTGCATTTACTTCAAAGCAGAGGTTTGCAATGTATTGATGTAAGTAGACTGCAAATGGAATCTGTTCCTGTAATAAGAAATGAAGATCATAATTATCATGCTCTCTTACCTACAGATAATTATTTATTCACTAAATGTAGTCCTATTTCTATTGAATCATTAAAATATTCAGAAACAAAGTTGGTAATATTTGAAGAATCTATTTCTATGATAATAAGAAACCCAGTATCCAAGATATGTGAAGAACCAATAATAGATACGCATAAGGAATCGCCATTTAAAACATTGGACGGGTCCATAATACAAGAACCAAGTTATGAAGAACCAAAATCTATGACCAATAATGACCAGCAGAGTAATATACTGAAAGAAGCTGTCTTCAAAACTTTCAATAGTTTAAAAGTAGCAAGGGTACCAAAAACTAATAGAAACAAATTGAAATATACTTGTGTGTATTGTGTAAAAGAATTTTCAAGTTTACGTACCCTCAAATTCCACTTAAAAGATAAACATAAATGGGAACGACCACTACGTCTTTTCAAATGTACTTATTGTGATATGAGCTTCGAAAATGACTGTCTTCTGAAGTCACATTTTGTAAGAAGGCATACATCTCATTATTATTTTAATTGTGAATATTGCGGCAAAAAATTTAAAATTAAAGGTGATTTAATAAATCATGTAAGTTTGTATCACATGTCACAAACATATATTTGTGAGTTGTGTGGAAAGCCGTATGGTAATCAAAATTCCTTATACACACACACGAAAAGAAATCACATTAAATCCGAACACGAATGTCACATTTGTAAACGGGGCATGGCCACCCAAGCCAATTTAGATCAGCATATTTTGATGCAACATATTCGTAAAGAAAGAGCTGTTTGTGAAGAGTGTGGTAACACATTTTCTTCAGTTACGAGCCTCAATCGTCACATGAACTCGATGCACTTTGGAATTCGCCCGCATGTCTGTCACTTATGCGCAAAGTCGTTCATTCGGCGCTCTCATTTAAGGGAACATTTGCTTATTCACACTGGAAAGCGCCTGTTCAGTTGTGATGTATGTGGAAAAAAATTTAAACAAAAACCAGGTCTCATTAGTCATAGGAAACTTCATCCAGGGAATCATAAGCCACTCCCTGTTATACGCTTAGATAAGGCTCTAGATGAATTATTATCAAATAAGTAGCCCTGTCTTTTATGTATGGAATTATCTACTATATACACATTAATAAAAGTTTCAGGTCGATTTATCGTTTGTTCTACAATTTTCACGTAATACATTTTTTACTTTAAACAAGGTACAACCCACGTTGCAAAATGTTCAACGACTGCAGACTATAGTGTTAGTCATTTATGCTGTAAAATTACAAGCTTCCGTGCTTATATGTTTTCGAAAAATAGTGCTAATTTTAACATGAATGTGGACAAAACCCGTTGACAAAACTCCTCCGAATAATAACGTAAACAACACATTGGACGTGTCACATCCCAGGCCCCAATTCATCTGTCATTCGTCTTCTATTTCGTATATCGACTTCAAATTATTACTAGTGACAGTTGAAGGACCCTTCTATGTAGTACATTGCGCAGCTTATAGTCCAGTCACTGGCTATTTTCCCGTTAAATTCTTTCAAGCACCACCGATTTTCCTGAAAATTTGGAGTTGGATTCTATATACCACCTACTTCAAAGCTGACCTTGTACCGGTGGTTGCTTTTACCTTTGGGGGGGGGGGGGTCATCCCTTCTCGAGCGTGGAATTTTTTTATTGAAAACAATCCCCAGGTTGGATAGAGGGGTGCATTCTAAATAAAAGATATACAATTTATTGATATAATAGATACTTTTTGAGTTATTTGAGCTTGAAGATGTTAATTTTTTAGGCTAAAAAAGGCATGTTTTTCAATAATTTTTCATTAATATCTCAAAAACGACACGTTTTAGCAAAATTATACAAAATAAAATTGAAGGTAATGAGACAACGAAGAGATTCGTTATTTATATTTAGTTCTATGTTCATTAGAACCAAAATTATGGTTCATTGAAGAACACTTCGCATTCTATGATATTGAAAATCGAACATTTCAACTTGGAATAGCGGGGAAACGAAAAGTTTTATTAAAAAAACTTATTGCAACTATTTTGAAGTACTTGAAAGAAGCTTTAAATTGAGCGGTTGAAGTCGCTAGCCTAAAGATTCACAGAGTAATGGCGATTTTAAAATGATTTTCTTAGTTATTAAAGAAAATCGGTAATAAAATGAATGCCCTTTCGTCCAAAATTGAAATTAAAAGTTACCCTTCTACAAATTACTTTATTTAGGAACCAACAATAGGTTCTAGAAGTACGGCCGGCTTTAGATGCCTCCAGGCTGAGAATGGTCGATATATTTTTGAATAATAATGTTGAATTTCATAAAAAAATTAGATGTTTTAAACAAAACTCCGAAACAAAAGAAGTTACGAAAGAAACACAACAATACGAAAAAGTACGTCTTTTTATGCTGAAAATATTCATAAAAAAGATGGAAATGACATGAGTCAAAGGGTTTGGAATGTTGAACAAAAGGCCGTTTAGAGCGATTGTTTATCTCTAAAATTGAGAAAGTTATTGGAAAAAAACCGAACGCGTTTTTCAGTTCAATTTTCGAAACGAGTAAATCAATGTCGCATTTAGCGTAGTATTTCCATGTAGCATTCTTACACTTACTCACACACGTCTATGTCTATGCCAGAAAAAACGGAAAACATCTGCTAACCCATACGTATATACCCAGGTGTTCAATAAATGTTTAATTTTGTCTCTTAATTTATTTTGACGTTCATTCAACATATTTTAAGATGACTTCCGTCGAATACATGTCCGAATCTAGAATTTTACAATTATTTTCAAATAGGGGTAGTTTTCACCCTTTAAAAATCTGAAGCAACTCTTGGCATATGGTCAACTTTGAAGTAGAGGGTAAGTAGAGCATTAGTTTAAGTGTTGGTATTCTGCACGGTAAATTTTAATAAATCATTTGACAACAGAGCTGAATTTGATTCCTGAATAATTTCTAAATTTTCAGCCGGGCCATGTAGTCCTGGAGCTAATAACTGAGTCGTCACATTGACTATTTATTTCGGAAAATTTAAAATTTATTTATTTTTACATATGTGACGTGGTCTACGAAAAGGGAGCTTGCGTGTCAAAAAATCATTTTTTACTTTGTGAATCCAAAATGTGTCCACTATATTGGATCGGCCATTTTGAATTTGACAGTCTGACACTGGATTCGTATTCAACGACCCCAAAATCCCCCGAGTAATGAGTTCCTAAAGAATCCGATGAGTTTTTTAAATAACGTCCGACATTGTGAATTTTAGAAATCTAACACCCCACAAGTACTCACGCATGCCTGAGTGACGTAATGGAATATTGGTGCTAACCATACAAAGCCATTTTTTCATTTTACATTTCTCTTGGGAAGGCCTCAGGCGCGGGAATTGAGATGACGCTCTTCCGCAGATGCGTTTTGTATCTGAACGTCCATTTCGTCATCGTCATTCATTTCTGATTCAAAGGCATTATCAGTATAATCGGAAACCTCTGAATCTTCCGGAAGGTGGTTATCTTCTTCCGATACATCGGCGTCGAAACTTTCCTCATATTGGTTGTCGTCGACGAGATCATCGGTGATTTTTCGCTTGCGTAGGTTATACGCCATCTGTTTACATGATCTTTTCTTGTTGAATATTGTCAGAACAAATTTTAATCCACTGGGACATTTTCCGACACAAACAACATATGAGGTGTGTTGCACCCCAGACAAAATTCCGCTCGTGCCTTCTAGCGTTTCTGCGGCGAGTTACGCAACGCCTGGCTTCGGCACTCGTCAATATTGGCAAAAGTGGCGACAAAAATCCCATTGCAAAACATATTTAGAAGCAAAGTGGGCCTGGGGTATCCTACACCCATGTGTTGTCAACGGGTTAATATAATACATGTGTTGTCAACGGGTTAATAAAATATATAACGAACGATTAATAAATTACAATAGAGAATCCAACAAACCAAATATCTGCATATGATGACATTCAAACGTATGTGACATAAGCATAGAAAAATAAAAACGTCTCTACCGAGAATGGAATCCGGTCCTCCGCACGACAATTTTGTTGTATACATAGGTTGTTGTCCTAGTATTGAAAATGTAATTAACAGTTGAAACATTAAGATTTTTTCTACATATGAATAAGATATTTGTGTTGGATAATTTTATTCAACTATTTACTAATATGTACATTAAAAAAGAGTACCGTTCGAAGTATAGGGGAATGTTGTTTCCACTTCCTTCTTAAATAGCGTTTAGTGCACGTTTTATAACCCGTTAGCCAACACCCATTATTAATTTAAAATGTTTTTAAACTATTAATAGCTTTATCTTCACTAGTGTTGAGATATCGTATGATAATATATATGTATATACATACAATTGAGTGTATGTGATTGAAGGTACATTTTTTACGTCTATAAATTGCATCTCAAAAAAAAAGATGTACACACGACTCTAATTTGTACAGTGGCAGAGTGCCATTGCAGATGAAACTATTCTACACAATTAAATAAACATAACCTCAATTTGTTAAATATAGATGGTTGCATATATTGTAGTAACTTCGACTCCCAACAGACCTATCGGCATTCATCGTACTCTTCTATAACGAACGAAATCGTTTGATTTGGCCGTTCGCTCTCGGCAAGAGTATGGTATAAGAAGTATACTTTCGACTCTCTTCATTGACATTTACATGCAACTCATTTATTAGGTCAAGTGTACTAAAAATATTTGCGTTCCTCAAAACGTCAATTTGTTCTTCGATAAGGGAATTGGATGCTTATCCCTTTTGATGGTTTTATTAATACGTCGTTAATCTATACACACACGCGGAGAGCCGTCTTTCTTTTTAGAAACTACAACTGAGCTTGAATATTTGGAGGAACATGGCTCAATTATACCGTCTTTTATCCATACTTCAATTTGGTCATCTACAATGTAGCGCTCAAACTCAGGTAAACGTCGCGGTCTTCCAAATACTGGTTTATTATCTTTGAGAATAATATTTAAGCTAATATCCGTTGTTTTTATCTTATTTGGTTCGTACTTCGCCAACATACTATCGATTTCTTCGCAAAGAGCACGATCGTTAACAGTATCTACACTATATGTTGCATTTATCAAATTAGGAGAATCAATAGCCATTAAAAATGGCGTTTCTACTAATCTCAGGACCTTATTTTGATTAAATTTCAATTCAGCGAAATTTAAAATGTCTTGACCTATAACGCATTCCATGGCCATCGACTCCAATGGTACAACATAACAATCCATATAATACATCTTGTTATCAATGTCTACCATTAAACTTACCCAACGACTGTGCTCTTCTCGATCCGAAGCCTATGATTTTGTGCTCACATTCTATTAATTCGGTAATTTTCATTCCATAAAAGACATCTTCACGTATCAGATTTAAAGTGCTACTTGTATCAAAGCATCGACCGCGATATTCTCAAGTAACAATTTCGTACAAGCGTTATTTCGATGCCGGGAATTTACAATATTTACACTCGGTTGTGAACGCGGATCCTTACTACCATCCGTAGTTTGTTTACAACACGATGCTACGTGTCCGAAGCTATTACAATCAAAACATTTAACCTTTTAGACTGCAATTAACACAACGTATTTCTGATGTCGACGTAGATTTCGCGTTTTTATTTGCCACGCTTTGTTTTTTCCCAGATGGTTGAGAAACGCTCTTTTTATGATTTGCTCGAATTATTTCATATAATACTTTAAGACGTTCCTTAAAATCATCGATCGTTTTTGCGCCGTAAAGAATCGCTTTATATACTGTCATCTAAACTATTGATTATATAGTCAAACAATACTTCTGTTTCAATAGTGCTCCGCGACGCTATTTCGCGCATAACTAAAAAATATTCGTGTACCGTTTCATTGTTACGAATTTTTCGCTGAGATAATTTAGTATGCAATTGTGCGCTTGTAATTCGCGTTGAGAATTCCTTTAATAAAGCAGCTTTTAATCTCTCCCATGTTATGAGACCCAATTCACCCTGAATAATGACCTTTACCACTTACTTATTCAATTTTTTGACGAAGACAACTTTTTGAAGGTCACTCCAATCAAATAATACCACCGAGTCCTCAGAATCAGCCACCCACCGTTCGACTGGGTAATTATCCGAGCCGTCAAATTCTCGCATAGTTTCTTCCACGTCTCTAAATCCTATCCCAGCAAAGTGGGCCTGGGGTATCCTACACCCCATGTGTTGTCAACGGGTTAATATAAATTGAAAGTGGATGGAGATGTCACAAAGCAGTGACAAACCGATTAGGGCTTACAGTACCGCTAAAAAGTATGAGCTCACCCTTGCGGAATTTTGGCTAAATTAAAATGTTGATATCTCATCGCCTAGTTAACATTCGGGAAAAATAAAAAAAGGGAATTAAAGAGGAGACTTTCAGCTTCTCAGTCGTGGTAGTTCCATTTCAATATATACATTTCTCTATGAACTATGCTCGATTTACTAAAGTCATTTTTTCGTATTATTTTTTTCTTTTTCAATCCGCTCCCATTTTTTTAAAAATGATTGCAAGAGAAATGTACAACGTGTAATCGAAAGGTAAATTCCTATAGCTTTAATTTGCCTCTTCAGGATTTTGTCTACTATTTCTTTACAAATACTTATTCAATTTTGAACAAATTAATGTGATTTTTTTTCAGTCTGCTATATCTCGGAAAATTAACGTGATATAAAAAATGTTTAAGAAACAAAAAGTTTCATTTTTTAATTATCTATTGGCTGAAATTATTTCAAATTTTAAGAAGGAATTTTTTTTTACCGTATTTAGTCGACTTCGACATTTGTTGTGTAACATTCATTTTCGGATGCAACGTTGCATTTAAACTATGATCAAGTTTAAGATTATGTTTGTCTTCACTATTAGGATGTTTCACGCAAAGTGCGTGGCGGTTTTTTGAAGAAAGCAAAATTTAATATCAACTACAATTGTTGATACTTTCTATGTATAATGTTAGAATAAAGTTCACCGTTCATTTATAAATACGTGTACATGAATTATTATATCGCAAACTGAGCACAGTTGGAATGCAAATCTAGATCTGTTAATAATCGCAGCACAAAAGCGTAAACTTGGCAAAATAGGATAAAAAAAATTCCTTCTTAAAATTTGAAAAAATTTCAGCCAATAGATAATTAAAAAATGAAACTTTTTGTTTCTTAGATATTTTTTATATCACGTCAATTTTCCGAGATATTAGAAGCTATAGAGTTTACCTTTTGATTACACGTTGTACATTTCTCTTGCAATCATTTTTAAAAAAATGGGAGCGGATTGAAAAAGAAATAAATAATACGAAAAAATGACTTTAGTAAATCGAGCATAGTTCATAGAGAAATGTATATATAGAAATCAAATTACCGCGAATGAGAAGCTGAAAGTCTCCTCTTTAATTCTTGTTTTTTATTTTTCCCGTATGTTGACTTGGCAATGAGATATCAACATTTTAATTTAGCCAAAATTCCGCAAGGGTGAGCTGATACTTTTGAGCGGTACTGTATATCGCTGAAAAGCGTCAGTAACGCGTAATGTTTGTGTTAAATTATTTTATTATATTTTTTCGAAAATTTATCCTTTAGAAAGCCAAGTTTTTATTGTTTACTTTGTAGAAAGCGTTTTTTTACAAAAGAAGAAAACAAATAATGTTTTCTTGAGAACATTCTGACACGAAGGACCGTGTATGTGAAGAATGTAGAAAGTCTGTTCCAAAAAGTTGTACATTAAAACAGCAAAAACAGATAGCCGTATAATGTGAATAAACCATTCACAATCTGTTGTATGCTTTTTACAGTACTAAAAATTTTCTGCTTTAGGCTGAAATGAAACTGTACGAACGTGACACTTGTAACAATGTCTTCACAAAAACTAGTCTTAACTCAAAGGCCAGTGACATACCTCGTCAACATTTTATTAGAGATAAAATGAATATTATTTAAACTTAATTTATCATAATTTGTTATGTTTTTAAATTATGCGCATTTTATTTTGAAAAAAATTTGTATAAAAGTAACTAGCAAGTACATTACTTAAGTGGTCCGAAACGTGGATCTAATATGTGTATACCTACTTCATTGCGGGCGATAAGCCCTTAACATCATATATCATTATTTAAAGATAATCTAAGTGGATTAAGAAGTCTTAAAATTGTAATTGTATGATTTTAAATATGGAAAGTTCTTCGTTATTCAAGACACGGTCTTGCTTTGGTTCAAATAAATGGTTCAAATTTTCTTGTCTAAACTTAATTAAGTTTGTTTGCCTGTCCACAGTTCCAATTCTTACCTTTTAATTTTATGTCTACTTTGATTTATTATTGATATTCCTTACTCTCAGTACCTTCATTTAATTTAATTGAGATTGCATAGCTTATGGGTGTGCTGATGTTTCAGGTCCGACCGAGCAGGGGATGAAGGTCGTGGTATATTCATCTATCAGAAGGAATCCGTAGTTATGCGAATGTGGCAAATTCTGGAATTTGATGGTAAGCCATATTACACCTTTGTACCTGAACATGATACCCCAATGGATGAGTGCATGATCCCGGAACAAATTGATAATATAGAAATTGAAGAATTGAACAAAATATGTAAACTTCATCTCTCTGAAGTTAATTGCCTCTATAAAAACAAAGGTTTGGTTCATGACTTTATATCATTAAGAGACTGCTTTCGTTCAGATCAATGCACGCAAGAAGTAGAGGCTATAAAAAACAACACCAAGTCATCTATTTTTAACGGAATTATTGACACTACAGACGAGGAAAAGGTTACAAATGTTGAAAATCCCTATGGTGATCTTTATCAAGTAAAAGTTGAGTCGGGTGTTGTTACTTTAGAACAAGTTGATGTAAGTGCGTTACATCCCGATCAATTAGAATGTATCGAAGATGAGTTGGTAAATGAAGATATGGACCTTGTTGAAACAGTGGCTACACAGGGAGGACATAATGAAGGCTTAGACATTCGCCGAGATGAAAGTGAAGATAATGGACATCAATTTATGAGAAAAAACGCGTCCGTCAACTCTCCACGATTGTTGACTTCAGAACGTATACCAAAACTTGCCCTTAAGTGTAAAGCTTGCGAAGCAACGTTTTCTTCATCAATAGCTTTTCGAAAACATGTTGCTTGGACACACAAGAAAAAGGTTTGTATTCAGGAAAATGGTGCTTATATCTGTGCAGTATGCGATTTCAGGACACTAAAAAAAAGCGTGTTTGCAACACATTTGCAACGAAAGCATGACACGTGGACCCATAAGAAATCAAGTAACTTACTGTTTCCATGTAATGCTTGTGGATTTATTTGTAGATCAAAACATTCTTTGCAATCTCATTTCATTCGTAAGCACACTGATCGTTATGAACATCAATGTAAATTTTGTCCAAAAAAATTCAAAGTCAAGGGAGATTTGACAAATCATATACGATTTCATCATAAGGAAAAACCACTTAATTGTGATGTATGTGGTAAGTTATGTTTAAATAGCGGCTCATTGTACGTGCATCAAAAGTGGGCACATTACAAACCAAAGTTTGAATGTCATATATGTAAAAGGCGTATGGTTACTCAAGAAAATCTTGATCAACATATGTTGACTCAGCATGAACGACGCGAAAAGATTGTATGTGCAGAATGTGGCAAAACATTCACAAAGAAGGATTCTTTTAAAAGGCATATGGCAGTTCATACTGGTAGCAAACCCCACACTTGTCTAATTTGCAATAAACCTTTTGCTCGAAGGTCTCAGCTTCGACAACATTTACTCATTCATACTGGCAAACGGCCATTTATATGTGACATTTGTGGTAAAGCTTTTACTCAAAAACCTGGATTAATTTGTCATCGTAAAACGCATCCTGGTTCACACCCTCCTCTACCCGTGATGCCTATTGGAGAGATAGTTAAAGAATTTACGGATGGGTATTTTGCTGAAAATGCACAAGAAGTTTCCGATCCAAATGATCTTGCTGGGTCTGAGCTGGAACTGGATGGTTCAGAGCTTGATTCACAACTTCATGAAGAATTTGAACAAGATTTAGATCATGATCTTGATCCAGATCTTCAAGAAGAAATAGAGTTCGAAGAAACCGTTGGAGATAAGAGCAAGAGTTGCTGAAATAACAGTTAAATTAAGCTGTAATGAATGTTTTATGCAGATATGATTAAAAATTGAAATGTAATGAACTGATGTTGAGTTTTGAGTGGAGGATAAATTAGACCTTTTCCAATATAATGAAATGTAGAAAATATTTAAATTTACGAAAGTAAGTACATGTATAATTTTGTTTATTACATTATTGACATCAAGTGGTAATTACAAATATAGCTTTTGGGAGTTTATTTTTATCTGGGTACACGTGTATGCATAAGTGATTTTCATACATTCTCCTGTAAATATAAATAACATTGATTTGTTGTTGCCTCCTTCAATTTATTTTTATTAAAGTAAATATAAAATAATTTTTATTAAAATAATTTGATAACCTTACTCCCAATTTTTAATATTTGATAAGTAACATACAGATAATCAAGCGAAAGTGATAAATTAAAATATTATTGTCTAAAAATAAATTATTTTATAGCCCTTCTTATTGAAAATATTTCATTTCATTCATTAGTTCATTCATATTACATTGTTTTACAATGATTTGGTGCAAAGTATACGATATGTACGTAAGATTGACTTATGGTCGCTTATGAGTTCTAAAAGTAACTGACCTCATATAAAGTACTATTACACACATTTCTCAGCGACTGGAATGAGAAAAAGAGAAGGAAACTATAACAATAATTTAAACTGTAAAATATATAACGAACGATTAATAAATTACAATAGAGAATCCAACAAACCATAAAGTATACCAAATATCTGCATATTATGACATTCAAACGTATGTGACATAAGCATAGAAAAATAAAAACGTCTCCACCGAGAATGGAATCCGGTCCTCCGCACGACAATTTTGTTGTATACATACGTTGTTGTCATAGTATTGAAAAAGTAATTAACAGTTGAAACATTAAGATTTCTTCTGCATATGAATAAGATATTGTGTTGGACAATTTTATTCAACTATTTACTAATATGTACATTAAAAACGAGTACCGTTCGAAGTATAGGGGAACGTTGTTTCCACTTCCTTCTTAAATAGCGTTTAGTGCACGTTTTATAACCCGTTAGCCAACACCCGTTATTAATTTAAAATGTTTTTAAACTATTAATAGCTTTATCTTCACTTGTGTCGAGATACCGTACGATAATATATATGGGTTACAGGCCTAAATATTACCGAAAAAATATTACGGTAAAAAATATTACGAAAATAAATATTACGGGAAAAAATATTACGCAAAAAAAATGTTACCTATAAATTAATATATTATTCAATTACGGTACGATCAATGTTTCATACATTCATAATCATTACTTTATATTATGAGCAATTCCATACAAATAATCGTATACATTACAATCTGCAATTAGACATCGTGCCAACTATTTACGAGCGTATACAAACGTGCCTCATAATTAATGTACCTCTTTCGTTTTTGACAAGCAACTGACCGTTCACAGTTATGCTGTTCAAAAAAAACATCTGTGTTACCTTGTTCAATTTTTAATTCATTGATAAATCTACCGAGTTGTTCATGACATTTCCCAATGCGTGTTGCGAAACGACTATGCCATCCTTCAACACAGTTATTCGTCCTTGGTTCCCCATTTAAAACGATATAATAACAATTCCACAATTCGATTTTAAATTTTTCAATCACTCGACCGTTACCATAACATTCTCCAATCCACGTTGATTTAAAGTAACTTAGAAATCGCACCAGCTCGACATTATTTTTGAAAAAATCGTGTTCCATTAAAGCATCGTATACTTGCGCCACCTTTTCGGGGGGAATAAATGCCAATGAGATAAGCATTTTGATATGCAGTGCAAATTCATCATCAGTATTGAAATTTGTTTGAAAACCATGGTGTTGAATTGCTCTCAAAATTGACTGAGCGAAATGAAAATAACAACCGTGTATTGTGACATTGGGAAGAATTGTCTCGATACTATTGATAAATTTCAAAATCTATGATAAAGAAATTTGGATTAAAGTCAATACCATCGACATTCAAAATTACATTCAAAATTTTAAGATAAGTTTTCTGATCCTTCGCGATTGCCAGTATCGAAAATATAATAAAGATTCTCCGATTCGCATCAACAGCACTAAACAACTTTATTAGAATTATATTTAAGTACAGAACTCGTGTACATGTCATCGGTTAACGACCGATCGCTCTCGCAAAATAACATAGACTACCTGTCACGACGTGCAGTTCGAATGCATGTTACGCGGGTGCTCGCTCAACACCATCTATGCTTTTATCCGCAACTTATACAACAAAATAAAACAATTTATTGTATACGCTCGATAACAAATTCCTACAATCGGCCCACCTAACCGATTATTCGCCTCGAATAATAATTTGTTTTTAAATTAATTGCTTTAGTTCCATTTCTTTATCTATTCCGCACATGTGCTCTTCACCTTAGGACCTTCGACATCATCTGCTCGCTCCACGTCATATGTATCGTTTTGCTTTACTCTAATAATTTTGTAAGG
The DNA here is from genome assembly GCA_030407085.1 of Trichopria drosophilae. Lineage (NCBI taxonomy): Eukaryota > Metazoa > Arthropoda > Insecta > Hymenoptera > Diapriidae > Trichopria > Trichopria drosophilae. The sequence continues at coordinate 79,784,958 of CM059583.1, forward strand.
GCCTATAAACTTCGCGCGCAGCTTCCGACCGGGTATCATCTGGACTCGTTTTACCGCTACAACGTCACCATCTGTATATTTAATAGGTTCACGTCGTCGAAGATTGTAATATCGTCTATTTTCTTCTTGTACACGTTGAACTTGTAACTTGGATTCTTCACGTAGATACTTCGAACTGATTTTGCCATTCTGATGCTAACGCGTCTTGTAATCTAAGGTAATCAGAATGCCGCATGGCAGTACCGACCAGGAGCTGGAAAGGTGTCGTTCCAATGCTCTCTGGAAGGTTGAGTTCAGCATTCGTAGATGCCCGATATGTTGGTACTACTTATCGGGGTTATCCAAAGACATCTTGGTCAGCACGGGTATTATTACCCAATTAACCCGTCTGATGTGGCCGTTCGCTCTCGGCAAGAGTATAGTATAAGAAGTATACTTTCGACTCTCTTCATTGACATTTACATGGAAAAACCCATTTCTTAGGTCAAGTGTACTAAAAATATTTGCGTTCCTCAAAACGTCAATTTGTTCTTCGAATTATTTCATATAATACTTTCCGTAACCGTCACCCTGGGTAAGATCCACCCAGGGCAAAATTCGAGTTCAAATATCTTTTTAAATATCGCTCGAAAAGGTATCTATGTCGCCATCTATTGTTGTCCAGACGTCCCTCAAGTATTCCCGCCGGTTGGCGAAGGTCTGCGGTACGTCCGTGCCTGTAGAAAGGCTGAAGAGTACGGACGTAAATTTTGTACGGATGTTCAACACCCACCGTGACGGTTGTGAACAAAATTTTAAAAATAAATAAGTAAAAAGTGCCATCGATTTTGTGTGAAAATAAGCGTGGAAATGTAAGTATAAATGTTACGCAAGAAAAATTTTTTTTACCATAGATTAATGTAATAAATACAAAATGTGCTGAACGTGAAAAATGTACAGATGTCGTACAACTTCCGAACTCGGAGAATTCCCGAGCCGGTCATAGAAGATGACGATGAAGGAGTCTTTGGTGACAATCCTTCGGAAAGTGAAGACCATGTGTCCGAGGAATCGGAGCATTCTGAATATTCCAGTGAAAGCGATTCGTTCACTGACGTGGAAATGGAGGACGACTGGGAAGACGCGCCCTTGAATCAGCGTGTAGAGATATCCCGCGCAAAAGCACGTGGCCGTCCTATTACTAAGCTACTGGGCAAGAACGGTTATACTTGGAGCACCAATATTCCGCGACGTGTATCAGGTAGGCAAGACTCTATACGTATTAGTATGTTGTTTACTCATGAAACGTCTGTTTACTTTGAAACAAATAACATGCTACAAGTAATTTCAATTTTACGTTTCTTTTACTTGCTTCTAATAACTATAAATAATTCTAAATATTTCTAAATAATTATAAATAATTATAAATAAATAAATAAATAAATAAATAAATCGATAAATGAATAAATTTTTTACGCAAGTTTCATTCAATTTTTTCATTTTTCAAGAAAAAATTTTTATATTTTCCAGGTCGTCTAAGTGATGTTGAACCAGCTTTTGTGGCTGGTCCTGTTGGGCCTGCTGCAAATTTGCAAACATTTGTGGAATTCTGGGATGCTCTTATTCCAAAAAAAATAATCGATATTATCATAGAGCACACAAACAACGAAATTGAACGACGTTGTCTCAATTTGATAGAGCGAGGAAACGATGTACAAACTTACCACCACCATACGGACGAAGAAGAAATGCGGGCTTTCATTGGCATTTTATACTACAGCGGTTCCTGGAAATCATGTCATGTGAATATCGAAGAATTGTGGAAACAGGAAAAAGGAATATCCTTTTATCGTTCCGTGATGTCACGACTAAGGTTCGTGACTTTAGCAACTTGCCTACGTTTTGACGATAAAGAATCACGAAATAAAGACGACGTATTCTCACCGATTCGCAAAATATGGGAAATTTTTAATTTGAATTGTTCTTCGTGTTATCAGGCAAGTCGCCACTACACAGTCGACGAAATATTACTCGGCTTTCGTGGTAGATGCAAGTTTCGAATGTATATTAAGTCTAAACCCGACAGATACGGCTTGAAATTTTTCGCTCTCAATGATCCATCTACGTCGTACTTGATAAATTCACTCCCATATCTGGGAAAAATTCCAATCACAGACAAACTGCAAGACGAACAACTGTCTGAATATTATTTCAGAAAGGTCACAGAACCGATCCATGCCAAAAACTGGACCGTAACGTGTGATAACTGGTTCACGTCTGTGTCATTGATACAGCGAATGAAAGAAGACCCGTATGGATTACTAATCACTGGAACAATCCGAAAAAACAAACGGGAGATTGCGGTCGAGATGAAGGTATCGTCAAAAGATCCTCCAGAATCCAAGTTTTTTCATTCAACTGATATGACACTGGTGTCATATACACCGAAGAAAAATAAGATTGTGCTAGTTGTTTCAAACGTCATACAATCGACAGCGATGGAAAACGACAAATCAGCTATTGTCTTGCACTATAACAAAACAAAAGGTGGCACCGACTGTTTTGATTGGCTCTGCCATTCCCACACGGTCAGCAGACGCACGAACCGATGGCCCGTGCGAGTTTTCATGGGGATGCTGGATCAAGCGGCCGTGAATGCACGAATTTTGCTGAAATGCCAAAACAAAAATGCGGGAAGACCGTAAAAAATTTCAGCAAAATCGTGTTTGGATGAACTCGTGCTACATCTTGTACGACCGCATCTGGAAAACCGATACGCAAGTGCGACCTTGCAAACGTATTTGCGTGTGAATATCGCGGCGATTTTGGGAAAGGATCGGCTTGCACCATCAGCCAATCCGGATATAGAACAGCTGACAAAACAGAAGCGGTGTTCTCTTTGCAAATCAAATGCTGACAAAAAAACCAAAACGCTGTGCCAATCCTGTTTGCGCCCAATGTGCAATGTCCATCGGGCCCACGTTTGCATCGATTGCATAGGGGAGGATTAATAAAAATGGGTACTTTTTTTATTTTACATGTGACTGATCTGTATATCTCAAATAAATAACGTTTTCCACACGAAAAATCGTTTACAATTACTAGAAACTCCAATTTTCATTCTTCAATTTACCTTTTACATGATACGTCATTTATCGAACTTCAAACTCCGGAATAAATATACTTTTTAAAAAGTTCATGCCAGAACTATTTTTTTCTTAAAAGTACTATACTTTGAGAGTATAATCCCGTTGGATTAAAAAAAAAAAAAAATTAATTACAGTTTTTATGAATTTTTATATCAACAAATCTAAAAATCGCAAAAAATTTTTTGTATAAGCCTTTTTCCTATTAATATTTTAAAATTAACCTACAAAACTCATTGCATTACATAAAACAGACCTTAAACTAACTCCAGTAAAAATTTCAGGTCATTATGTCAAGTAGAAGCCAAATGACAGCAACATTTTTGCGACGGGTGGTTGCCACCCAGCATGACGGTTGTGTTATTTTTTCGAAGTATGACGGTTACGGGTTAAGACGTTCCTTAAAATCATCGATCGTTTTTGCGCCGTAAAGAATCGCTTTATATACTGTCATCTAAACTATTGATTATATAGTCAAACAATACTTCTGTTTCAATAGTGCTCCGCGACGCTATTTCGCGCGTAACTAGAAAATATTCGTGTACCGTTTCATTGTTACGAATTTTTCGCTGAGATAATTTAGTATTGCTTGTAATTCGCGTTGAGAATTCCTTTAATAAAGCAGCATTTAATATCTCCCTTGTTATGAGAACCAATTCACCCTGAATAAAGAGCTTTACAACTTACTTAATCAATTTTTTGACGAAGACAACTTTTTGAAGGTCACTCCAATCAAATAATACCACCGAGTCCTCAGAATCAGCCTCCCACCGTTCGACTGGGTAATTATCCGAGCCGTCAAATTCCCTGCACTACCGGCGCGCTCAATTTCACACCCAACATTTATTCCACGTTATTCCAACAGTTATTCTATTATCGCTCACCGGTAAATTATAGACGCCATTACTACTAACATTAACAATTGTTGATCCATCCAGATTGTCATCAACACTTTCGTCGGATACTTCTCCGTCTTGATTATTTACAAGCTAATTGTTCTTTTGAACCCGTATAGTCTATGCCTCAGATGTTACAAATGGAAATTAAATCACCGGTGGAGAATCGCATCGAAAAATCTAATTTTTTCCGACATTCCGCGGAATCTTGTATGAATATAAATCCCGCAAAATCGCGCAATCGACCATGATTTTTTCGATCGCTTTTTGGTTAAAAAATGAATGTATGCAGAGCACCGATCGATTTTACCAGTGTCCTTTGTATTTGTTTATTAATTGAAGCTATATATGCTAAACAAATCCATTTCCCACGATATAAGTCGTCGTTTCTTTCGTCATCAAATCTTCGTTGCTCCTCAAAAGCTACCTTTGCGCCGTCGATTTAATAATAGCTATTTTCCATAGCTTCGTCGTAATGCCTACGTTAGTTTGCATTTCGTCTTTTGAAAATATTTATTAGCCAACGGTCGTCTTCAAATTTTCTAGCCATCAAATCGTTCTCACTAACACATGAATCTTAGGCCTTCGTTTAATTGTAGCGTGTATTCTTTGTTGTTATTGTTGTCTGTTTATTGTCCTTGAACGTAGTTTCTTGAAATTCATCGTTAAATAATTTCAAACATCTTGAACACGTTGCTCTTTTTGCTATGAAATTCGTCTTTTTTTTCACTTTTTCGGCGTTGCAAAATTAATACAAACAAGCACAACAATCTTAATTTCACACATGCCACGACTTTACTCCTTATTCGTATTTCATGTTCGCTCGTTTGCTCTACCAAGATATGCCCGCGTTTTGACATATGCAGCAATCCCGGACGAGACCCTAAAATTGTGGGATTGCCACTATCGGAAATATAATAAAGATTCTCCGATTCTCATCAATAGCACTAAATAACTTTACTAGAATTATATTTAAGTACAAAACTCATGTACAAGGAAAGGAATAAACACGACTGATTGTGAGTCCTGCCTCAGCACTGGTTACTGCGTGAGTAGTGTTGCAATGAGGCTTCTGCGCCATCCGCGGGTTGGGAGGATTGCGAGGGGTACCCGCGAGATGACTCGCGAATTAAGACCGCGAATTGATATCGCGATTTGATTTGATGATTGGATTGCGTGAATAATTATTGCAAGGCTACAGCCGCCCTCCAAAGCGCTCGTTTCTCTCATTCGAAGCCTGCTTTTTTTAATAGCGTCAGGGAGGTCGGCATCGGCGCAACTCGATGACACTCGGGGCCTGACAGGTCTGTTTTTCCTACATCTTTGGAAAAACACATGTAACTTCGACCAACCTTGGAAAAACGCATGTAACTTAAGTATAGGTCTGTTTTTCCTACCTCTCATTCGAAGCGTGCTTTTAATAGCATTGTGCCGACCCCCCTGACGCTCGGGGCCTGGCAGGTCTGTTTTTCCTACATCTTTGGAAAAACACATGTAACATCTAAGTATAGGTCTGTTTTTCCTACATCTTCCTTTCGAAAGCGCTCGTTCTAGATTCCCATATTTGGGAAACACATGTATCTCGTAAAGATGGTATACGAGTTGAGACGCGTGTAAAACCCATTAGTCATTACGTTAATCATCGACCCTCTCCTATATCTTCACAATAATCTCACCAGTGAATCATATAAATCCTTCGATAGAACCACGGAACTATCAGTTTTTATCGAAAATTGACGCTCCGTAGTTTTCCATCCTTCTCTACAAAAATAAAGAAAAAGAAATGGAAGTCGCACGATATCTCAATGCGCTCTATACGTGGGTTGAATATAAATATTTTAATATAAACAAAAATTGTAACACATCCACGAATACAATTCGCGAGTTTTTCGAAAGTTGCGACAGTGCAATTGAAAGTTTATGGCCATATGCAACGACATCAGTGGAATACAACATCGAAAACGCTGTGGTTGACAGTCAACAGCCTCATTACCATACGAGAGAAAATTAAATCGATGAATTTTAATAAACAGGAGGAAGACAAAGATATTGATGATGAGAGATTCGATCATCTGGATTCCGATATGGAGCAGGAGATGAGCAATATTTTAGATTCGTTCTCTCCGCTCTTCATTTATGAGGAAGTTGATTAACCTTTCGAAAATCGCATAAAAACTGGACTCGTGATCAATTTTGAATACTGGAATTTAAATGATTTCTTTGATGCTATAACATTAAAAGTGTTCGATACTCTACGCGTAGCTTTCAAAGAGTACCAGTGTGCATAGTTTTCTGGGGAGAAATGTGTGACATAGAAACAACGCAACACTCCATTGAGAATTTTGATAGTGGATATGAAAAATTAGGTATCACTTCAAATTTAAACACGTGGTATCAAGAAAAAATAAAATCTCAGATTTCATCAGATCTTCAAAATCTCGCATCCGATTTTGAATATCAAGACCCCCTATTTTTTCAAATTCAAATATGTAGGACTGTATAAGTGCTATTCAACTCATCTATTCGAATATCTATGTGTGGAAGTCGAACCTGAACTACTGTCAATAGCTTTTTTTTTACGTGACGGGCAAAACTAATAGACAGTTAATGATTACCCCACTACATAGCTCGAAAAGCGCTACAAATACGACGTATATAAATATGGTGCCAGTATATCAAAAATCTTAAGTGTTGGTCCCTGACAATGGTTTATCGCACCCTGGACGAAGACGCTACTTTGGATCAGTTCCGTAACTTCATCGAAGAGTGCCGCGGAACCGTCGACAAAATATACAAATATATAAAGTTAAATCGCGGTATTCCAATCGGTACAAAAGCGTCCATATCGCATCTTACGACTCAAGGCTGCAGCATCAAGGAACTTGATGCAAAAGGAGGGAAAAGGACCCCGAGGAAATCTCGTTCTCGAAGAAAATGTGCAATCCGCCTTCAACAATCGCCTTCGTACCAGCCTGGTGGTGAATATAAAGTATTTAGACCTTGCAGAGTTTTTTGAAGAATAAAAAACTGTAATAATAAAATACGTGCGTGGTGCAATAAGTGATTTTAATAATGTGAAAGTGTGCATCGTGTTTTCGGGACAGTTTGTGCCTGGTGAGCTGGAAGACAATAAGTACTTTAATAATAAGTACGTAGCACTATGTGCTACAAGTAATTTAACAGAGTGGTTCGACGAAAGAGTGAAGGCATCCATTCTTTCATCACTTGAAGAATTTCAAGAGCGCGACTCGGGCTGGGCATTATCTGCCATAAATTCGCTCGCTGTACAAGTGGCGAAATATAATCCAATGCGTGCTGGACGATGAATCGACCACTTACAATAAAGTCAATAAGTAATATTATGTGTCTGTTTTCAGATCCTCAGTGATACGAAGCCGATGAACTTGAGGCCGAGACAATTCATTTCGGTCGTTGACGATATGCCACATCTGCGGGGGATCCTTCTCAAATGAGAACCTCAAAGTCCGTGAGCACGATCACTTGACCGGTCAATTCCGAGGTGCTGCACATAAAAATTGTAATATTAATTATAAATTTAATTTTAACATACCCATAATATTTCACAATTTAAGTGGCTACGACGCGCATTTGTTAATTCGCGAAGTCACCAATTGTTTGTTCACCAACGTGAAAGTCATTCCATGCAATATGGAAAAATATATTTCTATAATCAAATTTGTCAAGGACACTAAAATTAGATTAACATTTTTAGATTCTCTTAGATTTTTAAACTGCTCCCTCGAAAAGTTGGGGTCTTATTTAAATAATAAAAATAAAACTATTTTATAAGCCCATTTTGCAGATGAGAATGAATTTAATTTATTAACACATAAGGGAATTTTCCCCTACGATTACGTAACAGAAATGAGCATCTTAGATGAGACATACCTCATGATAAATTTTTTAATAAATTATATGAATGGGAAGTGAGTGAGTCTGATTATGCGCATGCAAGGAATGTATGGGATGCATTTCGTTGTGATTCTCTGGACGAGTATTCGGACCTGTACTTAAAAACCGACATTTTATTGCTCGCAGATGTATTTGAACATTTTCGAACAACATTTGGTGCTTGTATAGTGGGCGCTACGAGTTGACATAAAAAATAAGAAACAGTAAGGTATTTAGTACTGTACTATTGACACCGGGCTGTTCGATGTGAAGTTAAGAAAATCGAATAGCTGCCGATAATAATGATAGATGCGTCAGCCATTATGATACATGTACGAAACTGTAGTATGTACATGAAGTCTAAAAAAGAGGCGCATCTCTTTTCCGAAAGTCCAAGCGTGCCCGCTTTCGTGAGCAAGTTTTACAAAGCCTTAAATCTGTAATATGCTTTACACTCTAGCGAGCCCTTACATCTATTGTATGACGTATTGCGGGTGATTAGAGCGAACAATTTGATAAAATTGTTTGATCATGCATGCAGAGTAATGTATAGAAATGGTTGAATTTATAATAAGAAACTAAAATGTAATTAAGTTATGACGCTAAAATCGATATTACACGAAAGTAAATCGAAATTCGGCTTATTAATTAAAGGGAACATCAGATTAAGTTCTATTCACCATGTGGCATGCAGAGAGAATTCGATATTTCAATTATATTTTTATATAATTGAATGTCACCAGTATTTTAATATATAGTTTCATTACTACTCTTATGAAAAATTAACAAACGCCTTATACGCCTCAAATAGAATTGTTCAATTGAAATTTATTTCTTAAACGCGTGTGCACAATCGCATAGCAATAGTGCCATGATTCAAGCTTTAAGCGAGAGCTGATTTATTGAAATCGAACCAGCTCGCTTAATACGAAAAAGTAAATGTATATGAAGTAGAAAATTGTCATTGATATTGAAACATCAAAGTGCAGCTGCTTGCAACAAAGCATTAATACGACGAAAGGGTTTTCCCAGAATCACGATTGCCAAAAAATTGCAAAAATCGTTTCATTTGATAGTAAGTCACTAAAAACTGCCAATTATGTAATAGAAATTCTTAATATCTAATAATCAAGTTTCGTATTAAGCTCGGTGCGTTCGTTACATGCCCTAGTCGTTAACGCACGTGCGTAGTAATATTGCGCCTCAGGTTCGTATTCACCCGATTCATTAGGTTTATTAATTTATTTGTGAGTGTCATATAAATGTAAACTGATTATAATTTAGGGTAGGCAAGGTTGTTGGTGTCGTTATAGCATTAACTTGTGGCGTTTAAAGTTGTGTTTTCTAATAAAGATAAGTTTTCTTGTAAATCCACTTCAGATTGCTGCGATTCGCTTTTCAACCTTTCAGTTGTTAATATACAACATTTACTATGCACAAGCCGTTATTGTTGGCGTTTTTACTACTGAATAGTATTTTTACTAGAGAAGAGTATTTTTCGATGTAGGTTGTCAATTTACTAACTGTTTGTATTTTAACCTCAAAGCACGTATAACTCTATACATATGCAAACACTTGTACTTGTTTTTTTTTAAATGAGTGTAAGAGAGAGAGAGAGAGGAAGAGACTTGTGTGAATACACTCAATGGCAAAAGTACCCACGACTGTAGATTTCTTGCCTAATTGTCCGAACGGGCAGCTCGTTATTCAGAGCTTACACTGATAGAAATTTCCGAACGTAACGTTGGGAGGCTATATCACAGCCCGTTCGGTCGGGATCGGTATCTACAGAGCTGCGTGGAGCCGTGATCGTCGAGACGCTGAGTAAACAATCCCCACCATAACGTCGCATGCGCGAAAGTATTAAACAAATGACGGGTGGTTGAACTTTATCATATACTTCGAAAATTATAATTGTGTATAATCGTCGTAGTCGAGTGGTAGAAGCGCATGAGTTGAAGCGCAGCGCATTATTTTTTTAATTCGATTTCGATATCGGGGACTTTTTTTTTTTTTTGTTCATTTACTCAACATTTGTAACGAAAACAATTTTTTACTTGTTTACTATTAGTTATTTTATTTACAAAAATGAATTGTGAAAATAAATTTTAAAAACATTAAACAATATGTTTTTGCAGAATGACATTTGTAAGAATCGAATTCTCTGTAATATTAAAAAAAATAAATGTACAATATTTTATTGTAATTTCCGAAATAATATACAAAAATTACAAGTCGTACATTTTTTCTAAAAAGTTATTGTAGTTAAAATAAGCTTGTAATTCATTTTTTTTATATGTTTCAAATATAATGTAGACCTTCCATCTAATTCCCAATATCGGGCGGTATCTTTATTTATATATACGGCAACAGTTTATATTGCATTTACGGTAAATGGAAACATCTTGTACAGAAAATGGAAGAAACGAAAGTATCGTGGAAACAAATTTAGGAAATAAATATTTTGAACACTCGGTTAATATAATATTAAAATAAAAAGATGTTTTTTTACTTCTCCAATGAAATTGTACTAAATTACTAACTGCTTTTTTGAAATATTTCAATACTACTAGACAATAATATTTTTATCCCGTTAGAAAACTTTTATGAATACACTAACAGCATTCTGAAAATCGGTATATCTATATAGTATAAAATCTTATTTAAATTAGTTATAGATTTTCACCAATATTTATTTACATATTTAAACCCTTTCACGACAATTTTACTTACTTTTAATTAAATTGATTTCAAGGATATATCATTCAGCAAGATCGTTATTCATCATTCATTATTTACTTTGTTTTGCCTACATTATGCTATTATTTATAGCTGTGGGTTTTTTTACGTATTAATTAATTAAATAAATATATTATACTAATGTTATTGTAATACACCGATTAAGATATCGAAAATTGGTACATTATGTTTCAGATACTGATTTTCATTAACCTATCAAAAAACCACATGTTTGGCACAAGACTGGATATATGGACTATTATTTATCAACAAATCGTCCAATTTCATTCCTCACTAGAAAAGGTGATAAATAATTGATAATCGTTTCGTTAAAAAAATAGTTTAAATCTGATTTTTCCTTTTATAACAATATACAATGAATTTCGTTTACTATATTTATATCAAAATAGTAAAGAAACGTGCGCAAAATCTTTTTCACAAATGTATAAAGTGATCATTAAACTGTAAAACATTGGCAGATTTGAGGTTCAATACTCTACATCATATTTAACTATCGGAAAATAGTAAAGGGGCCATATTATTCTCTTGTTTACTGTATAAATTGTTGACGCCCAAATGTGCAATTTCTTCATGAAGATTGACCCTGATAAAAAATTTATTTTTGACATGATATTTGTCACATTACCCATAATAAAATTCGATAAATTAAAAATAAAAGAAAAAATTTCACGCTAAAAAAGAACGTGTATAACTTTTTTATTTCAACATTTGAAGACAGCTAATTTTGGGCAATAAGAAATTACTTGACAATTTCACTTCGTGGGGTTTAAATAAATAAATTAAATGCAGTATCATACTCCATGAAACAGCTTTGTATATATTTGAGCGTTAAAGGGTTCATTTAAGTAGGTTTTTTTTCTATCTGTAAAATAAGACGAGAAGCTACATTGAAATATAATAATAATTGGAGTTACTGACTACTCAGCTTTCTTTCATCTTATACAGTGACATCTTAGATAATATATATATACAAGGATTTATAGAGTAATGCAAATATTTTTTTCCTAACTTGCCCTCTGTTAAGATTTTAATATTTTTAAAATGGTCTTTCTATTCAACGTAATTATCACAAATATTTTTAATGTGATACACTTTTTTATACCGACAATAAACAATTATATCACATTAAAAATATTTATGATAATTACGTTGAATCGAATTTTCTTCTTTTCAACAGATTCATTATTGTTAAATTGAATTTAAAACTTAATATTGCAGTCAACAAAAAAATTATTTGCACAAGCTGAATGCCTATAAAGGCATTACTTACCATTAATAGCCTTTACTATTTTCCGATAGTTAAATATGGTGTAGAGTATTGAACCTCAAATCTGCCAATGTTTTACAGTTTAATTATCACTTTATACATTTGTGAAAAGGATTTTGCGAACGTTTCTTTACTATTTTGATATAAATATAGTAAACGAAATTTATTGTATATTGTTATAAAAGGAAAAATCAGATTTAAACTATTTTTTTAACGAAACGATTATCAATTATTTATCACCTTTTCTAGTCGGGAATGACATTGGACGATTTGTTGATAAATAATAGACCATATATCCAGTCTTGTGCCAAACATGTGGTCTTTTAATAAGTTAATGAAAATCAGTATCTGAAACATAATATACTAATTTTCGATTAATACTTAATTTTTGTTTAATACTTTCGCGCGCCCGACAGCCGGGATATACAGAAGGCTGTACGTTTCTACCGGCTTCGATAGACGGCGCACTATGGGGTATTTTAAAAATGTCAAAAATGTTTTGTCTCAAAATCGTAGAACTCGAGAGCCAAATAGGATAGGCCAATAGGGTTTTCACGAGCTTACAGCTTGATGTTTGTAGAATAGACGAAAAATAATTAGAAGATGGAAAATTCAATAGTTTATTAGTGCATTTCAGTTGAATGTGAAAGTAATAAAAATGAAAAGTTACAATATTTATTTCGAAATCGTATATTTTTTTTACCAAATAAGACAATGAAGTAAAATTTTCTGGAAAGTAGAACTAGATCCTGACAGAGTAACAAAATAATAAATATACAGCAGAAACATTACAAAGAAGTACCAATTAGTGGCCATGTACCTTTTAATGAACTACTATTTATGGATAATTCTTTGTAATGATAATTTATAGACGCAAAAAACTGGCAGTAATACAATGAGTAATTTGTAAACTGAATTACAGCATGTATCAAAAGCTAAACAGGTACCTATTAGTGGCCATGTACCAATTAATGAACTACCAATTGCGAAAAAATTTTCGTAGTAATTGTTCATAGAAGTAAGACATCATAATCAGGAATACAATAAGCAATTTCAGAACTGAATTTCTACACGTACTAAAAACTGAATAGATACCTATTAATACTCGTGTACCAATTAATGAGCAACCATTTTTGGGCATTCCGTTACAGTTACTTATAGATGCATGACTCTGTCAGAAATACAATAAGAAATTTAAAAACTGAATTACAGCATGCACCAAAAACTAAATAGGTACCTATGAGTGACCGTGTACCAATTAATGAACTACCATTTTTTTTGGGGGGATTTCTTTGTAGTTATTTATAGACGCAAGAAAATGGCAGCACTACAATAAGCAATTTCTAAACTGAATTACAGCATGTACCTGAAACTGGATTGGTTCCTAGTGGTCGCCGTGATTACCAGTTGCGTACATTTCTTTCTAGTAATTGTTCATATGAGATAACACACTTCGTTATCAGGAATACAATAAGCAATTTCAAAACTGAATTGATCCATGTAATAAATACTAAATATGTACCTATCAATGACCGTGTTCCAATTAATCAAATAGTATCTGCAGACAATTTTTTGTCATAATTATTTATAGAGGCAATACACTGTTACAACTGTAGTAAGCAATTTCTGCACTTAATTGTAGCATGTGCGAAAAATTGAATAGTCACCTATTATTGACCATGTACCTATTAAATGAACAATTATTTTTAGTAATTATTTATAGAGGCAAGACACTGTTAGGAATATAATAAGAAATTGCAGTACTTAGTTACAACGTGTACCAAATACTAAATAGGTACCATTAGTGGTCGTGTACCTATTAATGAACTATAATTTGTGAATCCTTCGTTGTACTCATATGCAGACGCATGACTGACAGGAATGTAATTTAAATGTAATTTCTAAAATTATTTAAATTGGTACCTATAAGTTTGTTTGTTTGTTTGTTTGTTTATTAATTTTAAGCCCTGGATAAAACCAATAGGTTCGTTTCCTTGGGGCTGCGAGATACATTAAGGCGTACATAAGAAAAATTTCTGTAGTGATACATAATTAGGTATAATTAATTATATAAGAAAAGGCGCTTATTTGTAACTTAGCTTAAATTAAGATATCTAAAGAACGGCTAATTTATAATTTGCAGCAGAGATCTATCGGAATTAAGGTTTTCTTGTTTCAACAAGTAATCGTAAAGTGCAGTCTTAAAAGTATGTGACGACATGATGTCTTTAATATAAGTCATCGTGTTCCTATTGGCAAACTATCACGTGTGGAAAATTCTTCCTTGTACTATATTATAACTATATTGAAACTTTGATATAGACTCGAGACACTGCTATGACTGTAAGTGAGCATTTCCTAAACTTATTTTAAGCGATTATCAAAAAGTAGATTATTATCTAGCAGTGTACCTAATTATGAACTACTTTTCCATGAACTTCTTGGCTTGTACATTTATGGTCGCAAAATACACTCACAAGTATAATACAATTGTTGCACTTGACTATAGCATGTGCCAAAAACTGAACGGATACCTATCAATGAACTACCGTTTGTGCAATTTCTAAACTTATTTTTAGCAATAGCAAACAAGTGAATTGGTACCTATTACTGACCGTATACCTATTGAAGAACTACCACTTATGGTAAATTTTTTCTTGTGCTTGGTTATTGCCTTCTATCAATTTCTAATCTGATTGTAAGCAATTTTTAAAAAGTAAATTACCATTTATTAGTGTCCGTGTACCAGATACTGAACTACTCTCCGCTAATAGTGTACCTATTGTACTCATTTAAGGTCTGAAGAAACTTTCAGAAATGTAGTAAACAATTTCTGAACTTCGTTATACCCATTTCATCCCAAAATGAGAAAAGTAGGTATGTCAACTTCAGCTCAGTTTCTCCAGTAAAAAGATTATTTTGTAATGTTTGACAGATACCTGTCCCACTATTATCAAGTATGCTCGGTTAATTTCCGTCAAGAGATTGCAAAACAACGATTATATACGCGAAAAATCCGCAAAATTAATGAAAATGCTCTGATTTGTCGATCGTTTTTTAACATTTTTCACTATTTTCTCCATCGAAACGGGTTATAATTAACAAAATGCATACATAAAAAGTAATCCCGATTATTGATCATAAATAATATGCTAGTAGAACATTTTTCACAAACATGCCCGATGAACAAAAGACCGATTCAAAATGGCCACGTAACGAAACAAATATATTATAAATGATCAATTCCTTGAAATAAATTTTATAGAAAGTTTTTTTTTGTTTTATAATGATGATATAAATATTGACTGATGGTTATATACGAAGATGTAATAATATTGAAATGGCCACTGAATGTAAATTATATCTCGTTGTTGCATGAATCTGTTTACATATGCAAAGAAAACGAAGAATTTTTCGTTTTAATGTAGTTTTGAAAATTCAAACCCCATTTTAATCTTTTCCCTTTTCCTTCTGTTGCTAATTATAGAGATGAGTAGATATGCGAAATATGTTCGAAAAACAGAACAAAGCTTGCGTTGTCTGCAAAATTATGGAAGCAATAAACAAAATATTAGCAAAAGGAATGAGTGCGTACTCTTGGGCACCTCATGCAGCAAAATACGAAAATGACATGTCCTCCAAATTATTTATTTAACAAAAAATTTTGTAACTTTCAATACAGCGCGCCCGTTTTAGGGATATATACCTACAGTCTATATTTTGATAAATTTTCAATACATTTTTACATTTAGGTTAGAAAGTTAGAAGTTAAAGTAAGTTAAATTCGAGTTTTTACTACCCTACTTACTAACTAATGCAGTTAATTATGTAGGGTGAACTGACCTAAGAATACGCACTTAACTTACTTTAACTTCTAACTTTCTAAAAAAAACTTTCTATAAACTTTATTTCAAGGAATTGATCATTTTTAATATATTTGTTTCGTTACGTGGCCATTTTGAATCGGTCATTTGTTCATCGGGCATGTTTGTGAAAAATGTTCTACTAGCATATTATTTATGATCAATAATCGGGATTACTTTTTATGTATGCATTTTGTTAATTATAACCCGTTTCGATGGAGAAAATAGTGAAAAATGTTAAAAAACGATCGACAAATCAGAGCATTTACATTAATTTTGCGGATTTTTCGCGTATATAATCGTTGTTTTGCAATCTTTTGACGGAAATTGACCGAGCATACTTGATAATAGTGGGACAGGTATCTGTCAAACATTAAAAAATAATCTTTTTACTGGAGAAACTGAGCTGAAGTTGACATACCTACTTTTCTCATTTTGGGATGAAATGGGTTATAACGAAGTTCAGAAATTGTTTACTACATTTCTGAAAGTTTCTTCAGACCTTAAATGAGTACAATAGGTACACTATTAGCGGAGAGTAGTTCAGTATCTGGTACACGGACACTAATAAATGGTAATTTACTTTTTAAAAATTGCTTACAATCAGATTAGAAATTGATAGAAGGCAATAACCAAGCACAAGAAAAAATTTACCATAAGCGGTAGTTCTTCAATAGGTATACGGTCAGTAATAGGTACCAATTCACTTGTTTGCTATTGCTAAAAATAAGTTTAGAAATTGCACAAACGGTAGTTCATTGATAGGTATCCGTTCAGTTTTTGGCACATGCTTTAGTCAAGTGCAACAATTGTATTATATTTGTGAGTGTGTTTTGCGACCGTAAATGTACAAGCCAAGAAGTTCATGGAAAAGTAGTTCATAATTAGGTACACTGCTAGATAATAATCTACTTTTTGATAATCGCTTAAAATAAGTTTAGGAAATGCTCACTTACAGTCATGGCAGTGTCTCGAGTCTATATCAAAGTTTCAATATAGTTATAATATAGTACAAGGAAGAATTTTCCACACGTGATAGTTTGCCAATAGGAACACGATGACTTATAGGTACCAATTTAAATAATTTTAGAAATTACATTTAAATTACATTCCTGTCAGTCATGCGTCTGCATATGAGTACAACGAAGGATTCACAAATTATAGTTCATTAATAGGTACACGACCACTAATGGTACCTATTTAGTATTTGGTACACGTTGTAACTAAGTACTGCAATTTCTTATTATATTCCTAACAGTGTCTTGCCTCTATAAATAATTACTAAAAATAATTGTTCATTTAATAGGTACATGGTCAATAATAGGTGACTATTCAATTTTTCGCACATGCTACAATTAAGTGCAGAAATTGCTTACTACAGTTGTAACAGTGTATTGCCTCTATAAATAATTATGACAAAAAATTGTCTGCAGATACTATTTGATTAATTGGAACACGGTCATTGATAGGTACATATTTAGTATTTATTACATGGATCAATTCAGTTTTGAAATTGCTTATTGTATTCCTGATAACGAAGTGTGTTATCTCATATGAACAATTACTAGAAAGAAATGTACGCAACTGGTAATCACGGCGACCACTAGGAACCAATCCAGTTTCAGGTACATGCTGTAATTCAGTTTAGAAATTGCTTATTGTAGTGCTGCCATTTTCTTGCGTCTATAAATAACTACAAAGAAATCCCCCCAAAAAAAATGGTAGTTCATTAATTGGTACACGGTCACTCATAGGTACCTATTTAGTTTTTGGTGCATGCTGTAATTCAGTTTTTAAATTTCTTATTGTATTTCTGACAGAGTCATGCATCTATAAGTAACTGTAACGGAATGCCCAAAAATGGTTGCTCATTAATTGGTACACGAGTATTAATAGGTATCTATTCAGTTTTTAGTACGTGTAGAAATTCAGTTCTGAAATTGCTTATTGTATTCCTGATTATGATGTCTTACTTCTATGAACAATTACTACGAAAATTTTTTCGCAATTGGTAGTTCATTAATTGGTACATGGCCACTAATAGGTACCTGTTTAGCTTTTGATACATGCTGTAATTCAGTTTACAAATTACTCATTGTATTACTGCCAGTTTTTTGCGTCTATAAATTATCATTACAAAGAATTATCCATAAATAGTAGTTCATTAAAAGGTACATGGCCACTAATTGGTACTTCTTTGTAATGTTTCTGCTGTATATTTATTATTTTGTTACTCTGTCAGGATCTAGTTCTACTTTCCAGAAAATTTTACTTCATTGTCTTATTTGGTAAAAAAAATATACGATTTCGAAATAAATATTGTAACTTTTCATTTTTATTACTTTCACATTCAACTGAAATGCACTAATAAACTATTGAATTTTCCATCTTCTAATTATTTTTCGTCTATTCTACAAACATCAAGCTGTAAGCTCGTGAAAACCCTATTGGCCTATCCTATTTGGCTCTCGAGTTCTACGATTTTGAGACAAAACATTTTTGACATTTTTCAAAATACCCCATAGTGGCGGCGTCTCGGCGATCACGACACCAGGCCGTGATCGCCAAGGCGCAGCGATTGGACCAGAATCCATAACGTATTGTCTTGGGTTTCAAAGCAATAGGCTCGAACAGTCCAATCGCAGCGCTCGTAACACAGATCCTAACGGAATGTTTCGAAAGCGCCAAGGCGCTACGCTGGGAAATTTCTATCAGTGTACCTACGTTACCGACCGATTCGCGACTGAGCTCGTGCGCACGCAACCTGGCGAAATTTGGCAATGCCGCTCTGTCCGTGAGGTTTGAAATGCGTTTCCCGGCGTTCCCGGCAAACTCTCATTATACCCGCGACATTGTTCGACATAGATGAGAATAAAGTGCCACAACTTATTGAAGAAATTCAACGCAGACCAAGCATCTGGAATAAGTCGCTCACCGAAAATCGCTATAAAGGTTTCGTCGGCACCGAGTGGGATAAGGTTGCAGCTAGCCTTCGTGTATCGAGTAAGTATACTTTTGGTTTTTCATCGTCACAGGGGGTTGCTTAAACCACATGATGAAATAAAATATCAAAAAAAAATTCACTACTGACGAGTAAATTGCATACATTTTATAGCGTTTTTCACTGGCCGCTCTTGTGCGACCAGTGAAAAAAGGCTATTAGTGATCAATGATGAATTTCACACCCAACAGCTTTTATTTTAGTCAACAATGTGTAGTACTAAACATAAATACACATAAATGTACAAGTTCTGAAATCCACTGTCGGCGAATAAAATTTATGCATTTTAGTGGTCGATGATGAATTTTAGACACAAATGTACATACTCTAATCAATTATGTGTAGTATTAAACATGATGTTCTGGAATTCACTGTCGGCGAATAAAATCCATACATTTTAGGGGTCGAAGATTTCAGACACAAATGTACATATTTTAGTTAATGATAGGTAGTACAAAACATATAATTCTGAAATTAACTGTCGATGAATAAAATATATGTGTTGTAGTGGTCGATGATTAAGATCTAATTTTTTTAATTCTAGTCAACGATGTGTAGTACTAAACATGAAGTTCTGAAATTCACTGTTGGTTAATAAAATGCATACATTTTTTATTAACCCCTTTTGTTTATTGACCCCTTTTGAGCATGAAATAAAAAAATTGTCAACTGTAAAAGTTGTCGCATTTAATGAGTAAAACAAGATTCTGGTCTAAAAGTTTATTGGTACCATTGAAATAAATCACATTAGGCCCGAACTGTCAGGGAAAACCGAGAAGTCCGGGAAAAGTCGGGGAATTTCAAAACTTGTCAGGGAAAAAATAAACTAGACAAATCTTTAAAAAATGAAAAAAGCTACGATGGGCCTGAACAAACTTTAAATGGAGGGGAAAGGCACATGACATTTTCCTTCTGGGTTGTATTCTGGGACACTTCCTGAGCAATTTCCAGACAGAATTAAAAAAATCCGCTTGGCCGTTTTTTGTTGACGTCGGTTTTTGTATGGTTTTATAATTTAACTTAATTGATGAAAAATAAATGAAATTTCAACTACAAAAATATTTCTTTCGTAACATCCAATTAATATATTTTAATTAATGAATTATACACTTCGATATGTAAACATTTTTATAAATATAACATAAATTTAGAAGTAAAGAACAAAATTAAATGTGCTGACTATTGTACTCTTTTACAGCCTTCGGGAGATTTATTGAAAAATTTGGATGATCTTTCTTTATTTTGTATTTCTCCCAAGTTTTCTTGAAATCTGAGTGCACCGACTCAATCGACTGTTCGCTGAAGAATCCAAGACCTTGTTGGATACTTCAAATGGCCAAGGGGGTTTTAATTCTTCCTGGACATTGCTCAGAAGTGTCCTAGAATCCAGAAGGAAAATTTCATGTGCCTTTCCCCCCTCCATTTACAGTTTGTTCAGGCCCAACGTGAAGCACATAAAACTTTTTTTTACTTTGAAAGTAAACATAAATGAACATTGGTATAATTATAATAACAAATCCTAGTTTAGCATATCAATTGCAGCATAGATAATAGTTGGCGCTCTTGTTTTATACCTAAAATTCTCCTCGCACTGAAAAAGTTCCACAGCGTTTGCAAGGAAGACTAATGCAGTTTTTATTCGAGCTACTCTAACGAAGATAAAAAACCGATTACAATTCGCACTCATAAAAATATATTTTTTTATTAAATAGATAAACTTTCTTTGTATCCTTAAGAGTATTTGTGCTTAGTTTGTAGACTTTTACTTATTTATATGATTTGCAAATGTCGTTAAACGTGGAGAAATCCATACTTTTTATAACTTCGGTGTCGAAAACAGTGCAAACCAAAAATGCACTGAAAATTTTTTGCAGAAGTGAAATTTCTTACAAAAAGACAGTCCTAGTCGAAAGTTAATCGGTGAGCCATTTATTATCTATCGAATAAAGTACTCTAAAATATTTTGGGATTTTTTGCTGTTTTTCTTTTTTTTATGGTCAAAGGACTTAAAACAAAATTCGGAAAAAACCAGAACAATCCGATTTATTGAACATTTTTCTAATGTGGAATTTTAGGCCCCAATTAGGTGAACATTTCGGTAAAAAATATGAAAATTTAAAAAAAGGTTTAAAAAATACTGATAATGTAAAAGATTGTTAAGTTTACAAAAATGTATATTTTCTGGAATTTTTCAAAATTTTTTTAGAATCCTTTTTCTTTTGTTGTTGGGTCATAAGAAAACGAAAAATAAGAAATAATCCCTAACAAATTTGGGAGTACTTTTTTTCCCTGGAGAAACCATATGGAAAATTCTCATCAAAATCTGAGTGGATGATGGTCAGGGCATGACCTAGTTGATGTGGAATTCCTATATATTTTAAAAAGTGTGATCCTGATAAGGACGAGGCAACTTTAAATTTTTTTTTTCAACGCGCGATCTACTAAAAGGGGGGGACGGGGGCGCGGGTTCAACTCTCGCGACGGCGGAACTACTTCGCGAAATGACCGGGAACTTCCGCAACCGACACTCACGGAATATTGATAAAAAAAACACAAAGTCTACTCACAGATGAGCTGGTGATTCGTTCTTGGAGATGATACGGCTGGCGTCCTCCTCCGCTGTAGGGGGGTTGACCTCGGTCGGGCTGGTCCTTGGGCACGGGTGCTTGGCGCGTCGGAACTCTAAACCAAAAAGCAAAAGCAACACGTCCGCGGCCGTACACAGAACTGTTTGGTAATTGATTCGAAATTGCGATCGGTGGTCGCCGATGATCCGGACTCTCGAGACTCTCGAGACTGACTGACTGTCCTCTTCTTCTCTTCGGAGGCGGTGCGCCGTCGAACCGGCGCGTGCGCGCTCGAGTGATCGGCGTGAGAGAGGGGTTCGCCCGGGGGTCCTAGTTGGGGACGTACTCGTCGGGGCGATGACGAGCACCGTCCTCGGGGTCTTCATGGTGGGAGGGGACGGCACGGAGCGCTGACAAGTGCTTCGTGCGTCCCCGTATCGTCTCGGGCTAGCTTTCGCGGTTTTGAGAGAGAGAACGATAGGGGGGGATGGAGAAAGGTCGGCGGCGGTGGCCGAGGCCCGTTACTCGGGAACTCTCGAGACGCACTGCGGCACGACCTGTGGGGGAGGACGAGTGGAGGCGCGCTCCGGTAAAAAAAGGACCGTTTCTCCTCCGGGAGGGGCGGACTTCGTAGCGGGGTTACGCCCGGCCCCAATAGATGGCGCGAGGTTCGGGAATCGCGTCGATCTGTGACGGGTTTCGTCACAATATATGAAACATACAAGATTATATGTGAACCATATATGATCATACATCATCATATATGATTCATATATCATCATATACGATTCGTATATAATCCAGATATGTTTTATGTATGATCATATATTGATTTTGACCTGATATAGTAATAATCATATATGAGCATGTATGAGCATATATATTCCATATATATTCATATATGGCTAAATCTGATTATTTATATTTATATCAGGTCAAAATCCGTATACGAGCATACATAAACATATCTGGATTATATACGAATCGTATATGATGATATATGAATCATATATGATAATGTATGATCATATATGGTTCATATATGATCCAGATATAAATCATTTTTTCCCGGGTATAAACATTATTTACCTCTGCATCGCTTCTTGAACATGCTTGGTTACATTTAGTACTTATATTTGCGACCGGTTACGGAGTGGAGTTTTCAATCGTGCACAAAAGTAATTTAATTCTAAGAAATAGAAATTGGTATATTTTGCCTTACCTCTTCCGGAATCGACTAAAATATAGAATAATTAAGAAATATTGCTAGACAAATGATATTATTAGATTCCAGATTGAATGTAATATTTATTATTTGGATAAAATTGGCTCCATGCACGGTTACGGAGTGGAGTTTTTTCACCATATAAACATGAATATTTCAAATAATATGAAATTTCTACTTTTTTCCTACTATGATCTTGTTAAACATTGATAAATACTATCATATGACCGTCATAATTTTTAATAATTTTAAATACTTTCAGAAAAAATGTCAAGAACGTGTCATTTGTCCTTTTTGGGAGAATCACCCATATATATGTGCTGGGTGAGTTTTTCAGGGCGGGACATAGGGAAAACCATGTTTAACCTACAAATGTCTATCGATAATCGCAATGAATAGACTGAAAATCTGCGAAAGACTCGATATTGAATCAGTTAGCAAATTCATAAGACCCAGTTGAGACAAAAGTAGAAAAATGGCTTTCCTGATCTCCTGCCTTGAAAAACTCATAACCGAAATATCAAACGAGCAAAATGCACAAAAACAGAATTATTATAAAATAAATGAAATACATATTTATTTATTAAAAAAGTGACAACCGCAGGCTTTGTATAAGACAAATCGGGGGCCTCGAGTAGTAATATAGTGGTATAATCGCTTTTAAATATTTGCAAAATCTACAAACTTGTTTCGATAGAAAAACTCCTATCGAAAAAAGGTTTTTGATATAAAATCTTGTTTTAATAATAAAATACTCATCGCAAGAAGGTTTGTGATCTAAAATCTTGTTTCGATGGTAAATCTCTCATCAAAAGAAGGGTTTTGATATATGGGCAAATCCACGAAACTTTTAACTTTCGGTGGCACAATTATTTTTTTTTTATAATTTCAAGCACAATGTTGTCCATGGGCATATGTCTTCATATGTCCTTTACAAGTAATAATTCACTGTCGTGACACATTTTTACTAAAGGCCCTTAATAGGCGAGCGGTTTACCCCCGAAAAGACGCTTAAAACTCAAAGTAACCGACTAAACGCAGTACTAGTGGCTGGAAATGGTTTCAATCGATTTGTAATATTATTCTGAGTAAAAACATATGTGTACACTTTTTTCTTTTGAGTGGGCCGTCAATTGTTATAAACATTTTTGTAAATAAAAAATTGAAATTAGTACCAAAAAATCTGAAAAAATTCTATAATCTTAATTGAATAGAAATAAACATTTTATGTTCTATAAACTTTTTTTGTAATATTAACAGTTTACCAGATAAATGACGATCAAAGTTGGGAAATGCCTATATTGGTGAATTTTTTTCTCAGAAACTATTCATCGGAATCGGGTAAATCAAAAACGTAAATTTTCATACAATCTTCATCTACAATGGGCTATTTTTTAAATTTGGACTTAGCCTAACACGCGATGCCGCATTGCGCGCAGTGTACGGGAGCGCGCCACCTATGAGAGGGCGCCGATAATATGGCGATTTCACTGATTTTTACAACACTCGCCCAAATTTAAAAAATAGCCCGTTATAGATGAAGGTCGTATGAAAATTTTCGTTTTTCATTTACCCGATCCCGATGAATAGTTTCTGAGAACAAAATTCACCAATATGTTCAATTACACTTAACAATCTTTTACATTATCAGTATTTTTTAAACCTTTTTTTAAATTTGCATATTTTTTACCGAAATGTTCACCTAATTGGGGCCTAAAATTCCACATTAGAAAAATGTTCAATAAATCGGATTGTTCTGGTTTTTTCCGAATTTTGTTTAAGTCCTTTGACCATAAAAAAAAGAAAAACAGCAAAAAATCCCAAAATATTTTAGAGTACTTTATTCGATAGATAATAAATGGCTCACCGATTAACTTTCGACTAGGACTGTCTTTTTGTAAGAAATTTCACTTCTGCAAAAAATTTTCAGTGCATTTTTGGTTTGCACTGTTTTCGACACCGAAGTTATAAAAAGTATGGATTTCTCCACGTTTAACGACATTTGCAAATCATATAAATAAGTAATAGTCTACAAACTAAGCACAAATACCCTTAAGGATACAAAAAAAGTTTATCTATTTAATAAAAAAATATATTTTTATGAGTGCGAATTGTAATCGGTTTTTTATCTTCGTTAGAGTAGCTCGAGTAAAAACTGCATTAGTCTTCCTTGCAAACGCTGTGGAACTTTTTCAGTGCGAGGAGAATTTTAGGTATAAAACAAGTGCGCCAACTATTATCTATGCTGCAATTGATATGATAAACTAGGATTTATTATTATAATTATACCAATGTTCATTTATGTTTACTTTTAAAGTAAAAAAAAGTTTTATGTGCTTCACGGTGGGACTGAACAAACTGTAAATGGAGGGGGGAAAGGCACATAAAATTTTCCTTCTGGATTGTATTCTAGGACACTTCTGAGCAATGTCCAGGAAGAATTAAAAACCCCTCTTGGCCATTTGAAGTATCCAACAAGGTCTTGGATTCTTCAGCGAACAGTCGATTGAATCGGTGCACTCAGATTTCAAGAAAACTTGGGAGAAATACAAAATAAAACTAGTGTTGGCGTGGTGCCTCGCTCGCTTCGCTCGCTCAGAAACTTCGACCCAGTGGAGAGTCGGCTATTCCTTAAGACTCGTTTGTTTACTAACAGCTTTCAATTATATTATAAAATTATATTGATATTTGGGGGTCCAATCATATTTAGGTCCAAGTGGCTTCGATAGATGTGTTACAATAATATAGTGTTTCTTATATGTATGAAAATTGAAAATGAGCACTTTCAAAACTTCGACACCGACAACAGGCCAGCCGAAGTATTAATAAATAAAAGTTACAAAACACTTACTTCATGCACTTGTATTCTAATAGACTATTAGATGCATATTACATGTTTACTGTGTTTTACTAATTACTGTCTGTATTATTATGATATTATATATACAATATATATACATATAATTCGTCAAAGATATCTTGAAAGTGTCGAGAAGATCTATGACGGATATCTTATAGATATCTATAAGACATCTTTTAGATATATCGAAATAGTTATTTTCGTATCAAGGGCGTAAAAGAACTTTGCGCCCGTAGGTGGTCACCGCGCCCGAGGAGCTGGCAAAGACTACCCCTGGGGGGTAGGGGGTCGAAACGTCGAAATTTGATGAAAATCAATAGGGTAATTTTTTTGCCGCGATGACCAAATTCAATACTTTTTCAGACAATAGTCATAAACATTTTAAACCAGTTTTTATGGCATTACCGTTGACTTTAGGAAGAAAATGCACACAACCTTTTTTGTAGAGAATTTTATGCTCTATCTTTTTTGTTTGAAACATTTTTTAATAAAATTTGTATTTTTTAAAATAAATGCAAAAAACTACAAAGAAACTTAATTGGGGCTAATTTTTTTTAGTAATGGACGGGTGGATCTGCCCCAAAATCTAATCAGATCTAAGTTATGCCAAGACGCGTATTTTAAAAAAATATACACTTATCCGTTCGCGAGTTATCGCGAGACAAAAAAACGGCAGAAAGATACAAGATCACGGACACAAATTTTTTTTATTGTTGATTTGGGTTCCTTAGGGTCTGAAACGTCGACATTTGATGAAAAACTATATGGTAATTTTTTTGCCCGAAGTGACCAAATTCAATACTTCGTCCAGACTTCGTCTGGGTCGAAGTAAAAAGATCATCCAAATTTTTCAATAAATCTCCTGAAGGCTGTAAAAGAGTACAATAGTCAGAACATTTAATTTTGTTCTTTACTTCTAAATTTATGTTATATTTATAAAAATGTTTACACATCGAAGTGCATAATTCATTAATTAAAATATATTAATTGGATGTTACGAAATAAATATTTTTGTCGTTGAAATTTCATTTATTTTTCATCAATTAAGTTAAATTATAAAACCATACAAAAACCGACGTCAATAAAAAACGGCCAAGCGGATTTTTTAAATTCTGTCTGGAAATTGCTCAGAAAGTTGTAACGAGCCGTTTACCTCGACCACGCAGAAGAGAAAGAGCGGCGGAGAGAAAGAGGGCCATTACAATTTATATCGACGCGAGTAATCAAGAAAATACCAAGGACGAGATGCGCGCTTTTTCCGGCCGGTCGGCCATTTTGGATCCCAAGCCCACGTGGGATCCGAGGGCGCATCAAGGGACATGCGCGCGCAATGACAAGGAGCTGGCGCTGGTGCGCCTCTACATGCACAGAGGAGGTGCAACGGCGCCCTGGCCGCGCACCATTAAAAGTGGAAAAGAACGGGCCGAGTTCCAAGCTCGGAGCGCATGTGTCGCCGCAATGGGGCGCATGCGCTCCAAATTCAAATGAGGGGCGGGCTGTCAAACTCAAATTAAGCAAATTAGATTCAAATGTTTGACAGTTCCCGTCCCGATTCTCAGGAAAAAAGGAACTCGTCGACACGAATGGACATAGGGATACTTACCGAGGTATTATAAGACCTGGTAAGTATCCCTCAATCTCTCTCTTCCATTTGGACACTCTTAGATTGGACTTCCATTTTGGATTCTTGTATTTGGACTCTTCTACATTGGACTCCTGGTGACGACTCGCTGCCTCAACGACGATCCGGAAACCCTGACTGCTCCGGAAATAAAGTGGGCCCACGAAATTCACAGCCAGCAACAAAACAAACAATTATAATGGAGGCGGCGAGGATACATTTTTGACGAGAGCAAATCACTAGGAATTGACGACGGCACTCCGTTCGTCCCACGAAATACAAGGCTGCTGGTCCTCTCCCTCGTAGTCGCGAGGGAGTTCGACACCCATCCAGGGTTCACCAGGTGACAGCAGCCTAATCCATAATCACCAGACGGATGGAGGGCCCAACATTTAATCAAGATGAACGACGCTGAAAAATCTAAAAAGGACAAGTAAGCCTCTTTCTCTTCCGTTCCGTACGTGTAAAAATAATAATATGAATATGTGCAGTTAATAATTCATTATGTAACGTCCTAAAATGTAATGATGTATATATGTATGTGTGAGCGTATGTATTGTATGTGTGTCCGCGTTAAGCAACTAATTTATTCCGTCGATGACGTTAAAGAACAATTTTATATATATTGACGCACACGACGTACCAATGACTCGGTGACTTTAAATTTTATTGTGATGACTCTTATTATTTTATTCGCGAAATGACTCCGAGAATGTTGGTATGTATGTGTGATTTGATTTTTATGACGACTTCAATCAATTGTGAAATTCAAGGTATAAAATATATTTTAATTGAATGACCAATGATATTAATGACTTTCATTTCAGCACCCAATGATTCCAATCTACTATTTTAAGTATAATGACGGATTATAATTGACACTTTTATTTTATGTTTGGACGATTCATCAAGTTTTGATCAACTTGACTCCGATTTGTTTCAAAGTGTCCCAGAATACAACCCAGAAGGAAAATGTCATGTGCCTTTCCCCTCCATTTAAAGTTTGTTCAGGCCCACCGTAGCTTTTTTCATTTTTCAAAGATTTGTCTAGTTTATTTTTTCCCTGACAAGTTTTGAAATTCCCTGACTTTTCCCGGACTTCTCGGTTTTCCCTGACAGTTTGGGCCCAAACGGGCCTAATGTGATTTACTTAAATGATACCAATAAACTTTAAGACCAGAATCTTGTTTTGCTCATTAAATGCGACAACTTTTACAGTTGACAATTTTTTTATTTCATGCTCAAAAGGGGTCAATAAACAAAAGGGGTTAATAAAAAATGTATGCATTTTATTAACCAACAGTGAATTTCAGAACTTCATGTTAAGTACTACACATCATTGACTAGAATAAAAAAAGTGAGATCTTAATCATCGACCACTACAATACATATATTTTATTCATCGACAGTTAATTTCAGAATTATATGTTATGTACTACCTATCATTAACTAAAATATGTACATTTGTGTCTGAAATTCATCATCGACCACTAAAAAGCATATATTTTATTAATCGACAGTGAATTTCGGAACTTTATGTTTTGTACTATCTATCGTTGACTAAAATATGTACATTTGTGTCTAAAATTCATCATCGACCACTAAAATGCATAAATTTTATTCGCCGACAGTGGATTTCAGAACTTGTACATTTATGTGTATTTATGTTTAGTACTACACATTGTTGACTAAAATAAAAGCTGTTGGGTGTGAAATTCATCATTGATCACTAATAGCCTTTTTTCACTGGTCGCACTAGAGCGGCCAGTGAAAAATGCTATAAAATGTATGCATTTTATTCGTCAGTAGTGAATTTTTTTTTGATATTTTATTTCATCATGTGGTTTAAGCAACCCCCTGTGACGATGAAAAACCAAAAGTATACATACTCGATACACGAAGGCTAGCTGCAACCTTATCCCACTCGGTGCCGACGAAACCCTTATAGCGATTTTCGGTGAGCGACTTATTCCAGATGCTTGGTCTGCGTTGAATTTCTTCAATAAGTTGTGGCACTTTATTCTCATCCATGTCGAACAATGTCGCGGGTATAATGAGAGTTTGCCGGGAACGCCGGGAAACGCATTTCAAACCTCACGGACAGTGCGGCATTGCCAAATTTCGTCAGGTTGCGTGCGCACGAGCTCAGTCGCGAATCGGTCGGTAACGTAGGTAGGCTCTGAATAACGAGCTGCCCGGATGTATGTCGATCGAACATAACTGCTCATGCGCGACGAGCGTTGATCGGTGTTGATCGGAAGAGCTCGGAGTAGACCGAGGAGACACGAATGAGGCTCGAGCGGATCTCGGACGTCGATCGGGAGGAGCTCGGACGCACTCGGACGTCGATCGGGGGGAGCTCGGACGACGCTCGAGCGGATCTCGGACGTCGATCGGGGGGAGCTCGGACGACGCTCGAGCGGATCTCGGACGTCGATCGGGGGGAGCTCGGACGTAGTTCGGGGGGAGCTCGGACGACGCTGGAGCGGATCTCGGACGTCGAGCGGGGGGAGCTCGGACGACGCTCGAGTGGATCTCGGACGTCGTCGAGGGGAGCTCGGACGTCGTTCGGGGGGAGCTCGGACGACTCCCGAGCGGATCTCGGACGTCGATCGGGGGGAGCTCAGATGACGCGCGAGCGGATCTCGGATGGTTAAGGATGTGTACTATATAACATCTATAATCTATACAACGGGTGGGCACGAGAGTGCTGTAGATGAAGGTTTGTTTATATAACTGGTATATTTTTCATCGCGTTGTATACATGTGAAAAATTGTATACATTATTATGTTTTTAAGGGTTCTCTCAAATTATAAGTGAACTCTCCAACTTCGCCTCGGGCAAAAATTACGCGCAGTCTGCGACATTCTTTTTGACCTCCCGAGGGAAGTATACTATATTTCTTCATGCAAGGGAGGATAAGCAGCAACTTCCCTCCCGCTTGCAAATGAAAGGTTATATAGCTTGGATGCTGGCCCAACTGGCACGCGATTGCACTCGCGCCTTTAATAAACAAATTTAAATTGAACAAATCTAGTTGAGGCGCATAAAGCGTTTCTCAAATTTTAAAAAGTCTATCGATAAAACTATATATTAAAATAGCGATGACATTCAGTTATAGAAAAATATAATTAAAATATCGAATTCTCCCTGTATGCTCCAGCGGAAATAGACATCAGTCTGAATGTTCTCATTATTCAATAAGGCGCGTTTCGATTTATTCTCGAATAATATCCATTTCAGTGTTATCATTCAATTATAATTTCGATTGCTATAAACGCAATGATTTATTTTTGTATATGTTATACTTGATTTTCTCTACATGCACTGTCAGATTGTCAATTCAAATTTTTCCCTCTAGAATACAAAATAATGTAATAATTCTTATAGTAATCTTTGTATCTCTAGGAATATAAGAAACATGCACGTTTTCGATTATATGCATCAATATATTACAGATCTAAGGCCTTGTAACAACTGCTTAGAAAAACACGGTCACGCTCTGATTTTCGGAAAAGAGATGCGCCTCTATTTTAGACTTTATATAATTAAAGTATCGTAAACGTATCAGAATGGCTGACCTCTTCACCTTTCCTAAGCAGCTACACGGTTTTCTTAACTCTACATCGTACACCTTCGTGTCAATTGTACAGAACTAAATACCTCACTTCTCCTTTTTTATATCAATTCATGACACTCACTATACAAGCACCAATCGCTCGAGGTCGCTCGGGGTACCTCGGGGCCGCCCGATGCCTCTTGGGGTAGCCCGATTCTGCTCGGAGACGCTCGAAGTCTCGAACAGATCTCGGGCCATGGACGGAGCTCGATGGGGCTTCGGGCAATAATCGGGCGGGCCTCGGATTATTGCGATTTATTGCGTTTTCCAATGGGCATAACGGATCGATCTATACGAGCACTCCACGAGTACTGCGTGAGGGAGCAACCTTGCTTCATTGGGAACTTTGGATCGCTTCGAGATATTTTCATACATGTTTTTCAGATTTGAACAGACCTTAACTGTGTCAAAGCTCGAGTTGACCTCGAACGATGCTCGATGGAGCCTCGGGTGATTCTCGAGCGGACATCGGACGGCGCTGGAGCGTACCTCGGATTATAGCGAATTATAGCTTTTTGCAATTGAGGACACGGATCGACCTGGGAGCACTCCAGGTTTACCATTGGGAATTTTGGATCACTTCGAGATATTTTCATATATTTTTTCAAATTTGAACAGACGTTAGGTGCGTCAAACAGTTCACACGTCTCTGTTAGGCTAGAATTTTTGGTCGTGACTCATTTTCAAACTCATGTCAAACTTGACTTTGGGTCGACTTTTGGGCCACTTTAAGACGAGTTTGAGACTGAGTCGCGACCAAAAATTCCAGCCTTATATATCCCAATTATCTCGAAGCGATCCGTACTCCCAACGAAGCAAGGTTTCTCACTTTACGCAGTAATCCCGTAGTGTTCTCAGATTGTTCCGTTTATCGATTGGAACTCGCTATTAATTGCAACAATCCGAGGTACACTCGAGCGCCATCCGATTTTCGATCGAGTATCGTCCGAGGCCCGCCCGCACATCGACCGCGGCCTCATCGACCATCGTCCGAGGTCCGCTCGGACAATTAGGCAAGAAATCTACAGTCGTGGGTACTTTTGCCATTGAGTGTATTCACACAAGTCTCTTCCTCTCTCTCTCTCTCTCTCTCTCTCTCTCTCTCTCTCTCTCTCTCTCCCTCTCTCTTACACTCATTTAAAAAAACAAGTATAAGTGTTTGCATATGTATAGAGTTATACGTGCTTTGATGTTAAAATACAAACAGTTAGTAAATTGACAACCTACATCGAAAAATACTCTTCTCTAGTAAAAATACTATTCAGTAGTAAAAACACCAACAATAACGGCTTGTGCATAGTAAATGTTGTATATGAACAACTGAAAGGTTGAAAAGCGAATCCCAGCAATCTGAAGTGGATTTACAAGAAAACTTATCTTCATTAGAAAACACAACTTTAAGCGCCACAAGTTAATGCTATAACGACACCAACAACCTTGCCTAGCCTAAATTATAATCATTTTACATTTATATGACACTCACAAATAAATTAATAAACTTAATGAATTGAACCTGATTGGTGAATACGAACCTGAGGCGCAATATTACTACGCACGTGCGTTAACGACTAGGGCATGCAACGAACGCACCGAGCTTAATACGAAACTTTATTATTAGATATTAAGAATTTCTATTACATAATTGGCAGTTTTTAGTGACTTACTATCAAATGAAACGATTTTTGCAATTTTTTGGCAATCGTGATTCTGGGAAAACTCTTTCGTCGTATTAATGCTTTGCTGCAAGGAGCTGCACTTCGATGTTTCAATATCAATGACAATTTTCTACTTCATATACATTTACTTTTTCGTATTAAGCAAGCTGGTTCGATTTCAATAAATCAGCTCTCGCTTAAAGCTTGAATCATGGCACTATTGCTATGCGATTGTGCACACGCGTTTAAGAAATAAATTTCAATTGAACAATTCTATTTGAGGCGTATAAGGCGTTTGTTAATTTTCCATAAGAGTAGTAATGAAACTATATATTAAAATACTGGTGACATTCAATTATAAAAAAATATAATTGAAATATCGAATTCTCTCTGCATGCCACATGGTGAATAGAACTTAATCTGATGTTCTCTTTAATTAATAAGCCGAATTTCGATTTACTTTCGTGTAATATCGATTTTAGCGTCATAACTTAATTACATTTTAGTTTCTTATTATAAATTCAACCATTTCTATACATTACTCTGCATGCATGATCAAACAATTTTATCAAATTGTTCGCTCTAATCACCCGCAATACGTCATACAATAGACATAAGAGCTCGCTAGAGTGTAAAGCAATATGATAATTCTTATACTTTTCGTTGTGTCTCTAAGACTACCAGAAATGTGCACGTTTTCTACTATATTCAACATATTACAGATTTAAGGCTTTGTAAAACTTGCTCACGAAAGCGGGCACGCTTGGACTTTCGGAAAAGAGATGCTCCTCTATTTTAGACTTCATGTACATACTACAGTTTCGTACATGTATCAGAATCGCTGACGCCTCTACCATTATTATCGGCAGCTATTCGATTTTCTTAACTTCACATCGAACAGCCCGGTGTCAATAGTACAGTACTAAGTACCTTAGTGCTTCTTCTTTTTTATGTCAACTCGTAGCGCCCACTATACAAGCACCAATTATTAAAATCGCACGGTTTGGATCCCGCTCATTATTTTATTTTGCGCGGGTATACATGGGATTGTGCTCTCAAACATACTCAAGTAGAGTTACAATTATTCACCGATATCGATATGGTGATATTTATTGAACATGGTATACGGGGAGGTCTTTCACAGTGCTCGGAAAGGTACGCGAAAGTGAATAATAAGTATATGCCTGATTATGACCCATCAAAAGAGTCAAAGTATTTAATGTACTTTGATATTAATAATTTATATGGATGGGCAATGAGTCAATCACTGCCTATCGGAGGTTTCGAATGGGTGGAAAACGTTGACTTTGAAAATGTACCCGATGACTCGGAAATTGGATATATTCTCGAAGTTGATTTGACCTACCCTGAAGAAATACACAACAAGCAGAAAGATCTCCCACTGTGCCCCGAGCGAGCAGTTCCGCCCGGTTCAAAACAACCGAAATTACTCGCGAGATTAAATGGCAAGAAACGGTATGTCATACATTACCAAAATTTAAAGCAAGCGCTCACCCACGGTATTATTTTAAATACAATTCATAGGATCCTAAAATTCAAATAATCTCCATGATTGAAATCTTATATTGACTTGAATATCAAACTCCGCACAGTCGCGACAAATGATTTTGAAAAAAATTTGTATAAATTGATGAACAATGCGATATTTGGGAAAATCATGGAGAATGTTCGGAAAAGAGTGTATGTAAGCATTAAAAATAAATGGGATGGTAGATATGGCGTTAAAGCGCTCATATCAAAACCAAATTTTCATCGAATAGTTATATTTGGTGAAGGCTTGGTCGCTATACAACTTAGAAAATTAAAAGTAGTTATAGATAAACCTATATATGTCGGAATGGCTATTTTAGATATTATTAAGACTAAATTGTACGAGTTCCATTACGATTATGTTTTAGAAAAATTTAAAGAAAAGGCGAAATTGTTATATACTGATACCGATAGTTTAATTTATGAATTTAAGTGTGATGATGTATATGATTGTATGAAACGCGATATTAATATGTACGATACGAGTGATTATTCCAAACATAATGAGTACAGTATGCCGCTAGTCAATAAAAAAGTTTTAGGGTTAATGAAGGATGAATGTAGCGGAAAGATAATGACCAAGTTTGTCGGACTCGGGTCAAAAATGTACGCGTTGCGTGTGTTAGGCGAAGGTGAGAAGAAGAGAGCGAAAGGTGTGAAATAAGTCGTCGTCCGAAGTAGACATTGAAATCTCTTCAACTCGAACTCGTATATATACCAAAAATATACCATATGCAGCAAAAATCTTCCTTACAACTCTTCAACCATCACTCGTTTCACCATATTAGTCTTCAAGTAATAAATCTTTCTTGTCGATCTATGTATTGTACTTATCTTCAAAGCCCAACCCTTTAACAAACACTTTATGTCCTTTTTGACGTAAAATTTTTTCAATCAAGTAAACATTTATAAAATCCGCCTGATATTCGATTTCCATCCTTGTCTTCTAGTAAATATGTGACTGGACTCGTTTTCTTAACTTGTATTATTTTAAACACTTCAGTTGTCCAATTTGGTGTATACCCCTTTCCAAATATATGTTTAAATTTACTAATACGAACTTGTTGACCTGGTTTAAACTTTGGATGAATCTTTTCGTTCACAATTACATTATACACACGTTCCAATAGTTCTTTTTTATTGTCTTTATTAACATCTTGCAGCTTCATTTTAATAGTACGATGTGTGCT
This sequence comes from Trichopria drosophilae, assembly GCA_030407085.1. Taxonomy (NCBI): domain Eukaryota; kingdom Metazoa; phylum Arthropoda; class Insecta; order Hymenoptera; family Diapriidae; genus Trichopria; species Trichopria drosophilae. Next base: position 79,820,071 of record CM059583.1, read on the forward strand.
ATTGTTATAATCATTAACAAAGTCTGGTAAGATATGGAGCCATTGATAATTACCATGAAGGCTAAACTGTGGCCACATTTTATTTTTCAATGTACTATTAAAGCGTTCGCAAATTGATGCATTTAGATTACTGTACGTAGAATATAAATTGATATTACGTTTTTTCATTAAATTTTCGAATTCAGAATTATAAAATTCTTTTCCATGGTCGGTATGTAGATTTTTTGGAATTCGACCAATTTCGAATATCGATTTCATGGCAGCTGTGACGTCGTCACCAGTCTTTCTTTTTACTGGGCGGGCCCACACATACTTAGAGAATGTATCGATGACAGTTAACAAGTATTTGTAACCCTTATTTTCATCTGCATATAGAATCATTTCTACAAGATCAGCTTGCTAAGTTTCATCTAATCCGCGAATATCTACTCGCCGTCTTGTATAATTTTTTCTTGCTGGTTTATGCAGCTCCTTCGCACGGCTTCTCTCCTCTCTTTAGAAGTCATTGTTGTTGAACAGTTAAGGCAACGTCTTGACGTAATACGTCTTGCTGCTGTTGAAGCAAGGAGAACATGTTAATGCATGCAAGTCTCACTCTGTACTGACTTGTTACAACATTTTTTGTTTATTCTTAAAATCATTTATGCTTATAAAACAATCAAAACCTTTTCTTTATCTTCCCTCTTCTAATTCACTGTCTTTATCTATTACTATAAAGCCATGCTTATCTGTCCAACATTGCGCACATATATCTTTGAAAGTGTTAAATGTCATATCCGTATTGACATGATCATTATACACATGCTTAAGATTCATTTCATCCTGCCTAAAGAGAACCAGAAAGTTTACATTATCTCGAATAAGATGCTTGGGAACACAAGCATACGTTTGACTGAGATAAAAGCAATCGACGCAATTATGTCTACCCATACAAAAGAAGGATCTAATGTTATCTTGCTTCTCGCATGCAACATCATCAAATATAATAATAGAGTTCGGCCTAGCATCGGAGGGTGGTACTACCTGCTCATTATCGTGAAAAGGAAAGTATCCAATACCCTCCACAGAGTCGAGTAAGTTTTGTAAAAATTGATATTTCGGTTGATTTAATGATTTCGAATATACACATATATTCTCAAACTTTAATCAATTTTGATCGATGATTAGACTGAGTAGTGTATTTGTTTTTCAGCAATTAGACGGGCCACAGAAAAGTGCACGTATACTATTTGGCAGCAACTCCCCATGTCGTTTATCATTAGTTAAATTATTTTGAACAGACGATGTTATATCATGAAAATTGATGATTGGAATTTTTGTTGGTTGTTTATGAAATAGCATTTTGATAATAACTGAACATAAAAGTATAAGTAGCGCCTTTATATGTAATGTCGGTCATTAACTGTTTGATATTTGAATGATGCACATCTTAAAATGATTACATATGTAAGTAGAAACAAGGAGCAAAATCGGATAAAGAGTGGGAATGGATTGGTCAATTCTTTAATTAATAAATTACCGGTTACTTCATATACCCGGTTATCCGTACTGCGGGCCTGGTACAAAATTAAAGCAACGATTAGCAAGAGGGGACTCAGAATTAAATCCGTTAGATAAGGCTTGCAAGGAACACGACATTGCTTATTCCAAAACTCGTGAAAATCCCACCGGTAGAAGCGAGGTCGATCGAATATTAGCGGAGCAGGCTTGGAAGCGAGTTTTACAAAAAGACGCAAGCATTGCAGAAAAGGCGGCAGCTTGGGGTGTTGCAAACACAATGAAACTAAAAAGTATATTAGGCATGGGGCTGAAAAAGAAGAAAGCGTCAAAAAAGAAAACAACATCATTGAACAACATTATTGCGGCTGCTAAAATGTCAATGTCACCCAGTAATAATGTTCAAAATGTTCTATCGAGTGCTTTGAAAAGAAGCCGGTGGCAAGCAATTCATACATAAAACTCGACAGCTATCGATACCTGCAAAGGTTGGAGGATTCTTGGCATTCCTAGCACCCATATTTGCTGGATTAAGTGCTATAGGTGCATTAGCCGATGGCACAGCGGGTATAACCAAGGCTGTTATTGATGCAAAAGCTGCTCAAAAGCAGTTACATGAAAGTGAAAGGCATAATCGTGCTATGGAGACAATAGCTATAGGTAAAATCTTAAACCTTATAAAAATGGTCTAGGTTTAGAATTAAAACCATGTAAAACGGGATTAGGTGTTAAATGTAGAAAAAATCGAAAAAACTTGTAAAGCTACCACATCGAGCACTCACCGATGCAGATATATTAAAATATTCGAAAGAAGCTGGAATTCCGAATTTTAGAGGTGTCTTTATGCGTAATAATTTACCAAAGAAGCCCCAAGTTAATGAATGTGCAGTCAGAAATTTAGACGACGCAAGCGGTCCAGGGACACATTGGGTAGCATATCGAAAACGTGGTTCTAAAGTCGTTTATTTTGAAAGCTTTGGAAACCTCACCTCACCTGCTGAGTGGGGAAAAATAGCTCGGTGTTGGTAGCATTATGTATAACCGTGAAAAATTTCAAGACTATACCACCGTTGATTGTGGGCATTTATGTCTCAAATTTTTATGCAATCAGCTGTTTTGTCCAAACAAGTATCAGTTGTATAAATCTATTGCATAAAATGTTATGATAATTAGTGTAATTTGAACAACCAGTATGAATGATACTTTTACGTCGACGCTCTCGGGACAGTCTTCAGTATTGGAAGCGCAATACTTTCCACCTATTGAACTTTCACCGCAGATGAATTATGCATTGGGCTTAATTGAACTTTTAATGTTTAATTCAACCCTAAATGTTGACGTTAATAATAAATTTCATATTGGTAACTATTAAATTACTGTGCCGATCGGGAGCTATGAAATTGAGGATGTAGTAGAATATATTAGAAATAAGCCATCAGAGTATAGTGATATTACACTAGATATAAAACCCAATAATAATACCTCATGTAGTGAAATCAGGTCTAATCAAAACATTGATTTTACACCAATCGATTCGATTGGGCGAACATTAGGCTTCACTAGACGAATTTTGGAAGCAAACAAGGTGCACATTTCAGATTTTCCAGTAACCATAATTAAAGTTAATGCACTACGCGTAGAGTGCAATATAACTGCGGGCGCTTACATTAATAGCAGTAGAGCGCATACGATTCATGAATTTTTTCCTACTGTGGCACCCGGATATAAGATTGTGGAAGTGTCGAATCATGTCATTTACTTACCTGTTGTCGTCAGATTAATAGATCATATTCAATTTCGTATTGTTGATCAGAACGGTGAATTGGTGAATTTTTTTGGTGAAACAATTACAATACGACTACATTTTAAATCTACGTAACAATGGGTATTATGTACAATGGTCAGACCCTTAATAGTTACTATAATAATAAACCATCATGGACAAAACATATCAGTCGTCATCAAATTCGCAAGACGTTAACACATCGAAACGTTCTATTTCTGAAAAGCTTGGGACTCAAGTTACATCATCACCACAATATCAAACAGTGAATAATAAAAACTGTCATTGCCGTTGTTGTATTTGCTTGTTTATCGCACGTTATGACAATAACAATAATGGAGGATCCAATACTCAGCATTCAAAACCCAGTCGTTTTCGACGAATCTATCGCTCATTACGAGCTGCATGCACATCAATGTTGCAATCCAAGTTTGGCAAAAATGATGAAAATCGCATTGATGTGCAATATCAAGATTTATGTATTTTACCATGTAAGAGTTTGATACATGTTAGTGGGAGGTTGACCAAAACCGATGGAACTAATGCAAATAATACTAATCTAACATCTAACGCAATCTGTCATTTATTTGATAAGGGGCGGTATGAGTTGAATGGAGTTGAAATTGATCGAAATAAAAATGTTGGTATTACTAGCTTGATGAAGGGGTATCCTTCTTACACACCAAATCATGAACCCGTTTTAATCAATGCAGGTTGGATATCTAGTTCAAATCTAAAGATAACAAATGATAATGGTTATTTTGATGTGATCATGCCTCTGAGTATGATTCTCGGATTTGCTAATGATTATCGTAAGATAATTGTAAATGCGAAGCATCAACTTGTTTTAACAAGATCTAAAGACGATGATAATGCAATTATACAAAATGTGGACGAAAATTATAAAATTGAGATGAATAAAATAGAATGGTTAGTTCCATATGTCACGTTGGCTGATAGGGAAAAGATACAGCTGCTGCGTTTCATTGAAAAAGATCCTTGCATATCTTTATGTTTCCGTACATGGGAACTTTATGAATATCCTCTATTGCCGGTAACATCATCCCACGTGTGGTCTGTGAAAATAGCGACACAACTAGAAATGCCACGATATATTATTATTGGATTCCAAACGGCTAGAAAAAATGACAAGGCGAGAAATGCAAGTCTATTTGATCACTGCAACATTAGTAATGTTAATATATTTTTGAATTCAAAATATTATCCGTATGGTAATTTAAACCTTGATATTGCAAATAACCAATTTTCTTTATTATATGATATGTATATCAATTTTCAAGCCAGTTACTATAATAAAAATGTTACTGGCAAACCTATATTGAATAAATCAATATTTTTAGACAAAGCTCCATTAATCATTATTGATTGCTCTAAGCAGAATGAAGCTGTAAAACACGCACTTGACGATGTTCGACTCTAATTTCAATCAAAGGAAAATTTTCCTGCAAACACTTCTGCTTATTGTTTAATTTTACATGATCGCATTGTAGAATATAACTCCACAAGTGGAAATGTAAAGAAATTGGTTTGAGAGGAGGGGTAACCATTATTGCGCGTGCATCAATTAATGAATAAAGCGCGGTTATACTTTAATCACTAGTGAATCAGTTTCATAGGAAATGGAATACACTGTAGACGGGCAGGGATTCCGTGGGGCTGGTAATCGGTTCATACCGAAGGTCTATAATAAATATTATCGACAGTGAAATTGTGACTTATGTGTTTAAACCACCATATCAATGGGTGTGGTTACCTTTACACTACAAGAGAGTCAATAACTGGTTGATGCATAATTTTCACGATTTACCATGGCAATCTGCCGACGTACCATTTGACGCTATAAATGAAACTTTGGAGGATATCGATGCAACATTCTTTGAATACTGTCTCTGGAAATGCCGGAATCGCGATGTAATTGTCGTGTGCTTACATGTGGATTTTGGTGAATAGCTGCTAGTACAGCTACTTCGTTAGCTTCTCCTGTAACTGTTAATCTTCGCTTCCTTTTTTTCATTTGCACGCTGCCATCAGAGTGAAAGGCATTCACAACTTTGTAAAAAAAAGAACGCGAGCGAGCATTATCTGGAAAACGCTCAGCATACAACGCAACAGCATCGTCAATATTCCTCTTACATTCACCATAAATAAGAATCATTTCGATTTTTTCGGGAACTGTAGCAGGATTCATTTTTAACTTGCAATTCGATTTAAGCAATCAAGGGTAGACAAAAAATAGTCACGTAAACGGAAAGTTGTTATTCTAACAGCAAAGTGACCTCCGACCGAATTACTACCAATACAATGGACTTCAAAAACAGTCTTACACTGAGAGACCGTGAATACTAAATTTTAATATGGGGATTAGAAAGTCGCGATATCCATTTACTTCCCTTCAGGAAAGTAGAGAAAAATGTAGGTGAACTGGTTACGTGTGACTCAACTTATGTATAAAATGATATGCTACTTTATTTTCGAGTTATGTCGCCCTCTAGCGTTATGTAACAGAACCGGCGCCGGTGATGGCCGAAATGCAAGCGATGTATATGTATGAAACCACGTGTGTTCTCTCGGGGTCCAGTAGATGGCGACGAAATCCCCAAATGAAGTAAGAGTTTCGTTTTGTTTAATAGAAGCTGGTTTGACCGTCAATGCTCAGCTTATTTATTCTCATTTCGGAAAAAACATACAGAGAGAGAATGAATGAGCTGAGTGAAGGGACATGACGCGTTTTTTAATGGATTGCGTGATGTCCTCTTTTTGTTTATTAAATAATAAATTTAAAACCTAAAATGTAATTTTATTGAAGGTAGAAAACTTATTTATAAAATTGCTTCCATATTGTATGCACAATTTTTATGTAATCAGTTTTGATTTTTAATATGAAGAATATCAATTATTCATAATCTTAATTTTTCGAATGGACATTATTAACATTTCATATTCAGAATAACAATTTTCGCAATTGATATTACTAAATTCTAATATTAAAAATTCTAATATTAGAATTTTTAATATTAAATTTTCATAAAGGGATCAAATTGTCCCTATTTGCCCCCTGGATGCCCCCCTTCGTATCGAACAACTTTCATCCGACAACTTTTTTGATTCTGTGCATAGTTCTCGAGGTATTTCAATGTCTTCGGATAAATTTGGATTTTTATCGATTACAGCGCCACCTGTGAACCAAAATGCAATAGCTCCTAGGTCAAATTGGTGTACTTTTTTCCGGAGAATCCAAATCTGCAATAAAAACTGGGGTTTCCTGTTTAAGTTTTATTGTTTTTGCCCCCACTCCATCCCCAGGGGATGGGGGAGGGGGTAAATTTAATTATCACTGGATGCCCCCCTTCGTGTCGAACAACTTTCATCCGACAACTTTTTTGATTCTGTGCATAGTTCTCGAGATATTTCGATGTCTTCAGATAAATCGGCCACCCTGTATATTAACCCATGAAATAACATATCTCAATTTCAAGCATGTGCTTAACGAGAAAGACTCTTGCACTTTTATATCCTAAAATTTCAAGGTTTCAGAGATTTTCCCATATAAAGCACTATTATCTGATTTTTGTTTAGTGCAAAGATTTACTATCAGTTAACAAGTTTTAGAATGAACAGTCATAATGAAAATTTGTTATTATTATTAATTAAAAAATTAAACAAACGTAAAGCCACTTAAGCCGTTTTTCGGAAGGTCGAATAAAATACTCAAAAAACAATTATATTAGGTTCAATTACAAATAGTAAATTATATAATATATATCACGCAAAATTTTCTGTAAGTTTTTATTTAAAATTTATAAATATACATATTTTTTATTTAAATTAACACAGGTTTTATAAGTTATTTTAACAAATTCATGTATAATTAATATTCGTCCCTTATATTCTCTGATTGTTCATTATTATTAATCGCAGATAATGTTAAAATATTATGATAAATTCTTAATTGGTTTCAAAAAACGAGTGAGATATAAAGGATCCTTTTATTATCATCGCTAATCCCAATTAGTGAAGATTTTTTAAAGACAGTATTTTCTTTTTGTTCGCATGAGGTTTAAAAACTTGGAACTTTCCTGGACTACCGTAATAGTCTTGAAACGCTAAAAGAACTCCTATTGCAGAAAACACTAGTTTCACATATTTTTGTACAGAAAATTTGCTTCCCTTTATTATTTCGACATTTTGAGCCGGAGTTTTTGTGGTTTGAGCTATCACCAAGACCTCTTTCGCATCGAAAATACGATTTAAACAAAAAAATACCTTAAAAAATCGTGTTTTTTTTAAATTGAAAATTAGGGTAGGAAGGGGTGGTTTTTTCAAAATTTTCAATACGGATTCTGAAAGAGCACCCTCTAAAATACCCGTCTGCAAAGGTTCCGATGTTTTTTAAGCATAAATAACAAAGTTGTCCGAGCTTAAAGTTGACGGACACAAACGGACAAATTGGGTCAATAAGGGTTAATATTCTCTCGACCACGCAACTGAGTAAAATCGTATCTTGTTCTGCTTTAGAATCAAGAGATCAAAACTCTTGAAAAATATTCTTTTGTTTTTGTCGATTAAACTTTACACAATAGTTATGTTTACAACAATTAGTAATTTGTTTAAAGATTTTACGAGGAATTTCATTTCCACTGCTTGAAACATGACATGATTCCTGATTTTTTTTCATTTATCCGGGCGTACACGTTTTTTAACCCAGAGCATTCTGCTGCAGATGAACTGAATTCTGTTATAGAAAATGAAGACGAACTAACCGACTTATCCATAATAAATCGAAAAACTATTGTGAAAAAAACAGCGCGACGCATAAACCGATGTAAGTTGAACAAAACACAGAATTTTCTGAAAATTTCTGCTGGCTGAGAACCGCCGTATCCTCTCTCTTAGACACTCCCCACTATCGCTTCCTTCCCGGCAACATTCGAACGGGATTGGCTGATTTCGTCAGTTTGCCGAGACCCCTATACCGCATTCGGTCGTGGACGAAAAACTATATTGTAGCGAGGAGCGACCACGAGTGGGGATATGGCGACTCTCGGTCGGCGAAAATTTCAGGAGTGTTTTTGTTTGGGCGGCGCATAATTTTAATGGAATATTATAGTTTAGAGTGTAATTAATACGATAGTGACAATCTTTGAAAGAACGGCTTAAGTCGACTTAAGCTGTTTTTTCCAGCGATCGGTTCGGGAAACGGTAAAGTTGTCCGAATGAAAAATTGTCCTCTTGTATAAATGTTCGAAAGTATCAGGTATAGGACAGAAAAAAGAGCGGGATAAAGAAAAACTTAACTCCGTCTCTTCGGAGCATTTCCAGAAAGCCGACCTTATTATCGGCGGCGCCTGATTTAGCGTGGTTTCCAAATTCCGACATTATCGACCATTTACAACTTCATTTTATTAATATACAATTACATTTTCATGTGACTTTGTATATAATAATTTGAAGTTGTATATATTAAGATTTGTTAATACTTCATGTACCATAACAATACATTGCCATTTATTTTCATTTATGTCGTGTTTAGTAAAAATGTTAAACTGCTCTAAAAATATCTTGTTTTAAGTAGACGCGTTTTGAAATTTTAGCACATTAACTGATTTTCACAGTAAATCGATCTCAATCCATTTAGTACCTTTGTGGACCAGAAATGATGATGCAGTTCTGAATCATGTCATGAATTGGTTGTAATGACCGACTGAAATACTAGACTCTGATGGTCGGTAATGTTGAAAAATGCGTTGATAAATATTTTCATGTGTAAATACAAAGCATTATAAGTAATTTAAAACGTGCCACTGCTTACGACTAATGGTTTGTTTAGCTTTAATTAATTCAGTAGTATTTACATTGATATATTTCACTTTTACCGCAATAAAATTTCGCTGTAAAGCGAGTTATGACAGTGAAAACATAACATTTTACTTTACGATAATGCGAAACCTCACTTCAAGGAGAGTGATCCGATTGGCACTTTATCTTGAAATGAAATTTCAATCTAATATAGTGAGTTTTCACTGTAGGGATTTTAGAGCGAATAGATCACCTATCGTACAAGAGATGTTACCTGGATGTTAAATGTGGTGATGGATATGTCACATATATGTAACAGCTCATATATGACAGCTCTTGAGCTTCATAATTTTGAACTTCATACTTATCCAGATGATTTAAAGCAAAAGTTCACCATTTAAATTATCAGAAGAATTTACACGTGATACGAATTAATTTTGACTGATATGCAATTCTAACTCTTTAAAGAAATACCTTTATTACATGCAAAAGTACTTGTAATATTTTTAATTTATTAACTATTAATGTATGAAACTAAAACATTATAAATGCATAATTTTATTCTGATGACATAATTGATCGATGATGCTTGATGATGATGTTGAGGAATGCGTAAGTTGAAGAACTCTCTTTCTTCTGAGTATTTGTTCCGTCAAATTCCTTATGTTAATCAAAGATACTTATTATGAGGTGACTAATTACAATTATTATTCCTTGCTACATGCATCGAAGTGACATATTCTAACATGGCAACGCTCGGTTTAGGCAGAAAAATCGTATTCAACCCTCGGGAAGTTAAACAGACAAACATTCCTCACGTGCTTGCCGGCCTCGCCTTCGGCTCGGGTGGCAATCTTGCACGTGGGGAAGACTTGTCTAATTTCCTCCCCGTCATGAGTAATATACTAATTGCTCCTTGTATTGCGGGAGCAAAAGAGTACGCTCTCGTATGAAAAAATAGTATGTGCAACAAGGGAAGAGGTGTTTGTGGACTCATGCGAAATGTTAATACTTCATGTTTACATGACGTATTAAGAAATTTTAATTTATACCATTACCATACATTGACATTTATATTCTCTTATCTTGTTTTGAGTACTCAGTTTTTGAAATGTTAGCACATTGACTGATGTTCACAGTAAATCTTCATGCAGTTAGTACCTTTGTGGACTAGGAATGATGAAGGGGTATAGATCACCTTTCAAACAAGCGATATTACTTGCTAAACGTGGTATTGAATGTGTCACATATGACTGCTCTTGAGCTTCAAAATTTTGAACTTCAAACTTATCCATATAACATTTGAAACTTGTCATCATTTGAAATGAAATGAATAAATCGAAAACATCGATTTTACAATTATGATAATACTTGCTAAGCAGTTTCCGTTATTAAAATTCAGATAGCCTAATCAAATGTCATGTGCAGTACTATTCTGATAGCAAAGTTGAAATTAAGTATTCAGAGTTTTTGGAGGTCACTAATTAGAAATCTGACCTTATATTTTTAATATTAAAAATGGAGAATCCACAATGAAGCGGAAAAATGAAACATAATACAGGTGTGTCTACATTGAAAAATCTGAGTTCTACAATTTTTTAAATACAACAGATAATTTAAAACGACAAGGAATTAGAAATATATCTTGCTTTGCATTTTTCTACATATTACAGATATGACGGTCAAAAGTTATTTAAAATTCAAATTTACTTAGTTGCCAGTTTTAAAATGAATTTGAAAATGCTGCAGTAAATCTTGGTAAAATATCGTAATTATACCATTTAATTGGATGTAATAAAAGCATTAACTTCTTGTCATGTATTTTTGGGACATTTTCGAATGCCCAAAGACAAATATTTGAAGTAAAGGGAAAAAGTTGAGGGTTTTTTCACTTCAAAAAGGACCCCGCACACTTTAGCTTGATTTGCGGGCCCGGTTAAATTTCCTGAAACTTCGCTAAGTTGTAGTCCAGAATAGCCCGAACAAAAGTTCTATATGGTAAAAGCCCCAAAAATCAATAGTTTTCGAGATAAAGTACTATACGATATAGTACGGGCGTACGATATAGGCCCCCGGATCCGAGACTTTCGCATTTATTTTTTATATGCAACAACAATATGCATAGGTTTTTTTGGTCGCTGATTACGAATGTGATAACAGATTTTAAAAATTCAAAATGGCGGATCCAATATGGCGGACGAGTTTTGAAAAATTAAACGAAATCGCTTGAAACTCATTATTCTGGGGTTTTTGGGGTCGCTGATCACGAATCTGATATCAGATTTTGAAAATTCAAAATGGCGTATCCAATATGGCGGACGAGTTTTGAAAAATTGAACGAAATTGCAAGAAACTCGTTACTCGGGGGTTTTGTGGGTCGCTGGTTACGAATCTGATATCAGGCTTTGAAAATCTAAAATGGCGGATTCAATATGGCGGACGTGTTTTAAAAAATTGATCGAAATCGCTCGAAACTCGTTCTTCTAGGGTTTTTGGGGTCCCCGATGATGAATTTGATATCAGATTTGAAATAATAAAATTAGAATAATATTTCCAATAATTAAGAAATAATAAATACACGTATAGCATATAAATGCAATATTTATTATTTACAAATAATAACATATTTATACATTTTTTTTGTAGACGTACTGCGTTTTTACCGCGTTTTTACTTTACTGTGTGTGTCGGCGCGTCGTGAGTGAAACCTTAACATTCATTGCCTGTGGCCTGCATCGGTAATATTTTCAAGCATGGCTAGTGAAGGATATTTCACTTGTGGTTGATGACGAGCATACCCCAAAAACCATAAGATAGAACCAACGCGTGCGCATGAACCGACTGTTCTAGCTCCTGTCTTACACGTACAGTAATAACCCGAAATAGGGGTATCGATATCTTCATCATTTATGTTATGCTCTTCATATCTGTTGTCAGTGACGAACGCTATAAATATTTGGTACTTAGTTGCATTTCTAAATCTTGAATATATTCGAACTCTAATAAGCCCCGGTTCATTCAACAATGTGTCAATGTTAAATTCTTCAGTTTGTTCACGTTGGAGTTTATCCTGAATGTAAGCAGGCGCAAGATTCACTTGATAAACGCCAAATGTTAAATCATGTAAATAATCTAGGGACAGTCTTGGGAAGTGAGGCACATGGTGTTCATTCAACCGAACCCACTGTGCGTTTCGTCTCTCTAAATGATCGTTCTCGACTCTATTTTGAACAACATTAGGATGACGAGACATTTCTATCATTCGTTCTGCTAGTTCTGGAGTTGCTGCAGCCATGTTGATTGGTTCTCTATATTTTATTGAGAATAGCACCAGCAATACGATAAAAATCCCCGATTGTTAATGGCATGGGTAATAGACACAGGTCCGTCTAAGGAATTTAAAAACAGATTTAATATGACCATTTCGCGCCTCTACTACCCATCTTGATTTTGTAATTAGCCTGGAATCATTTGCTGCAAAGGTGTCAAGTTGACGTTGACCACGAAGTAGTAGTGCAGGCATTTTATGCTTGATGCCTAAAAGTTCAAGTAGTGGTATAGCATCTCTATAGCCCCGATCGACAATGATTATGTCGCCTTCTGCAAACCACATTCGAAGAGCTGCAGGATCTGTTTGCATTTCGTTTTCAAGCATAGCGGCGTCATTATTTTTAGAGTCTGAGAAATATGGCCCATGAATATCTAAAATGTAACCATTCGGAGCCACAATAAGGGCTGGTTTAATTAAATGTCGACCTTTATGGACCGAGTAGGACTGTCGGAGTGTTTGAAAGTTACTTGATTTATGTGTATACACGTATGTTCCATCGATAATTGCAATTGCGCGAGGGTCATTAGGGTTCGGATTGTAAAGCCGATTAGCAAAATCAGTGACATGTCTTTCAATGTATTGTTCTCGAGTAATTGCATTTAATCCAATATTTTCTGGTACAAACCTCAACATTAGTGACTTTCGCACATTAGGGATAACTAATGAAACAGCTTGCCGGCTTGTGTATTTAAATATTACTTTTAAAAAATCATCAGATAAGTTTTGGCGCATTTTACATAAAAATGTAAGTAGATGTTTTTTACTTATATGTCGAGTTACATTTCTATTAGGTTCCGGTACAGGGACCAAACGTGAAAACAAAATCTCTAAATTGCTCACGAGATATTGGGCTTAAGCTTTTGAACTCATCTTCTGAGAAACTTTCTTCGTCATCGTAATCAACCTCGTTTATTTTACTTGAGACCCGTAAACCCTGTAAGAAAGCTTGCAACTGTGGACCGCATATACGATAAGGTCTATTGATAAATTCTATTGTATCCATTAGAGGCAGCGGTATAAATCCATTAGCATCTAAATGCTGAGGACAGCATCGAACTGATTGTGGTATGTATATATTTTTTATGACAAAAACGTTAATCCTACAATTGACAGATAACCTCACAAAATTTCCGCAATTATCGCAAAATATACAATTATTATTTCTTTTCAATGTCATTACGTTTAATCTCAAACAGTTTGGATCTTCTTCCAGTTCACGTATCTCTGTATTAATACTTACATTACAATTAAAACATAAACGGCTATCCTCCTGAACATCTTGGGGAGGATGATGAAGATATTCTCGGCGCAGAATCGCGATTTGGCATTTTTGGTTGTTTTCATTGCCAAAAATACGGACCATTACTCGGCGGTGAAATCTTGCGTCACATACATAACAATTTATTCTATTTCGAGCTGCCATTGTTATACATTCTAATAATATATTGTCAGTCTTTACTCTTCAATACACTTATTTTCCCTTACAGATCAAATGAGAAATAACAGAGAATCCAGTATGATTGCAAAAAGATATAACGCATCACATATCACATGGAACGTTAGGATAACATATACAAAATACTGACGAAACGAATGCAAATACGAATCAGATGTCAAAACTAATGAAATGTAGAGCGTAGTATCAAAATATATATATATATGATGCCGAAACAATTGAACATATGGTGTACTTATTCAATGTCAAAGCCTAAAACAACCAGGAATTTGCAGAGAATCTACTTTACCCAGATAAAAACGTGTTATATACAATTGTATTAAACTATAAAGAAATGAGATATAATTATATAACTATATAATTATATAACTATATATAATTACATAGAAATTCAATACAATCTATATATGTGCCGTCAAACCAAGAATTTTATTTCTAAATTGTATTAAATACGAGCGGCGAAGAAATAACATTAATTATTCTCTACATGAGAATTATTTTCAATTATATATGTATATATATATATATATCATAAATAATGATATTATATACAAGTATACATGAATTTTGTCTCTATAGCACTGTATCCATATATATATGTTTGTATATAATTGTATACGAATGCACATGAGTATATACATAATATATAAATGTATACGTATACAACTCTATATAAAACATTCTTGCCGGGTAGCTCAAACAAAAAATGTAAGAAATAGATAACGTAAACTTATAAAATACAGAAACAAAGAAAAGGAGTATTAAATAAGATACTGATCTATTGATAAGTTCTTGTCATAAAAAATATATACATACCACAATCAGCTTGTTGCTGTCATCAGCATTTGAAAATTATTTGCAAGCACTACAAGTATTTGGTACAAGCTTACAAAAAAACTCAAAGAGCAATTATTTTAAGGACCTGAGACTCTGCTGTTATCATCACAATGGTCTACGATAGGTGATTTTTATTTAAGGTAATCCGTTTTATTTTTCAGAAATTGTCGGCCATATGGGATCCGTCATTTTGAATTTTCAAAACCTGATATCAGATTCGTAATCAGTGACCAAAAAAAACCCGAGTAACGAGTTTCGAGCGCTTTCGTTCAATTTTTCAAAACTGGTCAGCCATATTGGATCCGCCATTTTGAATGTTCAAAATCTCATCAGATTCGTTATCAGGGATCCCAAAAAACCCTAGAATGATGAGTTTCAAGCGATTCCGTTTTAATTTTTAAAACTTGTCAACAATATTGGATCTGCCATTTTGAATTTTCAAATCTGATATCAAATTCATCATCGCGGGCCCCAAAAACCCTAGAAGAACGAGTTTCGAGCGATTTCGTTCAATTTTTTAAAACACGTTCGCCATATTGAATCCGCCATTTTAGATTTTCAAAGCCTGATATCAGATTCGTGATCGGCGACCCCAAAAACCCCAGAATAATGAGTTTCAAGCTATTTCGTTTAATTTTTCAAAACTCGTCCGCCATATTGGATACGCCATTTTCAATTTTCAAAATCTGATATCAGATTCGTGATCAGCAACCCCAAAAACCCCAGAATAATGAGATTCAAGCGATTTCGTTTAATTTTTCAAAAATTGTCCGCCATATTGGATCCGCCATTTTGAATTTTTAAAATCTGATATCGCATTCGTAATCAGCGACCAAAAAAACCTATGAATATTGTTGTCGCATATAAAAAATAAATGCGAAAGTCTCGGATCCGGGGGCCTATAACGTACGCCCGGACTATATCGTATAGTACTTTATCTCGAAAACTATTGATTTTTGGGGCTTTTACCATATAAAACTTTTGTTCGGCCTGTTCTGGACTACAACTTAGCGAAGTTTCAGGAAATTTAACCGGGCCCGCAAATCAAGCTAAAGTGTGCGGGGTCCTTTGTTTCACGGATGATATCCCAAGAACTGACTCTGGATTACATATTTTTTATCGGAAAGGAATGGGTTTTAAAATTACATGCATATAATTTGAGAAATTAGCCGCTCGGATGTACAACATAATTCTACGTACCTTTTATCGTTGCCAACGATCTCCTCTTCATTACCATTTGACATTGTGATTGATCATCTTCATCACTCGAGACTATTACGGTCATTATAGTAGTAGATTGTGCAACGAGGGAGCAAAATAGCAATTTGCGCACCGAGTGTGGGAATAGTATATTTCTCACCATAGGAAGAAAATAGACAATGTACATATAACACCAGAAAAACGAATGAATATGAATCAAATTATAAGACTGGCATAAATAAACAATAAATCTGCATTAACTGATCACCAGTCCGTTATTGCTATTTACAATGCGCACTACAATAATCGTACCTTTGCGATGCGACCTCGACTTGTAGTCTGGCTCGTTCGGGAATTATGGGACGCGTGCCTTCACTTTTATGTGTCCCGAGTAATTCCGAAAATATGACAGTATTGAAATTCAAATGCGATTTTCCAATAAGTGACACTTCCGGCTTCCCATAAGATCTTATACTCACTTAGTTCACGCATGAAAGGTGCATCACGGAAGATAGAAATAAAATTATAATTGCAGTTGGATGGTGTCAAAAACCTTATATGCACTGAATCGTTGTTCAATTATAATTTATGAGTCGGTCATTAGAGGGTATCATACAATAACCAGGTAGATTGTTGTGTGTATTAAATATATGTGTATCTTGTGTATGTATATGTACAGTCCGACCTCCCTAATTGATAACATGACGGAACCGAAGGAGAAGTTGAAACTCCATAATTGATAACTTCCCACCTGTCTCCATATTCAATGCACTTCCCCTCACTTTATGCGATGGAGGGGATGCGCGCGCAAGATATACAGCCGGTGCTACAGTACCAAATCACAAATGAAATGTGTGCCAGTGGTTTAAACGAATACATCTGTAATGTTTACAATAACAAAATGAATAGTTACAATAACATAGTTGAATGTAGTTATATGCTTTTCATATGGAAATATATTTGATTTTAGAAATGGGTAACACAGCATGCAGCTTATCCTTGCACATGATAAGAAACAAACGCTTTCACAGGTGGAACTCCTGCTGCATTATTTAGTCCAATCTTGCAGTATATTTTACATTTATATCATTCAGGAAAAATATTGATGGAACAAGCAACAAATTTTAAATTTGATCTAAAAATTTGTTCTTTTGTACTAATAAAACGAACATATCAAATAATGTAGGTTATGTACACATGATGTATACATGTGTGGGTGAACCAATCAACGCCATCAGCCACTAAGGTTTTTCTTCCCTGAAAAGGTTAGACGGTCAGGTGCGGGAACCAGAGTTGCAATTACGGAGTTTTTGACCTTAACAATTATGGAGGTTTTTTCGTTATCATCAGTTACGGAGGTTATCAATTAGGGAGGTCGGACTGTATGTGTAATTTGAAAATTCATACACGGAATTGACACATAAAATACTTCAGTATATAGATCTGTATTTGAAGATGTACACCATTGAAATATGTTCCGAACATACAAATGACCGTGACGACAATATTCTAGCGAATAGTCGGTTTTCATTTATTAAAATTAACGGACGCAAGTAAATCCCGCCCTGCGAATAAAGCGAAAAACAAATAATTAAAAAATTCCAATACACTAAAATTATCTTCGCGATCACACACTTTCACATTCCTTTTATCCCGCCACTTACTATCCTTATAGTCAAATGTTCTCTCCTTTACTTCTGAGAACGAAAGAACTACCCGAGAACGGCTAGTCGAACCGAACTCTTGGTCGAGGGCGGGTACCACAGGCTACCTATAAAGATAGCAAGCGGCGAAATATACCGAACTTTCAAATTGATATGTTAATCATTCAACAGTCGCCGACGTGTACAAATTTGGTCTCATGCATACAATATATTTATAACAATATTGCCACGAATGCATATCTGCTTGTCTTATAATAAACTGCGCTTATCGTCACCTCACAAATTTGAAAAAAGTAGGCCCCTATATCATGCACTTTCCATGCTAATCAAGAGCCTTCCATTCATTCACAATTTTACAGATCGATTTTTTAATTGTAAGCTGATCTATAACCACAATTTCAACTATAATGCCATAAAGGGCATATACTAGGCTGCCATAAATATATTGACCATCTTTTATGAATTTGTTGAGAATTTTAAAACGCCTTTGAAAAATGTACATTAACAAATTTAAAACGATTTTTTAATCGCATCCTGTAATATAATTAATACATCAAAGCGGATATTTTCACAAGAAAGGGTATAAAAAAACTACAAAAAAACATGTGTTACAATAACGTGGTGGCCGCTGTCAGGGAAACCGGGCAAAAGTCAGGGATCTTAAAAATTTGTCACGGAATCAATAATTTTTTCTCTCGAACATTTATTATATATTTTTCTTTAATCGACTTTAATTTTAAGTAAATCTCTTTGTTAATTCTGTGCAAATGTCAGATATAAAGACTTGAAAAATGCCATTTTCATAAGACACCTTGTTAATAGGCACAAAATGTTTTTCATAATTTCTCAACATTGAGATATCCAAATGACTCAAAATTTCCAGGGAATTCATTTTGTATTCATATTAACGTTTATTCATTTTTTCTTCAGAATCTGTTTGTTAATTCTTAACCATACCGTAGAATATTAAAAAAATAGTATATTAAACGTCAAATTGAAAAAATATAAATAAATTTGCATATAAATATGATTAGTATGATATTGTGTAATAATATGTTCTTTCACGTTATGTCAAATGGTTCTGTTTATTATTAAAAATTAATATAAGAAAATGAATGATATTATTAGTACATTATTCAGAAACATCCGACCTTGGCAAAAATGAAGTGTACACTTTAAATGTAAAGGAAATGTACACGAAGGATATGTACTCTTCAGCGAAGCGTACGTATACCTTTCATGTACTTTTAAGTTCCCTTTCGCTTGCCGAGAGTACGGGAGTAAATTTGAACATTTTAAGAGTACTCGCGTACGCTTCATGGAATGTACTTCGAGAATGAATGAAAGGTACGCGTAGATTTTTAAGAGTACACTTTTTATGGACATATTTAAGTGTACCATATTCTTATTAGGAATGAAACAAGGCGTACGGGAGTATATTTAATGAAGCATTATTCGAGATGAAATAAAGCGTACGAATATTTTTTTCGATCATTCATTTTTCTAATCGGATGTAAGTGTACTCCTCTTGTTAAGAATTAATTAATGCATTCATATGCTAAATAAAGCGTTCAGTACGCCTATATAAAAAGAAATGACTCAGAACTTTATACTTTAAAGGTTTTGTAGTAGAGCATGTTCAAGTGATCTTAATATAAAAATATAAACATATGAGGAATATAACAAGTCACCAGATGAAGGTTAGAGGGCGGGAATGTAACAAATGAAATATCAAATAAAATTAGCAGTTTTGATTTATTTATTTCCATATATAGTACGTCGTTTTTCAATTTTGATACATGTACAAGTTTGAATTAAATATTTTATTTAAGAATATTTTTTTTTTTTTTTTTTTCTTTTTTTTTTAGAACAATTACGTTATTTTTATTCATATATGTGTCTAGGCGAAGTGTTTTTATATTAGACTAAATAAAACTGATCCGTTGTGTCATTTTATTCTTTTCAGGATACAAGGATAGAGGATGAACCTCATTTGTAGAGTCATGGGAAGTGCACAAGAACCAAGAGCTTCTGAATTTTTATCAAGAACTGTCAGTTGTGCAGAAGTGATGACAACTTTGTCCACATCCATAGGTGTACCATTGAATACCTTTCAAGCACCATTTGGAGTCAGGTTAGTTTTCAAAATACCTACAAATATTTATTATTAATTTTGAAAATGATGCTTTGTGATTATTTTTTGTCGTCAGGAGGAAGAGCTGCCGATGAGGATGAGATCCTGATTACGCCAGGAACTTGAGAGCGCACAACTGTATAGTAGACGTCCGAACGTGGTGCATCAAACACTGGGTTCTTTCCTGTAGACGAGGACGAGGGTCCCATCCTTATTTCGCATGCATAGTGAAATAGTGCGGTTATAAAGTGCGTGGCCACAGTGTCTCTCGGTTTCTCTCGCTAAAGCTAATTTTACATTTTTAAGTGTTGATTGGCATTTTTAAACGTGCTCTGTTCTCCCCGTTAAATTAATTTTGACAGATTAGTCTCATTTGCTTTATTCCGTTGAAGCAAATATGACAGTGTTGATGCCGCTCCATTCACTCTGATAAATTAGTTTTGATAAGTTTCTTCACGCTCGCTTCCCCTTGGTTAAACAAATTTGACAAATTTAATGTCACTCGCTTTCCCTCGTTAAAACGAAGTTGACATTTTTAAACGTGCTCTAATCTCTCGGTTAAATTGAATTTGACAAATTAGTCTCATTAGCGGAAATAGCGCTGTCATATTGGATTCAGCCAATTAAAGCATATGAGACTAATTTGTCAAATTCAATTTAACCGAGAGATTAGAGCACGTTTAAAAATATACTTCGTTTTAACGAGGGAAAGCGAGTGAGATTAAATATTTTGACCTGGCTGTATTGCTAACACGCCATTGGCCGACCTAAAGGCCAAGCTCGTCTCTCATTGGCTGAAGGCTATAACATGGGATCCCCTATGACCAGGAACAAAAGACTCACACGGTATGTATGTATTAATCTCACTTGAGGTCATCCCCCTTGAACAACCCTCGAAATTTTATCAGATTTCGCGTATCTTTTGTCGGTTTCGAGATAATTAAGAATTTTTAAAAATTTTAACATATAACACAAATATCATATGACGTTATAAACAGTGATCGACAGTGATAGACCAGTGGTCCGTGTCGCGCGCGGTCGTTGATCGCGTAAAACATCCTTGTTGAGGAACAATACATGGATAGGTGACTGATAGAGATCAGCTTTTTTAAAGATAATTTATTTATCTGAAAAAAAGTTTAAACAATATTAAAATTAAATAGTAACCTAAAAATAAGAAAAAAATAAAATTTTTTATTAAAATCTCTTATTGAACACTTTGGGAAACGGTATTTAGTTGTACGTACGTTGGCTGTTAATGTCCAAAATCACTCTTATTGTACGTTTATTGTACTCTTATTGTACACTTCGGGAAGCGGCATTTAAGTGTACGTAGTTTTCGTGTACTCTTATCGTAACGTTCACGAAGGGTACGTACTCTTCATGTACCTTCAATTTCACTCTTACTATACTCTTCGTGTACGCTTCCATTTTTACCAGGGGAGGTAAATGAGTGTATATTCCCGATAAAAACAAAACAGAAGTATATTTAGATAGTTAGGTAAGAAGCGCGTACTGTAAAAAACAATAAAATATGATAATAATATTTCTAAAATGTAACGTTCATTTTTTAGTGTCATTTTTTGTTGATTTGATTTTATCGCGACTTTTTTTTTATATTATTATTTTAACGGGCGTAATCGCCATTTTACGCAGTTTTTCATACGTATTTAATTTGTAATATTTGCGAGAGCTGCAGATCGACTTCAGAAGATGGCGCCATACTTCACATTTGTGTATGAAATGTAGGAACTGCGGAAACCTACACCAAGTACAGCAGCGGTCATGAGTCGATTTCCGCCAGATAAACAATATTTTCGAAACGTAAACAAACAACGTGGCTCGTCTTACTAACAGCGAGCTGCTGCTTGAAAACGAAATCGAAAAATTGTTTGCCGGACGGGGATCGAACTCACGACCTAGGGGCCATTCAAGTATTACGTCAGCAAATTTTTCATCAAATTTGACCCCTCCTCCCCCCCATGTCAGCCTATGTCAAAATTCTTCACCCCCCCCCTTCCCAACTTACGTCAGCTTCTACTGTTCCACCCCCCCCCCCTCCCCCAGCCATTATTATTTAATTATATTAATACTACTGCTATAATAATTTTTCTAATATTTTATTTATAAAATTTATTCTTAAGATTAAATCACATTAGTTTTATGTAACATTTCTTTTATATTGTAAGAGAATCTGCTGATAACTATTATTTAAAGACATTTATATTAGGAACTAGGTTCATGTGACCAGAGACTCGTGAGCCATTCATTAAGTTTGTCGATAACTTGATAAGATTCTTCTTGACTAAGATCAGTATTTTCTTCGAGCACATCCACTTCCCCCTCTGAAAGCCACTCTGCAACTTCGTGCACAGAAATCTAGTTGAATTTGTATATGGTTCACGATCGAATCAAAACTGTCATCGAAACAAAACCTTCATTCGGTAATGAATCATACAAATTCAACTAGATTTCTGTGCACTTTAAAGTTTTGACCGGCCTAGTGACAACACGAATTAACGCGATTGGGTGTACATTAGATGGCATGCAGTTCTATTCGATCTATTCGTTCGGCAGAATGCGATCCTAGCGGCGGAAAAAGGAATTGGGTCATTTTGGACTAATCATATTAGAATTTTTCAAATACCTTCGTTTATCCATATTTTTCTACGAAATAACACTTAGCATTTTCTTAACCCCTGCATAATGAAACAATAATACCTATACGAAGAAACATGCATTATGCTGTTACGTCCCAAATTAGTGCTCTTGAAACAGAGGCACCAATTTTGGACGGTCGAAAGGAGGATTGTCCTGAAGGGACAATCCTGGGTTCGTATGTGAACGGAGGCTGCTGGACCAGGAGGAAAGACGAGGGTAAAATAATTAATGCTCAGGTTCGGAGGTAAAATGTAATTTATTCAACAAGTTCTTTTTTGCACATTCCTTTCCCTATACTCATGAAGGGAGATTTTTCTCTTGGGTTCAGGAGGGGATCCAGGGAGAGGGTCAGGTGGAGGAGGAAGAGGAGGAGGATGAGGAGGAAGAGGAGGAGGAGCCGCCGGGAGCTGACAAAGCTCCGCTAGTCGCTCGCTGGTGACCGGATTACTAGAATTTTTGGGGTCAAGTCCCCTGGCAAAATGGGCGCCCCACGCGGACCACTGGGCCTGTAAGCGAAGACGGGACCGCCTTAGTCGACGGCGCTGCTGGGCACCCTTCACTATAAAAAAAACGAAAATGGTGGTTAATGGGTGGTCGGACCGAGACCGCTTGGATGGAAGTAAAAGGTGGTACGGGGGAGGCTATTGAGGATTGGTAATTGGGAATGTAGAACGGTGGAAAACCGGGAAAAATGGCCTATCACGTGAACGAGATAAAGGTTCCTATGGGTCGATCATGCATCGGAGCGTGTTGACCCCAATTCCATAATCGACCGAGGGGTGGATCGATTCGGGGAGCCGACAACGGGGTGGCTCGACGTGGTTATAAACCAACGTTCGCCGCTCGGAGGTCGATCCCTTTATCGATCCCTAATAAAAAAAAAGGGGTATCCTGCGGGTCGCATTAAAAAGTTACGAAATAAAAAAGTCAAAAACGAATGTTTTTGAAATGTTTTATGCAAATTATCTCGCTCAGGAAGCACTTTTTGGTAAAAACAGTTAGTATCAAAGTTGTAGAGCATAAAAATTTGCGTAATTTGCAATAAGACATTTTGCAATTGGTTAAAAGCAGGCTGAGAAAAGCGCGATGGAAGACGCTAGTTCCGTAATAGGCCTTTTTTATTTCCGTATAAGATCCATAACTAGCGTAAATGTTAGAGTTAGGGGAAGCCACCGTCATGTCAACATTTTAAAAATACGTTATAATAATTTCAAATAGCCTATACAGTTAAAAAATAAAAGAAAATAAATTAGAATCGAATGAAAAATTCTTGAAAAACGAACAAAGTTGGTACATGATTGGTTATTCTTTCAAAGAATTTCTCCTTCAAATCTCATCCAATTCCGCTGAAACTTTTGTTATAAATGCATGAAATGTATAAAGTATTCGACACGAAACCCGTGTTTTCATTACAATTTGCAATTTTTATTAATTAATATTTTTGCGTTAACTTAGCTTGAGTTTCGAAAAAGTTTATCTGTAATTTATAATGAATATTTTTCTTGATGTATCGGTACGTCGGTAACAACGATGTCGCTATATGATAAATGGTAAGGAAAAATAATGATAAGCGACATTAATATTCATATAAATTGTTTTGGAATAAATTTCTCTAAATTATATTTGAAACTTATCCCATTAATGTTATAATATTTAAAAAGTTAGTAAGATGGTTATTCGGTAAAACAATGGATAGTCGGGGCATCAGTTTCAAAATAGAACGTTTCATGTTTCACGTTATTGCCACAGTGAGCGTTATCATCGCTGTATGTTTCTCGCCAAAGAAGTAGACTTCGTTTTTGTATATAAGGAGGAGTGTTTAGAAGACTAATCACTCGCGTGTTCGATTTTATATTTGATTATTACGCACAAATGAGGGAACATGGATATTTGTTTCATTTGCGAAAAACCCTTTGGCGATCTTGAAGTTGCAAATGTTAAAAAAAGAGGTATTGAAGCATTAATCCGGGGAAGCGTCACAAGAGGACGCAAAGACCATGAGCTTATGTTACAGAACGTCGAAAACATAACAATCCATGCAGCATGTCGTAAAAGTTATGCTGATCAAAGAGCTGCTGCAGCAGCTGCTCGTCGGAACAGTGTATGTTCAACCTCTCCAGAGGTGTCAGTAAGCACCACTGAATAGTGGGCTAACTTTCGATTTCCATAATCACTGTTTTCTTTGTGGTGATAAATTACACATTAGTTTCGAGGCTGAAATGCATGAAACTGTGTATACAGTGAAAAAACCATCTGTTAAAGATTCCATATTAAAAACAATACAGGCGCGCTGTGCGAGCGAATCCACTCAACGCAAATAGTACAACGCATTGAAAATGTACCTGATTTGACAAGCGTATGAGCAACGTATCATCTTAAATGTAAGGATAACTTATTTCTATTTCTACGCCTTCTGGAATTAAGAGAGGAAGGCCACAAGATAATGTTGATGAAGTTATGAAACCTATTTATGAGTATCTGTCTAATTCAGAAGAATGTCAATTTCTTGTTACCCACCTGATGTCACAGATCAAAGGAGAATATCATCCACGAGTTGAAACCGTAAAATCTCGTTTGAAGGAAAATTATGGAGATGATGTAATTTTTTTTGAACAGGAAGGATTTCCTTGTATTGTATGTTTCCGTAGTATTGGTTACAAGGTACTAGCACCCTCTTGGTATCAATCACGAAATTCAAATGAACAAGAAGAGAGACTAAGAGTAGTCCAAAAGGCAGCTGCGATCGTGTTGGAGGATATACGATCAACGTGTTTCAATACTGATACTTATCCTTCTACTGAGAATTTCTTGCATAACATGGATAAGGATATTCCAAAAACCCTGCAAGTCTTTTTGTCTGATATTATTTTAAAATTGAAACGTGGTTCGCTCGAAACATGGAAAAGAAAGTGTACAGCTATTTCTCATGCCATAATTTCGGCGACGAGACCAGCCTCTTTTTTGTCTCCTTTGCAAATTGGACTTGGAACATTTGTATATAAAAAAATGGGTTCTAAGGCCCTCATCGATATTCTATACAATTTAGGTTTCTCTGCATCCTACAATCAAATTAGAAATTTTGAAGCTTGTTGTATACTGTGCCCACCACATGAAGTTCCACCGTTATCTTTTTCTCAGTTCGTATTCGACAACGCTGACTGGAATACTAATACTTTAGACGAAAAAGGAACCTTTCACGTTATGGGAGGCATTCAGTGCCTCACTCCGTATGATGCAATCAATGAAAATCGCGAGATACCTCGCTCTACCCAGAAACCATCCGCGAAAGAGTTGGGGAAATATGGAACTGTAACTTTAAAAATTTTCGAAAAACAAGCAGCGTCCGGTTGCAGTGCATATTGTGCCGATGATATAGAAAAAATCCACAAAGTCGATCATAATATTTTGCCTACATTTCACGATCTTATATGGATTTATGGAAAATGGATTTGCAATCCTGATATTCCCGGGTGGAATGGATTTATGGAAGGAGCTACGGTTGAAAAAACCTACGATAGATCAAGAGTTATGAGTCTTCCCTTCATCGACGCTCCCCCTAGCGATTACAGTACAATATATACTGCACTTCTTTTGGCTCTTGAAAAGTGTAAAGCAGCAAGTCAACAAACTTGCTTCGTTACATTTGACCAACCACTGTACTGGAAGGCAAGCGAAATTATTGCAAATGCTGGTGAAGACTCGTTATTGAAAAACGTCGTAGTCAGACTTGGAGGATTCCATCTCCTCATGTCATATATGGGCTCAATAGGTTACATAATGGCTGGTAGCGGTCTTGAAGATCTACTCAAGTGTATTTATGCTGAAAATAGTATAGATAAGATTCTTTCTGGTCATGCTTATTCGAGGGCCATTCGTGCCCACATCCTCGTACATTTAACTGTGGGAAAAATTCTTGTAGATCTGATCGATTTCACGGATGAAGAACGTGATGAATTAGACTTCGTTGCTCAATCGTACAAAAACTGGGAGAACTTTTCAACTACTGAATTTGATACAATAAAAAAATTCACTACGAAATTCAATGACATATTGCAACGAACTGAAAACTACGGGCCGACTGCAAAACTCTGGATTCAGTACTTCAGGATGGTAACATTGTTGAAACAATTTATCGAAGCCGAACGTACAGGGAACTGGCAACTTCACCTTGATACGATTCAGAAAATGTTGCCATATTTTCATGCAAGTGGCCATTTCTTGTATGCGAAATCGGCACATCTGTACTTACAAAACATGGTTGCACTGTCAGAAAAAATGTCTAATGACGAATATGAAAAATTTACGTCACAAGGGTATTTCACCATCAGACGCTCAGACAAATTTTGGTCTGGAATTTTTTCTGATCAAACCATTGAGCAGGTGTTAATGCGAGGGATGAAAATCCCAGGAGGGCTCACCCAGCGAGGACGCGGTATCACAGACAACACAATCACCTCTTTTGCTGTTGGATCGATGTTTTTGGTTAACGTTTCTCTGGCACTAGAAGATTTTTGTGGAACAGCTTTGACAACATCAGAACAACATACTGACATGAGACCCTCACGTATATCGCGCGATAATGCGGATGCCGAAAAATTGAACAGCTGGCTTGATCGTTACTCCCCATTCATTCAAGGCTCTGAATTAATATCAATTAGTACAGGCGTTGTTGCAGATATCACCATAAACTGTCATATTGCCAATGAAATCGGCGCCACTATGGTGTCGAAAATGACAAACCAATCATTCGCAGCTATAAAGTTCAAAAGGGCAGATAAAGTAAAGCCACTATCTACAATGACCCGCAGTATTACAATCGAGTCAACTCGAGTTCCAGTCAATACCCAAACACTGTTTCACAGAATGATACTCTCACAACGCACAGACACTGAACTTCAAAATTGCTTTAGGTATGAACTTGCTCCGTATCCCTTATCTCTATTCTCTGATGAAGGAATGCGCAAAGGGACAAAGTCAACATTGTACAAAGAATTTAAATCGCTGCCAGCATCTCATAACTTCGGTCAAAAAATAATAGAAATTATTGATGGAGGATTTCTTTTACACAGTGTAGGTTGGCAACGAGATGTATCATTTAAAACTATTTTAGAAAGCTACATCACATATTTGGTGAACAATTTTCATCCATTTCCCGTTGTAGTATTTGATGGATACCCCGATGATTGCAGCTTAACTAGCACAAAAGCAGCTGAAAGACTCCGAAGAGCAACTATTGGACGTTCTTCTGATATACATTTTAATGAGACAACGATTTTTACTGGAGTATCTAAAGAAAAATTCTTGGCCAATGAGAGGAATAAGAGCAGATTCATTACATTGTTAAAAAGTAATCTTGAAGAAGCAGGTTTCTTGGTTACGCAAGCTTGGGAAGATGCAGATACAGATATCATATCTTCAGCATTAGATATGGCATCAAAGTTTGATTCTGTTATTATAGTAGGCGAAGATATTGATCTTCTCGTTATTCTTACAGAATTAGCGAAAGATTTTTCAAATATATATTTCAGAAAACCAGGACGAGGTACAACTGTTACACAACTTTATTCTCCATCAAGCTTCAGACATGGAGAAATAATTAAAGAACACATTTTATTTCTACATGCTTTTAGCGGATGTGATACTACATCTGCTATCTTTAATGCTGGAAAAGTAAAATTAATTTCTACATTAAAAAAAAATCCACATTTGTTAGAGCCGTTAAAGGTTTTTAAAGAAGTAAAACCCAGAAAAGATAGCATTGCTTCAGCCGGAATGAACGTTTTTATCGCGTTATATGGAGGTGATAGGTCCGAAAATTCGATCGACTTACTTCGTTTCAAGATGTTTGCACGTTCAGGAACAAAAATTAAATCTAATTTAGCTTCATTGCCCCCCACTCAATCGTCGGCACAGCAAAACATTTTCAGAACTTATCATCAAGTACAAATGTGGCTTGGTAATATATTAGATCCAGAAGAATGGGGCTGGAAAAGAAGTTCTCGAGGTTTGGAGCCAATCATGAGCGAAATGGATCCGATTCCCTCGTCATTACTGAATTTGATATCTTGTGGATGCACTACAAAATGCGGGTCAGCTTGCGGTTGTCGTAAAGCAGGTTTGAAATGCTCCATTATATGCAAAGTGTGCTGCGGAGAATCATGTGACAATACACGAGAAAAATTTGATGAATATTCTGACGAGGATGATGAGGAAAACGAGGATTATGGAAACGATAAAGAGATCGACATTCCTACAATGGTACCAGAAATATCAAGTATGTGGAAACGAAAAAAATTGAAATAGTTTTTTTATAAAAAAAAGTACCTACGAAAAATTTTTAAAATTTATAAAAAAAAAAGAGTAAAAAAATTAAAAAATTAAAAAAAAAAAAAAAAAGAAACAAAACTCTGCCATATCGACGGTTCCAAGCCCGTGTAATAGAGGAGGAGGTTTCAAAATTTAAAATCACTAGTACGGGTTGGTAAAGCAACGGCTATTAAGTTATGGCTCGCCCATCATCATCATCATTATTATTATTATTATTATTATTATTATTATTTTTTTTTTTTTTTTTTTTTTTTTTTAAGGGGGGAAATGCATTTGGGCCTAGGGGGAACCCATGTTGTAAGTGGTTGGTGTGGTTCCTTTTGGTATTTTTTTTTTTTTTTTTTTTTTTTTTTTTTTTTTTTGACGGAGGGGGGAAATGCATTAGGCACCATAGGGGGTTGAAGATGTTGTGTAACCCCCCGTGTGTCGGACTCCCTCACCTTTGATGTTAACGGCAAGGTTTACCGACTAAAACCCTAACCTCCCTTGGCCTTCCAGAATCCACGTGTGCAGTCTGCAGTAGAAAAGTGGCTCCGATATCCATCTCCTCCGCTGCAGACTGCACTGGGCCATGTCGTTTGCAACTATAACCACTCCCTCTACCATTGGGTAAGTGGTTACAGGATCTCGTGTGACCTCAGTAGACGGAGAGATCCCAGTAGCACTGCTTTCTGCATTCGGCCTGCGATGGAATTTGCATGTTCTCGACAGGCCAGAATGCTTTTGATGTTTTGGAGGAAAGTTGGTCTCATTCCTCCCAGCACTCCAATTATCAGCACGACGAGCTTGATTTTGAATCCTCGATATAGCCTGCGAATCTCGAACAGGAGTTCCTGATATTTCATCCGTTTTTCGTCCTCTTTGCTGACTATATTTGTTTCTGCTGGTGCAGAAAACTCGATGACGAAGATGGATTTGTCATCGAAGTCAACAAGGACGATGTCAGGCTTATTGGCTGATATTTGCCTGCTCGTCGGGAATGAGTAATTCCAGTATATTCGGCAAGACTCATTCCCGACTACGGATTCAATATCAGTGGGGACGTACGGCAAAACTGGGGTTGCATCAATACCATAAGTGCTGCGAAGATGGTAATACAGCACTCGAAGAGCCGCATTGTGACGTTCGATGTATGCTGAAACTGCATATATTGGACATGCTGCCAAAAGATGCATTAGTGTCTCAGCATGACATCTACACAATCTACAAAGCGTACTCTGTACCGCCTGGTTTAAGATGTTCTTGCGGTACGCTAAGATATTGATGACCCCATCCTGGCACGCGAAGATAAAACCCTCGGTCTCGGATTTCAAGCCGGCTGATCTTAAGAAGGAGAAGGTCATCTCTGCCGACAAGCCAAGTTGTTGGACATTTCGAAAGAATTGTCCATGCAACGGCTTGTCGATATGCCTTCCCTCCAACATACGGAGTTGTTCCTTCCGTATGTTAGCCCTGAGACGCACTGGGCACAGATTGATGACTGATTCAGCCTCCTGTGCACCACTACGTCCCACGTTGAAAACCAGACCGAGGTTTTGCGCCGCTCGTTCCGCCGCGTTGTACAAAAACGCCCCTTCCCCTGAATTTCATGCTGATGTACTAGCATCATCAGGGGATCCTCCGTTCGATTAATCACGTCGCAAGCTGTTTCCAGGACCAATCGGTCATGCATACACTCCAGGCTTAAAAGGCCACGACCTCCCATATTTCGGGGCAAATACAGTCGTTCCACGGAAGATCTTGGATGCAAACTGCGTTGCATACAAATCATCTTCCGTGTGCTTCGGTCAAGATCCCTTAGCTCGTCAACGTTCCACTTCAGTGCTCCAAAAGAATAGAGCACTGGTGATACGGCCAACATATTCGTGGCTGCCACCTTATTTCTCCCGGTCAATTCTGATGACCAGATCTGACGGAGAATGCGCCGGTATTTCTTAATGATGGTGGTTTTAGCAGCCTGCACATCCTGGACATGCCTTTGAGGTACGCCCAGGTATGTGTAGGCTTCTTCGGCGCTAAGGTGGCGGATGACATTTCCGTCGACGAGCTCCATATCGTTGTTATGGGAGCCTGACTTTCCTCTGTGCAAATGAACGACTGCACACTTGTCCAATCCGAATTCCATGCCGATATCTCTCGAGTATGTGAGGGCAATGTTCAGAGATCGATGTAATTGATCTTCGCCTGATGCGTATAATTTAAGATCGTCCATATAGAAAAGATGGGTGATCTTATGTACACGTTCACCAGGCGGTCCACACATGTACCCTTGAGATTTCCGGAGAGCAACGGATAGAGGCAATAGTGAGATGCAGAAGAGCAGAGGACTCAGAGAATCCCCCTGATAGACACCTCTTTGGAATTGAACCAGTCTAGACATGGTTCGATGCTTGCCCGATGTCATGACAAAGCGTGTTTTCCAAAGAGGCATCAGGTCTTCTACAATTCTCACTATGTTTGGGTGGACATGAAGGCGTTTGAGCAACAAGCTTAAAAGCTCGTGCGATGTTGAGTCATACGCCTTCATGTAATCCAGCCAGGCTATCGACAGGTTACGCTTGTACTGGACTGCGTCCTGACAAACACACCTGTCGATAAGCAAGTTGTCCTTGCAGCCGGATACACCCATTTTGCAGCCTCGCTGTTCTACTATCCGTTACCACACCGGTTTCACGTATTTCTCAATACGTACGTTCAAGATGTTAGTGAACAATTTGTATAACGTATTGAGACACGTGATCGGTCTATGGTTTTTCGGATCGGACAAGTCTCCCGATTTTGGGATCAGTGTCGTTCGGCCCTCCACCAGCCAGTGCGGAATGGGTTGGTCTCCATTTATATAAGAGGTGAATATTCGGGCTAGGTGTTGATGGACAGAAGTGAACTTCTTCCACCAATAGTTATTAATTCCATCCCAGCCCGGCGAGGAGAAATTCCTCGCTCCTGTGATGGCATTTTTCACCTCTAAAGCACTGACGGGTGGGCAATCTTCACTTTGTTGTGTGACTTCGTCGCACAACTCGGTGAAGATTTCAATACCTGGAGTGTCTGCATTAAGCCTAGATGTTCTCTCGTAGATGCTCCTCCAGAATTCCTCAACTGCGGCCATCGACGGAAACTCGCTTGAGGCTGCGATACGATGTTTGAAGAGGTTGGAAGGATTCGTCCAAAATATTGCATTTTGTCGAATTCCATCCTCCCGTCTTTGCAGCCTCTTTTTGGCATCCGCCAAAACCCGAATTTTATCAGCCAAACGTTGCTTGATGTTGAGCAACTTCAGCTTGTTCAGTGTGTGATAGTACGTCCGCAGTTGTTGTGCGAACTTCTTGACTTTAGCCGTAAATGAACGGCCAGATGTTAAATAGTCGATCACACACTGAATTCGGGAAGCGAGTTTCCGTGTCAGTCGAATCTTGCCGTTCAATTGAGACATGCGTTTTGTAATCTGCCGACTCCCCGATATCTGTACCAGATTTTGCGGAATCACCAGATCACTTGCAGCCTCGTAAACGGCACAATTGACTTGCCACAGGTCGCAGTCATCTGGAAGAGCATCCAGAAGTAGGCTATTTGCTCTGTCTATTTCTCGTTGCTTAGGCAAAACTTTCGTTGTTAAATTCTGCCTAAACACGAGTGTCGTGCTTTCATAATGTGGAGCATCTCTCTCAGCACCGCGTACGGGCTCAGTTGTTATTGCCCGCACATCCGGTATCGGTTGACAGCTGGGAACAACGAAACCCGTCCGCCTCAGATTGGCCACGTAATCTCTCAGTTGTTGTTGAGAAAAGCGATCTGCCAGTTCGGGATGCATTACTGCAAACCGACTGTGCATTCGCGCCATGTAGCCTCTCTGTTGCGGACAGCTCTCCTCATAGCAGCGCATTAGATCTTGTCTGAGATCCTCCGTCCACTGAAATCGTCCGTGGACATTAGCTGGTCGTCGTCCCGGGACACCTGTTTCGGCTCCTCCACCTCGGGACTGGGCTGCATCCGAAGCAGCCCGATGGTCAGGAGCCCTGCGCGTTGCATTGCTTGTAACCGCAAATACAGGGAGCAGGGTGGTTAGCCCTACTCCCCGTTGTTATGCCTCTCTCGTTTGTCTCTTACCTCGCCATCCACTGGGGTTGGTTACCCAATCTCTGGCAAGGTTGCTAAGAGTCCAGGGCCCACCGGCTTTAATAAGCACACGTGGAGGTGAGAGTAGGCCATTTGTGAAGATAGGCTAAGATGCGGCTTTTTGCATAGCCGCATTGTGTTACGCATCATTCCCTTTGGGCCCCTTATTATTATTATTATTATTATTATTATTATTATTATTATTATTATTATTGTCATTACTATATTATAAAACGGTTTAAAAATAGAAAAAATAAAAAACAATATACGATAAAAAAAATGCTAATAAAAGTTTACTGTTTTATTAACCTTCCATTTTAGGGTGTTTGGGATATTTACGTAATAAGTACCCGTGGAATATATTCAATAAACTTTATTTTCATATTTCATAATTAAACATTACAATAGTTAATGAATATATTGAAAATACATATTATTATTCCTAAAATTAACAAGACGTTTCCTCTCATTGTAAGTGACACTTGGCACAATCCTTAATCATAGGAGGTTGTCCATCTGGCACGTCACCGCTGGCCTCAAAATGTGTGTAGCATCTTCGACATTCTCTTATATCAGGATGCATTTGCATAGCAGGTGGCAAGCAAGCCCATGCTTCTTCTATTTGTCGTTCAGCAAACATGCAGATGAAATCGAATGGTAGACATTCTATATCTTTTGTTTCCATCAATGCGAGACGTTTCACTTCGTAATAAATCCTTAATGAACGTTGAAGTGATGCAGGCTCTTCAAGTAGATTTCCCAATACCCAATTTTTAAGTATTTGTACATTTTCTTTAGTACAAGTTCCTTTAATCGAATGATTTTCACTCTTCTCCAACAATTCATATTGCTGCTGTTGCTTCAGTTTTTTCAGAAATGGGCAGTCCAAAACGTCAAGATCAATAACATTTTCAACGTTTAATATATCCTCCAACCAACAGTTTTTATCGACTCCTTTTACATAAATTTTGTTGGCACATTTAATGATATCCTCCAAAGTCTCGTTTATAGCATCAAAGGGAACGTCACCAGATTGCCATGGTAAGCCTTGGTAATTATGCATTAACCAGTTATTCACTCTTTTATAGTGTAACGGTAACCACACCCATTGATATGGCGCTTTAAACACACAGATTCCCTACCGTTTCCCCGAATACCATTCCCCGAATGGACATTCCCCCGAATGCAATTTCCCCGATGACCAACTCCCCGAAGCCGAATCCCCGAAAAATGATTTTAATGTGAATCCCCCGAAAAAAATGAATGTTATGTGTCATTAACATAACCTAAGTTTGTTGTTGCGCGTTTTCTAAATTGGTTGTGTTTTCTAAATTTTAAAGTTCCTAAGGTATGAATATGAATTTTGAAGTAGAAGTGGTAGGTTTAAGAAGACTTTCAATTGACGGATATTTATATGTGAAATCTCGTGACGGGGACGGAAAAACCTACTGGGATTGCAAGAAAGTGAGGGATAAAGAGTGCAAGGCTAGGGCAATATCAAAATTAGTAGACGGAAATGTACACATTCTAAAAGGTCCCGATGTGTCGAAACATAGCCATCCACCTATGAGAGAGGAAGTTCAAGCCGAAAGAATTAAATTTCGAATAAAGCGAAGAGCATGTGAACCATACGTCCCTCCAGCTGCCATATTACAAGGTAAATTAAACAAATTTAAACAATTAAAATTATGGATTGGAGAACGTATGGAATATGGATTTAATTCGTATTCTGTTTCCATTTAGACGAATTAGCAGGAACCTCAGCGAGAGTGTTATGCTTTCTACCGGAGCGGGAAAATATTAAAAAAGCGATAAGAAGGAAGAGACGTAACGAAAGTCTTCCCAATCCCACATCACTCAAAGAATTAGGTGAACTTCCGGATGAGTTTAAAGTTACAGTCACTCACGACAGATTTTTAATGTATGATTCGGAAAGTAATGCGGGAGGACGATCATATTGAGGATGGAAGGGTTCTAGTTTTCGCCTCAAAAAGGAATATAGAGCTTTTGAGCAGAAGTCCGGTGTGGTATTTGGATGGGACTTTCAAAGTTGCTCCATCTATATTTACGCAAGTTTTCACTGTTCTTGGTACAGCTTCACAGAATCCAGATGATCCAGATTCCCAAACTGTAGCTTTACCGTATGCTTACTGTCTGTTATCATCCAAAGAAACAGTGCAGTATAGAGCCGCTCTTAATGCTATAGTTTCAGCTGCTGCAGGATACGGTATAGGCCATATTCAACCGACAACTGTGATGACTGACTTCGAAATGGCCATAATAAACGCAGCTAACGACACTTTTCCAGGAGTGCATGTAAGTGCTTGTTTTTTTCATCTCAGTCAATCGCTATACCGAAAAATTCAGGAATTAGGATTGCAAATTGCGTACAATGATCCTGATAACGCGGAAGTCAAAGACTATACGCACATGACAGCAGCACTTGCATGCATCCCTGTAAGTGATGTTGTGACAGTTTTTGGACATCTGAAAAATGCAGCCCCTGACTGTATGGATGATTTTTTCGAATATTTTGAGAAAACATATGTAGTTGGGGTTACTGCAAGAGGACGCAGAAGAGCAGCACCTCCTAGGTATCCTCCTGAAATCTGGAACCAGTACGTTGCAACATTGACCAAACGAAGCAAAACGAACAATGTGAGCGAAGGCTGGCATAATCGCTTTCGCCACCTTGTTGGAAAAGATCATCCCGATATATATTCCGCTATCAAAGAGTTCAAAAAAGAAAAAGGTGACACTGAAATTCAGCTTGTCGAACTGTCATTGGGAAGGAAAATAAGAGCAACGCCTAAGAAGAAATGGCTAGATGCACAAGAACGCATTAGAAGAATTGTACAGTCTTACGAAAATTACGGTATAGCTCGGTGGAAAGATTATCTGCAAGCAATTGGCTGCAATATTGTAATATCTGGCAATTAATAATAAATAAATTCTAGTTTTATATTTTATTTTCATTCGGGTAAATGTCCACTCGGGGAAATAATTATTCGGGGAAATGTCCATCTTGTCGATTCGGGAAAATGGTTATCGGGGAAATGTCTTTCGGGGAAATGTCCATTCGGGGAATGTTATTCGGGGAAACGGTCGGTAACGCTCAATTTCACCGACGAAAATATTCATTATAGACATTTCCTTCCATATGAAGTGATTACCAGGCCCGCGGAATCCCTGCACGTCTACAATGTATTCCATTTCGTATGATACTGAGTCACTAGCAATTAAAGTATGACTATATTTTATTCATTAATTAGCGCATGCGCAATAATGGCTAACCCCCTCTCAAACCAACTTCTTTACATTTCCACTTATGGGATTATATTCTACAATACGATCATTTAAAATTAAACAATAAGCAGAAGTTTTTGCAGGAAAATTTACTTTTTATTTAAATTCGAGCCACACATCGACAGGTGCGTGTTTTAAAGCTTCATTCTGCTTAGAACAATCAATAATGATTAATGGAGCTTTCTCTAAAAATATTGATTTATTCAATATAGGTTTACCATTAACATTTTTATTATAGTAACTAGCTTGAAAATTGATATACATATCGTATAATAAAGAAAATTGATTATTTGCAATATCAAGGTTTAAATTACCATACGGATAATATTTTGAATTCAAAAATACTTTAACATTACTAATGTTACAGTGATCAAACAGGCTAGCATTTTTCGCCTTGTCATTTTTTCGTGCTGTTTGGAAGCCGATAATAATATATCGTGCTTTCTAGTTGTGTCGCTGTTTTCACGGACCACACATGGGATGATGTTACCGGTAATAGCGGATATTCATAAAGTTCCCATACGGAAACTTAAAGATATGCAAGGATCTTTTTCAATGAAACGTAACAGCTGTATCTTTTCCCTATCAGCCAACGTCACATATGGAACTAACCATTCTATTTTATTCATCTCAATTTTGTAATGTTCTTCTGCATTTTGTATAATTGCATTATCATCATGTTTAAACGTTAAAATTGATAAAACAAGTTCATGCTTCGCGTTTACAATTATCTTACGATAATCTTCAGCAAATCCGAGAATCATACTCAGAGGCATGATAACATCAAAATAACCATTATCATTTGTTATCTTTATATTTGAACTAGATATCCAACCTGCATTAATTAAAACGGGTTCATCATTTGCGGTGTAAGAAGGATACCCCTTCATCAAGCTAGTAATACCAACATTTCTATTTCGATCAATTTCAACGCCATTCAACTCATACCGCGCCTCATCAAATAAATGACAGATTGCGTTAGACGTTAGATTAGTATTATTTGCTTTAGTTCAGTCGGTGGCCGGGGAACAAAGTTCCGAAAATCAAAATGCCGAAAGGCTAAATTTTCGATATTGCATTAGTCCAAGGTATTTTAATTTGCTTTCTTTTTGCCAAATTTTTAAAGAAAAAGTGAATAAAATCACGCTGGGGCCATACTATATCGAAACTTTAGCCTTTCGGTGGGTTGATTTTCGGAACTTTGTTCCCCGGCCCAGTCGGTTTTCGTCAATCTTCCACTAACATGTATCAAACTTTTACGCGGTAAAATACATAAATCTTGATTTTGCACAGCAATACGAATTTCATCATTTTTACCAAAAGAACTTGTATTGTAAGATTGATATGAATGCAGCTCGTAATGAGCGACAGTTTCGTCGAAAACGACTGGGTTTTGAATGCTGAGTATTGGATCCTCCATTATTGCTAATATGATAACGTGCGATAAATGTGAAAATACAACAACGGCAATAACAATTTTTATTATTCACTGTTTGATATTGTGGTGATAATGTAACTTGAGTCCCAAGCTTTTCAGAAATAGAGCGTTCCGACGTGTTAACGTCTTGCGAATTTGACGACGACTGATATGTTTTCTCCATGAAGGTTTATTATTATAGTAACTATTAAGGTTCTGGACATTGTACATAATACCCATTGTTACTTAGATTTAAGATGGAGTCGTATTGTAATTGTTTCACCACGAAAATTTACCAATTCACCGTTCTGATTAACACTTGAGTGTAGGTTATTTAAGGTGTCTTGCCTCCCTCGCGGGTTTAAGGCACCCCCCCCCCCCCATGGGGGAATGGGGCCAAATTTTAGTGATGCGCCAGCACCGCTGGTTGTGCACACTTAAAAAAGATATACAACAAGTCAGCTACCAAATTTATTAGCAACAAGCTGCCTGCCTTGATGCTTCTGTTGGTTCAGAGAACCTTTCTAACGTTGCCACGGCCCGCTAGAGGCCAACCCTTTCTGCGGTTACTGCCTGCACGGACACGGCACGCCGTAGCGCTCCCCCGTGTGGAACCCGCCGGCAGGGGCTTGACACCGCACCCTAGCTCCCCAGTACGGTGGGTCTCTCGAGTCGTTTCACGATCAGGCATTCGTCGGCACAGACCAGCCGAACGATCGGGTCCGTGAGGTCGTCAATTCTCAAAACTTGCTAAGAGAAGCGGATCTTTCAAAAGCATTGCTCCTCTTCGAGCTCGGGCACTTCGACCCCTCACTCTTCCACAATTAAATTGTGGACGGAGATAACCCGCTCCGCTCTCTTCCACAAGTCCCCTGCGGGGACGTTCTGATTAACAATACGCAATTGAATATGATCTATTAATCTGACGGCAACAGGGGTAAATGACGTGATTCGGCACTTCCACAATCTTATATCCGGGCGCCACGGTAGGGAATAATTCATGAATCGTGTGCGCTCTACTGCTATTAATATAAGCACCTGTAGATATTAATGTAGCACGCGAAGTGCATTAACTTTAATTATGGTTACTGGCAAATCTGAAATGTGTAACTTGTTGGCTTCCAAAATTCGTCTATTGAAGCCCAATGTTCGCCCAATCGAATCGATTGGTGTAAAATCAATGTCTCGATTAGATCTGATTTCACTACGTAGTGTATTATTATTTGGTTTTATATCTAACGTAATATCACTATACCCCGACAGCTTGTTTCTAATAAATTCTGCTATATCCTCAATTTCATAGCTCGCAATC
This sequence comes from Trichopria drosophilae, assembly GCA_030407085.1. NCBI lineage: Eukaryota > Metazoa > Arthropoda > Insecta > Hymenoptera > Diapriidae > Trichopria > Trichopria drosophilae. The sequence goes on from CM059583.1 coordinate 79,858,929, forward strand.
GGCACAATAATTTCATATGGTTACCAATATGAAATTTATTATTAACGTCAACATTTGGGATTGAATTAAAGGTTAAAAGTTCTATCAAACCCAATTCATAATTCTTCTGCGGTGAAAGTTCAATAGGTGGAAAGTATTGCGCTTCCAATACTGATGACTGTTCCGAGAGCGTCAACGTAAAAGAATCATTCATACTGATTGTTCAAATTACACTGATGATCATAATATTTTATGCGATATATTTATACAACTGATACTTGTTTGGACAAAACAGCTGATTGCATAAAAATTTGAGACATAAATGTCCACAATCAAAAGTGGCATAGTCTTGAAATTTTTCACGGTTATACATAATGCTACCTAACCGAGATATTTTCCCAACTCAGCAGGTGGGCTAAGGTTTCCAAAGCTGTCAAAATAAACTTTAGAACCACGTTTTCGATATGCTACCCAATGTGTCCCCGGACCGCTTGCATCGTCTAAATTTATGACTGCACATTCATTAACTTGGGGATTCTTTAGTAAATTATTACGCATAAAGACACCTCTAAAATTCGGAATTCCAGCTTCTTTCGAAAATCTCAATATATCTGCATCGGTGAGTGCTCGATGTGGTAGCTTTACAAGTGTTTTTCGATTTTTTTTGCATTTAACACCTAAACCCGTTTTATATGGATTTAATTTCAAACCTAGACCATTTTTATAAGGTTTAAGATACAACCGTTTACCTATAGCTATTGTCTCCATAGCCCTATTATGCCTTTCACTTTTATGTAACTGCTTTTCAGCAGCTTTTGCATCATTAACATCCTTGGTTATACCCGCTGTGCCACCGGCTAATGCACCTACAGCACTTAATCCAGCAAATATGGGTGCTAGGAAAGGTAAGAATCCTCCAACCTTTGCAGGTATCGATAGCTGTCGAGTTTTTTTAACGAATCGTTTGCCACCTGCTTCGTTTACGGCTTTACGTGCCCCTTTCAAAGTGCTCGATATAATACTTTGAACATTATTACTTGGTGACATTGACATTTTAGCAGCCGCAATAATGTTGTTTTCTTTTTTGACACTTTTTTCTTCTTTTTCAGTCCCATGCCTAATTTGCTTTTTAGTTTCATTGTGTTTGCAACACCCCAAGCTGCCGCCTTTTCTGCAATGCTTGCGTCTTTTGCTAAAACTCGCTTCCAAGCCTGCTCCGCTAATATTCGATCGGCCTCGCTTCTACCGGTGGGATTTTCACGAGTTTTGGAATAAGCAATGTCGTGTTCCTTGCAAGCCTTATCTAACGGATTTATCCCTGAGTCCCCTCTTGCTAATCGTTGCTTTAATTTTGTACTAGGTCCGCAGTACTGATAACCGGGTATATGAAGTTCTACCGGTAATTTATTAATTAAAGAATTGACCAATCCTTTCCCACTCTTTATCCGTTTTTGCTTCTTGTTTTTATCCACATATGTAATCATTGTAAGATGTGCATCATTCAAGTAACAAACAGTTAATGACTGACATTACATATAAAGGCGCTACTTATACTTTTATGATCAGTTATTATCAAAATGCGATTTCATAAACAATCAACAAAAATTCCAATCATCAATTTTCATGATTTAACATCGTCTGTACAAAATAATGTAACTAATGATAAACGACATGGGGAGTTGCTGCCAAATAGTATACGTGCACTTTTCTGTGGCCCGTCTAATTGCTGAAAAACAAATACACTACTCAGTCTAATCATCGATCAGAATGGTTTAAAGTTTGAAAATATATTATATATTCGATTATATAATGTATATTCGAAATCGTTAAATCAACCGAAATATTAATTTTTACAAAACTTACCCGACTCGGTGGAGGGTATAGGATACTTTCCTTTTCACGATAATGATCAGGAAATACCACCCGCCGAGGCCAGCCCAAACTCTATTATTATATTTGATGATATTGCGTGCGAGAAGCAAGATAACATTAGATTCTCCTTTTGTACAGGTAGACATAATTGCGTCAATTGCTTTTAAGTTTTCTCAGTCAAACGTATGCCCAAGCATTATTCGGGATAACGTAAACTTTTTGATTCTCTTTAGACAGGATGAAATGAATCTTAAGCACGTCTATAATGATCATGTAAATACAGATATGCCATACAACACTTTTAAAGATATATGCACACAATGTTGGACCGAAAAGCATGGATTTATTGTAATCGATAAAGATAGTGAAATAGAAGAGGGAAGGTATCGAAAAGGTTTTGATTGTTTTATAAGCATAAATGATTTTAAGAACAAACAAAAAATGTTGTAACAAGTCAGTACAGAGTGAGACTTGCATGCATCAACATGCTTCTCCTCTTAAACAGCAGCAAGACGTTTTACGTCAAATTGTCAAAGCTAGCAAATCTATTCGCCGAAAAAATCGATTATTAAAAATGGGTAAAGAAACGCATGACCTTGCGATAAGTGAAACGCTCAAACCTCTGATAAGTCCAAAATAGCAGACGCTGCAACAATGTCAATCAACAAAAATGCGATTGATGATATAAACGTACAGGATAAAGTAACAGATAGCATAGAAATTAATGATGTTAACGATTTTGATGATGATGATGATATGCTTGATGGATATAATACCCCGTTAGAGCAGGCATTTAGCAATGATATTAAAACACCTACATATCATACTGAAGAAATTTTATCAAATAAGTTTCTAACTTTACTGGTGAGAAATATTCATGAGAAGAGTGATATTATTGATACAATTTATGGTGTTCGCATAGAAGGTGGTACTACAAGAATCGGTGATTCGACAATAGAATTTAAGAATAAAAATGTCATTGTTAAGGATAACAAATTTGCTATTACTGAAGGTTTGCTGGAGTTATTATTTAAGAGAAAAGCTGATATAGCTATAATCCAACTGTCTGATTTAAACAATTACAAAAGTATACTAACCTTAACTAATGCACATAGGAAAGATTGGAATCAGGAAAAACCTATTCGGTATAATGCTTCCCACAAGTATCGAAACTATATCAAGGAAATGTTCAAAGACGTTCCGAAAAAGGGTGGTAATTTGCCTGAATACATGATTGTTGAACAAAACCACAAAATTGACTACGTGCATTTGGATGATCCAAATGAACTTGTCGATCGTTTGCGCCTTCTAATAGCATCGCAAGCTGCTGGTAATTCAAGTCTTTCTAATGAAATTTTATCGATTATTGAAGAGTTGCGTGAAGCTAATATAATCTATTAATTGCGTGATAATTACGTCAGTATCATAATGAGCATCGATGTATTTGGACGTTCATCTCAACGAGCACGGAAGCAAGTATTTCAAAGTGTCGAAATTGCTACAGATGGTTCTTATGATTTTAAGAAAAGAAAGTTATGTAATATCGGAATTCCGACAGATTCGGATGATGCCATTACTTTGAGAATGTTCCACACATCTATTCGCGATATTAAACAGCAAATAGATGAACTGTGTAAAGGTGTAATTAAAAATAATGAGAAGATTGAATATTTTGAAAAAAGTATAAATAAAATGCATCAAGATATAAATAAAAATTACAATGAAAACGGTAAAGTGTCGGTAGAATTTTTAATTAAATATCGCTTATCATCATGGGTACTTAGAGCAATTTTTTTCTCACATACGGTGTATATGTTGTGTAATTTTGAACGAATACATCTTTGCTCGCGCGTAACTGTAGACGTATTTTGAAGGCAGTTCAGATAGTCGTCGAAAGTGATTATTTTTCGGACGACGACTTCTTTTACACCTTTCGCTCTCTTCTTCTCACCTTCGCCTAACACATGCAACGCATACATTTTTGACCTGAGTCCGACAAACTCGGTCATTATCTTTCTACTACATTCATCCTTCATTAACCCTAAAACTTTTTTATTGACTAGCGGCATACCGTACTCATTATTTTTGGAATAATCACTCGTATCGTACATATTAATATCGCGTTTCATACAATCATATACATCATCACACTTAAATTCATAAATTAAACTATCGGTATCGGTATATAACAATTTCGCCTTTTCTTTAAATTTTTCTAAAACATAATTGTAATGGAACTCGTACAATTTAGTCTTAGAAATATCTAAAATAGCCATTCCGACATATATAGACTTATCTATAACTACTTCTAATTTTTTTAGTTGTATCGCGACCAAGTCTTCACCAAATATTACTATTCGATGAAAATTTGGTTTCGAAATGAACGCTTCAACGCCATATCTTCCATCCCATTTCGATTTTAAACTTACATCCACTCTTTTACGAACATTCTCCATGGTTTTCCAAAATACCGCATTGTTCATCAATTTATACAAATTTTTTTCAAAATCATTTGTCGCAACTGTGCGGAGTTTGGTATTTAAGTCAATGTACGACTTTAACCATGGAGTCTGCTTGAATTTTAGTATCCTATGAATTTTATTTAAAATAATATCGTGGGTGAGCGCTTGCTTTAAATTTCGGTAATGTATGACATACCGTTCCTTGTCATTTAATGTAGCGAGTAATTTCGGTTGTTTTGAACCGGGCGGAACTGCTCGCTCGGGGCATAGCGGGAGATCTTTCTGCTTATTATGTATTTCTCCAGGATAGGTCAAGTCGACTTCGAGAATATATCCAATTTCCGAGTCATCGGGTACATTTGCCAAGTAAACGTTTTCCACCCATTCGAAACCTCCGGTAGGCAGTGATTGACTCATTGCCCACCCATATAGATTGTTTATATCGAAGTACAGTAGGTACATTGACTGTTTTGACGGGCCATAATCGGGCATGTATTTGTTATTGAAGAAAATTTAAAAAAGAATTGTTTAAAGTTTTATAATTTGAATATTGCAAAGAAATATGATCGTATATTTTTAAAAATGTTCCTATCGCATGGAATTTACTGCATTATTGCATTTTGGGGGTAATGATGAATATGAAAAAATAGATAATTACGGACTCGCAATGCATTGAAAGCATCACTTTAGAACTCGTGTATTGCTTTCGAAAAATAGTGAAAATATACATTTTTTTAACTCCGTGCGCTAAATGCTCACTTAGCACACTGTTTTCCGTGTGCAAAGTAAATACTTAGCGGACGGTGCACGAATGTTCTAAATTGCACGGAAAACAGTGTGCTAAGTGAGCACTTAGCTCACACGTTAAAAAAAATAGTATACGATACGCGTGCGCGTAGGTGATCCCCGCACTCGCCTCTATGGTATTATACACTGAGAAAAGTGTTTTTTACCCGTATTAGAATTCTTATGCCCCGTAAAAGATAGTATTTTACGCATAGGGATTGCCATCTTTCTATTACCTGCTAAAAGACGAAGATTTTAGATTATTCTAACCAATATGTCAGTTTATTTTATCCTTTTTTCTCTTTAACTAAAAGCAATTTTTGTTTATGGAAATTTATCTAGCAAATTAAAATATTAAAAATGCCTTATTTTAGTCATAATAAAACATTCTTTTAAAATAGGAGAGTTTAATACAATTTCGTATAACCTGTCAAAAACAAATGCTGAGAGACGGAGGGTTTTACTATTTTTTAAAAGCCAAGGGATAGTAACTGATAAAATACACTTTTCTCAGTGTAGAAGAACAAAAAAATTTTTTATATAAAGCGGATGTAGGAAAATATCGCACGATAGCTTTGTTTGAGGGAGAATTATAATTTCCGAATGAATGATGCAAAATACCTTATTCAAAATATATAGGACAGTCTTTTACAAGAATCTTTAGAAATAATGAATTTGATTTTTTGTATATACATATAAATGTATCTTTATACTACTTTCCGAAAACAATACATGTGTTTTATGGTATTAATTTAATTGTATTATGAGTCCGTAATTACCCACATTTTCATATTCCTCATTACCCACCAAAATGTAATTTTATTTTGTGACATATGATTTCTAAAGGTTCTTGTAAGAAACTGCCATATATTTTTTGTCTTTCGGAGGAAACAAATGAGCTTCTTTAAATAGGACTTCAAAAATTTATTTGTTCACCCAGAATACCAAACGTATCAAGTTTATAATCTTGCATATTCAAAATCTTTTATGTGAAAAATCTAATGAATACTGGGAACGGTTTCGAACACTCGAGATTATACCCCCTTCTGCTAGGAGAAATGCAAACTTAAAAATCCAAATACTGAGACTCTAGGGGCGTGATATCGAAAAATATCACAGTTGATCATTTATACATGAAAAATTTAATGGAGACAAGAGGTCGGTTATTAAAAACAAGAAAAATATTATACTCTGTTTCTTTTCAAATATCCACATTTCAAAGCAATTTTTGACTTTTTTCGTTTTCCAATATTATTATTTTATTGCAACATTTCAAATTACGCGACTTCATTCGTCTTACAATTCTTAAAACCTTGATTTCCGAGTTCACCTACATTACTAAGTATATTTCATAGAAATAATGAAATATTGAAAATATTAATTGTCAATTTTCTGTTATTTTAGTTGTCCATCATACTCTTAAACTGAAATGAAAATACTAATTTTCAATGTTTGCGCAATAACAAAAACATGTACATTGGAGCTATTCTTCTTCACACTAAAATGTCATAGGCCATTGAATGTTTCTCTTTAAACAAAGTAAAAGGATATGTATGCAGTATTAATTTTGTGAACACTCAAATCAGATGTTCTAAATTATGAATGAATTGAAAATTTTAAAAAATAGTAGGCATAAATTTCGCATGATAAGGAACGTTCAAAAATTAAGAGTTGCCAATCCTTAACAGAATATTAGAAAAAATTTGCATGAACAAATGTTTAAAGAATTTATAGAATTCAAATGACGATTTGTTTATTCCGTGCTGTGAATAAAATGGGAACGTGAAAATTAATAAATGATTTTCTGTACTCCCGATAGTATTAACAAATTGAATTCTTAATAACTCGGAATACTATTTCTTGGCCTCGAAGTATTCAAAAGAATTTGGAAGTACAGACATCATGCAGTATGAATACTTGTGAATGCTATGAATGCTACAAAATTATTTACAAGGATTATTTACAAGATATTTGCAAGTATTCAAAACGATAGTAGTTTATTCTTGAATCAGAATTTAAAATTATTGAAAATAAGGAATTACTCACGGAGGCCAACAAACAGGATTCAAACCCAAAAACTGAATACTTCTTCTGAGTAATTCTGAATCATTCTTCGTTTGATGGGCTGAGAACGAAAAACGATTCACATAAGTGGAACGGCTTTAGGGAATCAAAAGAATTAAATAATATTTCAATTTTCCGTCCTAAGAATAAATAAGAATTCGTACAAGTGGGCATATTTTAGGGATTCGAAAGAATTGGAAACACACCATTTAAATTCCGTCCTGAGAATTAAAATTGATTAAAGTATTATACAAATTTTTTTATGAATAGCCAGGGATTGAAAAAATTCGGATTTTGGATTGAGAAGCGGGTCCAGCGAATCCATCTCTATAAATTTCAATCCTTTTCCGTTTACTGGGTAAGTCGAGAGCAAGGGCGTCCACAGGGAGGGGCAAGAGGGGGCAGTTGCCACCCCCTGGCCCGAGAGTGTATATTTATTAGTCTACGTAACTTCCATTAACATATAGTCGCATATTTAATTTTGCCTCCCCCTGAAAATTATCCTGCGGACGCCCATGGTCGAGAGGTATATTAAGAAAATCAGTGTTCTAACTGGTGTAAAATGTATTGTTGCTATTCTTTCTAAATTGGGTTTTAACGGTTATTATAATTCTAATACCGAAAAATAAATCTCTTTGTGTAGGCTTAGAATTTTCTTATTAATTAATTTCGTTTATGTTGCAGTGTGCGTAAAATGCTATTTTACACATTTTTCACTTTTTCTGGGCGCATTTTACACTTGCAAAATAAAATATTGTTCGGCGCATGTGCGAAAATGTTTTTTGTACGAATGTGAAGGTTGCGGGCCGAGCTGAAAGCGAGCTTTAACTTTTACGTCCTTGTATCGAAAATTACTATGCTCATTCCTGATTTACTACTAAAAATACCGCACATCTATAAACGCACATAAAAATGTTATTATTTGTTAATAACAAAATTATAATATAATACAAGATAGCCATACAAGATAGTGCATCATAGCATTATTTTTGTTTTGGCCGTCACAATTATCCGAAAATAAAATAATCTCTTCAGCATGATGATTATTTAAATAATAATCAATCATGCTAATTACAGAATTAGCACCTTTTCCAGCATTATCAGCTTCGTCGATCAAGAAATTAGTTTGTACACCTTTGGACTCGTCGTGGATTATGAATTATTCATAAGTCGACCAATTCTAAATGGTCCATTTTGAAATTTTGATAGTGATATTCTATAGATTTTAAAGAAGATTTTCAGGGTGGAAAAGTAAAAAAAAAATATGCACAATTAAAAATAATGTAATTTGTTTATAAAGTTTAACAAATTTATAAGGCAAAAATAGTACATTATTGTAATAGTACGAACGTGTTTTACCCGAGGATGTAAGATTTGCCGACACGAGCCGAAGACGAGTTCGGCAATCATATCCGAAAAGAAAACACTTTCGTACGTGTGCAATAGATAATTGTGTAAAGAGTGAGACAAAAGCGCGCGAAAGTGCGATTTTTGCTTACTAGTGATATAAACAAATTTTTGTATTTTTTCTCACTTTAAGATAACTTTAAGTAAATATCAAACTTTCATACCTTATGACATTTTTACTAACGTGAATGGTTTTGGAGTTTCGGGCGATTAAAAAATCTACATTTTTTTTCAATGTAAAGTTTGAAAAATCATATCTCGGAAATATAGATCATATTTATTCAAGTAAAAAAACACGTATATTTCATTTTTTGGTAAGAAATGACAAAAAAAATATTTCATTGAAAAAAAAAATTTTGATTGTATTTCATATGGAATGATCCATAAATTTATTCATTTTAGTTCGTGCAATATTTGTACGTTTTATCTAGTCATTCATATCAGTTTTGTAAATAACTAATAAATATTGTAGTGTTGATAACACCCGAAACTGATACACGACAATCACGTGAATTTGGCGACTACTCTGAAAGGTATAAGAGGCGAAAAGTCCAGGAACTGCAAGAAACTCACGATTTGCATGAATTACTTTCTGCAACAGCTAGAGCTTTGCGTTTAGCAGGTTATGAGTCGAGTGCGAAAATCGTGGAGTGCATTGAAAAATCTCCAGAAGAAGGGGATGGAATATTGTTATTATGGTCATCATCGAAAGAACAACGTGCACAACGAAAATACACGACAGACGAGGCACTCTTTTTAATTGTCTCAAATAATATTACGACGAGTACATATAATCAATTACGAAAGGATGCACTGGAACGAAACCACGAATTATATCCAGCATATAAAGAAGTTTTAAAAGCCAAAAAGGCTGCATATCCGGACAACATTACAATAAAGGAAACAAAATGCGAGATTCCTTTGGAAAGTCTGTTACACCACACAGCTCACCGTCTTATTCAAGCTGTTGAACCAGCATATTTAGAGAGTAACGAAGACGTGCACTTGGATCTCATATGCAAATGTGGATTCGACGGCAGTTCTGGGCATTCCAGATTTAAGCAGAAATGGACTGAAGAAAACCAGGGGGATGAAAACTTATTTTTAACCTCAATCGTTCCCCTTCGAGTCTGCGATAAAAATTCGGGTGCTATCGTGTGGCAAAACCCGAAACCATCATCACCGAGGTTTTGCAGACCTATCTCGATTGAATGGGTTCATGAAAACCGCGAAATTATCCTTGACGCAGAAAAAAAATTGAATGAACAGATTGATCGACTCCGGTCTTTTGTTGTAAATAATTGTACAGTATCATTTTCAATTTACCTAACAATGGTAGATGGAAAAGTAAGATTGATTATATTTTTGTATATTTATGCTGATGGAATGTATAAAGTAATATTGAAAATATATTTCAGGTTGTAAATACTTTAACGGATACATCATCCATGACCTGCAATATTTGTGGAGCTAAGATTTCGGAAATGAATAATATTCAAAAAATGCTCCAAAACAACGAAAACACTGATGTTTTTAAATATAACATTCCCATTACACACGCGTATATAAATACGATGGAGTGTTTATTACACGTTGCATATCGTTTAGACATTGAGAAGTGGAGAGTAAGTTGCATAATACGATCATTAAAGCTCTAGATAAAACCAACTTATACTAATGTGTAGAAATGTTTCTAAAGTACCAGTGACTGACCACTGCCTAATACCTGACTACGGACATATATTTCATATTTTATTAATGTGTACAAAGTATATGTAAAATACGTTTTTATATAGAAATTTCCGTGCATTAGTTATTGCTTATTATGTTAAAAAAGAATTTCAATCGCTGTATTGTTTATAATAAATAATGCAAACTTATTTGTAGACAGTAACATGATTTCAATTGTTCGAATAATGCACGTAAGAAAAAAAATTCTTCACAAGATGAATGTTAAGGTTGTTACAAACAAAATGTAATATTGAACATTCACATTTAAATACATTTGCTTGTTAAAAAAATATGTGAATCTGTATCAGTGCGTGTAAATCTCGTATGACTGATAACTAATCTGACCGACTCTTGAAGTTTTTGACTATATTGGCGATATGCAACTAAAAATCGTGAGTATTTCTTATTTTTTGTTACCTTTTCCGCGTTTCTTTCATTCAAGTTTGTTTACGAATAACTCAATCTCAATCTTTCCAGGTTAGCGCAGTAATATCAAACCAAACAAAATTGTCTCTTCACCTCTTGTTGCTATTACAGCTTTTTACGTTTTTCGTTTTTCTTCAATATTTATCATGTTATTTAATTGCATACCACTTACTTATCTCTTACTTTTCATTGGAATATCATTTTTTATTTAAATTACTTTAAAAACGTTGAATTAATAGCCGTTAACAATTGGAGTTTCAATGGTTAGGCACCGGGCAACCCATTTTATTTATGGTTATGTATGGGTACATCGAGTGTACTGAAATTTGTATTCATATTTAACTTTCTGCTGAGATATACTTACTTTTTGGACAATAGGAATGCCTTAACACGACTAAAGCATTTCCTTCCTCACAGTAATGCTTAAGGGGAGGGTCCAGGCATGAAGTCAGCTAGATGAAACAGACGTTCAAAAAATAAAAAAAAAATTGTTTCTTTAGTCATTTTTGACGAGGAATTCAGTGGTACTACAATGAAAAGTGTAAAAAAAATTGTTGACCCATCAATTTTTGGTCGAAAAAAAATTTGTTATATTGAAAAAATGCTATTACATTTTTCTAAATTAATATAAAAATTCAAAAAAAATAAAGTAAACATAAAAACACATTTTCTAAATAATTACGTATGGATTTTTAAAAATTCCATAAAAAAAAAAATTTGTTATGGGACAAAACAATTTTTTTATGGGTCCAAAAATTATTTTAAATATTGTATTCTAGTACCACTGAATTCCACGTCAAAAGTTACTAAAGAAATAATTTTTTGGAATTTTTTGATCGACTGTTTCATATAGTTGATTTTGTGCTTGGACCCTCCCCTTAAATGCATTATATTGCACTTATAATAGTTCTTATGATTCTAAAGTAGTCAGGTATTGGGACATTTACCTTACAGAGAGTTGATTGGATAATAAAGAAACTTCCTGTACATTCATCTCACTGGAAAATTATTTTATACCGAATAGGTCAGTAAAAAAGACGGTATGCAGATCGCAATGGACAATCGAAAAAAATCAATTCAAACAAAATTTTTAAATGAAATGGGATTGCGGGTTGATTTCCCCAAACCAGGATTCGGATCCTCGAATGACGGCAACACGGCCCGCAGGTTTTTTCGAAATGTTACTCAAACTTCTTCGATTACAGGTGAGCCCATGTACCTAAGTGTTTTTCATATATTTGAATTGGTCCTTAAAGCTGCAAAGCCAAAATTACCACAGTTATTGTTCAATTTAAAAAGGAGATAACAGGGTTTGCTAGCTTAACCTATTAAGGACCAAATGTACATAAATTTAACCTGAAGTTTCGCGGTACTTTTAAAACGCATTAAAACTAATTTTGGAATGGACGTTTTTTTATTGCCAAAACCCCGGTCTTTCGAATGGTGTATCGAAAAATGTCGCAAATTTAAAAATAAATAAACTAGGAGCATTTATTTAACAAAAATCAAGATTTTTTAGGCTTTCTTTTCACTTATTATCATAATTTTTTTTATAATTTCCCATATTAGAATACCTCAGATATTTATAAATATCGCATCAAAAATGTTTGGGCTAGAAAATAGAACTAGTGCTATAGTATATTTCGTGACATGTGCGGAAAAGTTTTTTCTGGGAATGTGAGTGTGAATACGAATACGAATGTGAGCCGAAGGCGAGGGTGGCATTCACATTCGTATAAAAAACATTTCCGCACACGTTCCGAACGATACTTTTCGTTACATGGGTGCGGAAAATGCGTCAGAAAAAAGTCAGAAATGTGGAAAATAGCATTTTCCGCACCCGGGTAACGAAAAAAATTAAATAGATGCTCGTAATTTCTTTATTTTTAAATTCGCGCCATTTTTCGTTACACCATTCGAAAGAGCGGGGTTTTGGCAATAATAAACGTCCATTCCAAAGTCTTTTTCATTGCGATTTACTACTAAATAGTAGTGCCAAACTTCTGGTTAAATTTATGTACATTTGGTCCTTAAGATGAATTCTGATGCATCTACATATGTTCTTTGACGAAGTTTTATAACTTTCTCTTACTAGCAAATCGTGTATTTTTTTTGTATAGTAATTGAGCAACAAATTAGTAACAGGAGCCTAAAAAATCTCCACCTAGCTTGGTTGTGTGTTAATGCCTTTGGCTTTGCAGCTTTAAGGACCACGTTTGAATATCAAGTCTTAGTTCAGCGGTTTATTAAAAAATAGTATTGAAAGTTTGACAGCTTCTACGACTTTATGATGTTAAGAAACAAATATTTTTACGTCACACATGCACGAATTCAGCAGATTATTGTCCTGTAGAGAGGGGCAGAAAGTGAGCTATTATACACCGCTACCCGGCAGCGAGCAATAATGTAGTCAGGTCTAATGTTACTCTTCTGCAAAGGGCAAGAAGATGCCGAAATCGTGCATCCGTGATGTAAAATATGATGACACCGGTCAGTACTTCCCGCGGTTACTGCAGCACTCGACTTCATCTCGTGCGCGCAATAATGACATACCTATCTCTCTTGATGTGCAATATACTATTATGCATTCCTCAGTTGTAATTCTTATTTGCTTTTATACAACATGTGAAAGACATAATTTTCCTGTAGTGTACAAAAACTTCAGAACCTACTTATTTGATTCTAATTTACATTCATTTAAACAATCATTTCTGACGTAACCATTGCTGAATTCTACACATAACAAATGAAAAACTGATGGGTTTTTTGTCACATGTGTTAAGTAAAATGTGATGATTAATTGGATGAAGTAAATTCGTTGCATACCTATATTCTTATTAAACCTAAAAAATACTAAACAAGACTTAGAGTAATTATAAATTTTCAGGTCTCAATGAAGAATTGATCCACCGATTGTCAATTGTTTTGATAACGATAGCCAGTGGGCATGACATAAACATTGAGCCATACAAAGTATATTGTACAGAGACAGCACAATTATTTGTATCGCTATACGGATGGTATTACATGTCACCGAGTGTCCACAAAATACTCATCCACAGTGCATCAGTTGCAAGGAATGGTAGTTTACCATTGGGGCAGCTATCGGAGGAAGTTCTGGAAGCCAGTCACAAAATTTTTAAGATGTTTAGGGACAGGCATTCCAGAAAACATTCGAGAATCGCAACAAACGAAGACGTTTTTAATAGGTGGGCCCTCTACGCGGACCCCAAAATTACATTGTCTGGCCAAATCAAAACCAAAGTAGAAGTTGATTTGCCCAGGGAAGCCCTTTTACTCATTAAAGACCGAGAGATCATTTCCTCTCAAAATCCTGAAGAAGGAAATTCTTCAGATGAAGATGAAGATATGTTATAGTATTTTAAATTGTTATTTTAGATATTAAAAGAAAAAAAAACAAACGTTGGGTTTAATTTCTTAAAATTAATATTATTTAGAGAGTACCTTGCAAAAATTCAATACGTGTGCAGCTGTAGGAATTAAGAACGCAGATACAGAATGGGTTACAATTATGTGTGTAGCAGATCAATTTCTTCACATTTAAAGATTTATTCGGATGTTGAAAACAATATAGAAAAGTTAAAAATTTTTACGTTTTATTGTTCTTTCTTTACTTAATATTTATATAATTATTTAAATAAAAATTAAACAAAAAACAAAAGCAATATTCGCGTACAAAATATATATATATATATATATATATATATATATATATATATATATATATATGTGTGTGTGTGTGTGTGTGTGTGTGTGTGTGTGTGTGTGTGTGTGTGTGTGTGTGTGTGTGTGTGTGTGTGTGTGTGTGTGTGTGTGTATTAGGATCGTCGTTAAAACAAAAATATCGCCAAAATTATTGTACCGCCCCCCCCCCCAAACCGGCTCTAAATAATTCAAAAATAATTCCGGAATTTTTTCAGATTTTTATCACGCTTCCTTCACGTGCCGCACGGGCCTTCAAATTTAACAAAGGATTTACATAGAAAAAAGTTTTTTTTCTGTTTTTGGTACAGATTGCTGAAGTTCTCTTTCGTAAAATTTAATCAACCTTCCCACACATATTTTACTGAATTTTGCGAGAAATTTTAAATTTTCATTCCCCTCATTGGATCCGCCATTTCGATTTTTTAAATACTGATATCCGATTCGTACTCGGCGACCCGAAAAACCCCCGAATACAGATTTTAGTGAACTGTGCGCGAAATTTTAAATTTTCATTCGCCATATTGGACCAGCCATTTTGAATTTTTAAAAACTGACATCGAATTCGTACTCGGCGACCCCAAATCCCCTGAGTAGAGATTTTAATGAACGTTGCGAGAAATTTTAAATTTTCATCCGCCATATTGGATCAGCCATTTTGAATTTTTAAAAACTGTCATCGGATTCGTACTCGGCGACCCCAAAAACTCCCGAGTAGAGATTTTAGTGAACTTTGCCAGAAACTTCTAATTTTCATCTGCCATATTGGATCCGCCATTTTGAATTTTTAAAACCTGAAATCGGAT
The DNA here is from genome assembly GCA_030407085.1 of Trichopria drosophilae. Lineage (NCBI taxonomy): Eukaryota > Metazoa > Arthropoda > Insecta > Hymenoptera > Diapriidae > Trichopria > Trichopria drosophilae. Next base: position 79,874,185 of record CM059583.1, read on the forward strand.
TTGAATTCAGCGACTACTAAAATGCAGATAAGTATATCATTACTAGTGATTTTTTTGCGAGGAACACATCAATATCACATAGAATCAGGTGGGATACTGGTGTCCCGCCGACTTCAAGGGGTTAACAAACGAATTGTTAATCAACTAACAAATATATCGAAAACGGGGTGGACGATTCGCACAGTACAGACATTTCTGCGTATTTCAAAAAAAAAAAAGTTAAAATCGGTTAAGAATTAGCGGGGGGGTGGTACCATATCCGCCAGCTGTGCTCGAGGAAAGTCTGTGTGACGTTTTTCCACATTTAACAATGTTTTAGTCAATGAATAGAGCACGTAATTAATATTGTTATCATTTCCTTTATCGTATGGAGATATGAAGTAACGGGAAAAATTTTGTTCAGTCATATTACATGGTACATTATGTGAAATTTTTCACAAAGAATGTAAGCGGCCGATTTTTTGATAATTCACCATATACCAACGTTTGTTCGTGGAAATTTAAGTGTTCAGACTGAATTAGTGGTTGGTCGTCCATGGAATTTCACATAAGTATGATTTTTCCTATTTTAAATTGCCACATCTACTTCACTTATATTTTATAGTGTCCACCCGTCCAATTAATGCTTGGCAACGGACACCAACGAGCGTAGTTGCAGAAGAAGTTTGTCCATCGAAAAAGAAAAAATTAATGACGATAATGACCCCGGAGATTGCAGCTGCATTGGACAGAACCCAAGTTTCTGACAGAAAAGCAGTTTATATTGTAGCTACATGTGCTACGAGCTTTGGTTATGATGTAGATAACGTGGCTATAAGCCATTCAACAATTAATCGCCAACGAAAGCTCTTACGTACTACATCAGCGAATGATACTTGAAACCAATTTGAATGCGGTCAGTGGTTGGTCATCCACTGGGATGGAAAGTTGCTTCCAGATAAAACATCTGCCAATGCTACTCAAGTTGACAGACTTGCTATTTTAGTATCGGGAATAAATAAAGAACAACTTCTTGGAATAAAAAAAATCAATCTGGTACAGGAAATGAGCAAGCGACAGCAATATTACAAGAATTGAAAAATTGGGCATTGGAAGACAGAATTGTAGGGATGTCATTTGATACCACTGCATCGAACACAGGTATAAAACTGGTATTCATAATATTTACGAATGTTTTTGTTATTTATATTTCACAACAATTTAATTTCACAAATATTTCTCTTTAAAAAAAAACAATTTTCTTTATATATAAGAATTTATTAAAGTAATATATAATTTAATTTATCTAAAGCATTATGCATCATGAAACTATAGTTATATTATTTTGAAAATAGAACATAGAGAAATCGACTTTCCGGCTACAACAATCGTAATATAGAATAAATTTAAATTAAAGTTTCGTGACAGAAATTTTGAAAGAGTTCATTTACATTTGATGTAACATTGTATTAAATGAATGTAAATCGTCGCTTAAGAAGCATCACTGCGTGACTCATTTTTTGGCCAAAATCAGTAATACGTGGTATTATATACAAATTTTTACACTGAATCGAATGTTCATCTCAGATTTTTCATTTGACCAACAGATAAGGTCAACCTTTAAGGTAAAACTGTCAACATCGCGTATCTCATGGCATTTACGATTAGCCTGTTTGTACCATGCTGTCGTAACGATACCTCTACAAAATCTCAGAAACATCTGTGGAAATTAAAACGGAAGTTTAAATATATCTTCATTAACGCGGAAAGTATAGTTTTTAGGCTCTCCTGAAAAGTCGCGAAAAATGAGATACGCGGTGCTTCTTAACCGCCGAAATAGTAACATGTCGGAATACGTTCTTACATTGCAGATGTTATTTTATTTCAAGGTTTGCACAATTATAATTATCAAGAAACATGTTCTGAGTTCTCGTATGCACAAGACAAATTAAATTTCATAGAAATGTAAACAAAATTGAATTTTTTGAAAATTGAACTTTCTTCAGTCGAATTCAAATCAATTAGGGAATTAAGACCTTATTTGGAGCTAATGGAATGCCAGAATGCCGAATTAGAAGCTTTTCAATTTAATAAAAAAATTCATGGTGACGGTAGCTTAACATCAAACCAGCGCGCTGCAGCGTAACCATGAATTTAAAAAAAGGAGAGCTAAAAATTTGTAACCGGGACGATTCGAGGGGTTTTAAAAAGCTCTGAATGGGGTAGATGAATGTAACGAGGGTAAAAAGTGGTCAACTTTCAAGAATTTTTTTTTTTTAATATGTATTGTATACGAAATCTGTTTGGACAGTCATTTGTATTATAGTTTAAGATATTCTAAAAAAAAATTTTTCCATTATTATGCAAAATTGCCGACGCGGCGCTTCTTAACGCGCAGCCTGTTTTTTCAGAGGTTCAAACGGTGAACATGAAATCTTCATCTTGAGTGCTCTGAAACAAAAATAAAAAATATGGTTGGTTATCATTGATATTGCTTGGGTCTCGACGACAAAAAAACTTCTTGACATTTGTTTGTGTTTTTCTATCGAAATTGTATACTATTATTGTTCATAACAATTTAAAAAAAAAGATATCGAAAAACGCCTCGGATAGCCGAGAAACACTATTCCAGAGAATATGTGGTTAAATTTTCAAGTCGATTCGTCGATTACAACTCGAGAAATCACGTTCACCGTTTTTAAAAACGTATTTTCGAAAAAACGCGTTTTAAGTTTTGGAATCAATTTTTTCAATTAAAAAATTATTTTTTGAGGTCTTACCAGTCATCGCCCATTATTTAAAACCTTTTTCACCTTATTCTAGACAGTTAAAAGGATTTTTTAAGCCAATAAAAATATCGATGGTTTGAAAATTTACATTCATCAACCTCCTTAATTACGGAACAAATTTTGTTTTCGCTTGGACGGATGAATTCGAAATTGTTACGCTACCTTACTGTTAAGCTAACGTAATCATGAATTTTTTAAATAAATTGATGAGCTTTTTAAACGCTCTTAAGAGGAGGGTATACCTACAAAGTCAGCTCTATGAAATACACCTGTAAAAAATTTCCTGCGGTAATTTTTGACGAGGAATTCAGTGGTACTAGAATGTAAAGTGCAAAAAATTTTGTTAACTCGTACATTTAAGCGCGAAAAAAATTTGCTTTTTCGAAAAAAACGCTACTACATTTTTCACAATTAATTAAAAATTCCAAAAAATTAGGGTTAATATAAAAACACATTTTCTAAATAATTACGGATGGATTTTAAAAAATTTCATTTTTTTCGAAAAAAAAAATGTTTGTAGGGGTCAAATATATTTTTTACAGTTTTTATACTAGCACCACTGAATTACACATCAAAAATTACTAAAGAAATAATTTTTTCAGATTTTTTAAATGTGTATTTGATATAGCTGACTTTGTGGGTATACCCTCCCCTTAATTATGGCACAGATATTTCTGCGATGAGACGCACAGGTTCGAAATTGTTACGCTACTATAACGTTAAATTAGCATAACCATGATTTTTTTTAGTTTTGGTAATTACTCCAAAATAGCTCTTAATTCCCAATTACTTTGAATTCGATTAAAGAAAGTTGTTATGCCAACGTAATACACCTAGAATTTTTCATGTTTGGGTGTAAACTGATTAATTTATTACTTTTTTACGTTAACTTACACTAATTTTCCCACGGGTGTTCTGGCAGTTTGGATATTTTCAAAACTTACAGATGAAATTGTGGAGTATTTTCTTTTGAAAAATAGAAACCTTCTTCTGCAGGTCCTAGGAATGGTGCTTGTGTTATCCTCGAAAGACACTTGCAAAAGGATTTGCTACACTTGGCATGTCGTCACCATATTTTCGAGCTCGTTCTTCGGTGTATTTTTGAGACATGTTTGAATTCGTCAACTAATGGCCCAAATGTTCCGATTTTTAAACATTTTCAACAAGCGTGGAATACATTGGACGCTTCAAATTTTGAATCCGGCGTAGAAGAAGCAGAGATTGCAAATGTACTCCAAGATGACAAAGATGACATATTGAATTTTTGCTTGCATCAATTGGAGGTAAATTTAAGTTTGATATACAGCATATTCATTAGGAGCCGTAAATATCACTTTCAACTTCAGTAATTTTTTTAATGGTTTGCAGAACAGTCACCTAAGAGAAGATTACCGCAAATTCCTCGAACTGGCAGTAATATTCTTAGGAAGAGTTCCGCTTCGTGGTGTCAAATTTCGGGTTCCAGGTGCTATACACCATGCAAGATGGATGGGAAAAGCTCTTTACGCATTAAAAATATTTCTCTTCCGATCCCAGTTTCATCTCACTCCAAAAGAAGGAAAAGGATTGAGTGAAATATGTACATTCATCGTGAAAATTTATGTCAAAGCGTGGTTTACAGCACCTCTCCCGATACAAGCACCAAACAACGATTTGGAATTCTTAAAAATATTAAACCGATATAAAAAAATTAATGTAAGGGTGGTACAAGCAGCGGGTGAAAAGTTTCATCGTCATTTATGGTACCTCAATTCCGAGCTAGTAGGATTGGCTTTCTTCGATAATGCGGTGACTAACGATAGTAAGAAAAGAATGGTGGATGCAACAAAGAAGAGTTCTAACGATTTTCTCCAATCCAAATTTAATCTAGAAGAATGGCAGAACGTGCAGCTAGAAAGCTTTGTTACGTCAAAAACAATGAATCTCTTCCGTCGATTCGCATTTCAGTAGATTTCATGCACGAAGATCCTTCAATATGGGATTCCATATCCAGTTATCAACGAGGAGAGGAGATTCTTGAACACCTGAGAGTCGTCAATGATGCTGCTGAACGAGGAGTAGCCCTCGCTCAAACGTACAACAACATTTTGACGAAAGACGAAAACCAAAGGCAGGATCTTTTTCAAAATGTTTACGCACATCGAAAATCTCTACGTAATTGCACTAAGAATAAAATGAAATCGTACTTTTTCGACAAGAATAAAAGTTAAACTTTAAAGTAAACATATGTTGCATGCTTTTACTTGCTTACGACACCTAAACAAATTGCATTTAAACCACTGTGCGTCAGTCCGTTAACTTCCGCATGCAAAGTTACCAATACTATTTTTACATACTTTTCTTCAATAGCTTTACAAACATTATTATATTTTCTTTCAAAAGTTTTCGTTTTACTCTAATAAAAGAGAACAATCAACTGTGCAGACCAATTTTTACATTGATTTACAACTATTTGGTAAATTACATGTGTTCCATTACAAAATTAAAAAGATGAGGGTATGCCATACCGCTGTACATTACCGACTGAAATAAACGGTGACAGTTATTCGAAATCTTACTATTTCTGAATATATTGCCAATTCACACAAAAAATAATGGGTGAACAGGCTGCACAATTTTGTTACGAAGTCCTTGGAATTAAATTTTGTTAGAATACACAATTTATATAAATGTAATCTATTGAAATTACTATACCGTATTTCGCGACATGCATCGTCAAAAAACAAAAGAAAGTGTAATCAGACAACAAACTTGATATCAAATTTGATATTACGATTTGATTAGGAGTATTATTTAAGTTAAATGCAATAAATCAGCACGAAAATATTAATCATTTATTGAATGATTCTATACGGGAAGATATTCGGTTGTGGACATCCTTTCATTTTTGGCTAATAACTTTTGCCCTACATATTTTGCAGACATATGCAAATGTATCGACAGCTAGAGACCTTACTTGACTGAATATTGAAGAAACTAAATTGATTCTGTCGACTAGAAAATTTTTGTTGAATATTTAGTTGAGTCGTCATTTTTGGCAAAAAAATGTTTTGGTTCGGTTGTGAACACCCCTGAAAAATATGCTAAAAATTGGAAAACATGAAGTAAAACCGCCGCAGATATATAAAGAAATGAGAATTTATTGATTTGAAAACCCTTTAACGAGATAACAACAACAGAAGATGGCACTACTGATATTATTCTTCATCTTCTTCACAATGTTTACATTGACAATAGCTCTTACGCATTTCAGCACACTTCAAATGCACTGGCTGATCGCAATAAATGCATTTGATAAAATTGGCGACAGTCAATTTGCATGGCAAAATTTTTGAACAGAGGATGCAAACCTCGGATGTCCACAACCGAATATTGCAGCCACGTTAAAACCTCACGAAAAAAATTTGTTTGCACAATGTGGTGGCTGTCGCTATTAAATCACTAAATATAATAAATTTACTACGTAACTATTCGTTGCACTTATCTTTTCTATTGATTAAGTTTGATTTGTATGGCTCTTAAGAATATTCAAAAATAGTTTTACGGCGACGTATACACGTAAGAAAATCAATTTGCTCGTAAGTAAAAGCAAAAGCGACTTCTTGCTTTCATATTCGCACAAAAAGTACATGTAGCGTTAACACACACTTGACATTTGTCAAATTTGATTCATTTCTTTCCAATCAAAACATACGAAGGGTTGTCTACAACCGAACTATGTCCACAACTTAACATCTTCCCCTAATATTTTTGTCAGTGATTTTATAACATTTTTATAATATTATAAACTCCGTTAACTTACTCGTTTTAAAGTACTCATGAGTCCTCAAACTGCAATTTCATATTAAGAGTATTATTTAAGTTAAATGCTGTAAATTAGTACACAAATTTAATCAATTTCAACTATTGTAAAAAAAAAAAGATTTTCGTTCGCAATCGACCGATTTTTGGAGAATTCACCATATGGGATATCCATGCCTGTTACGAACAGAATCGATGTTTTATCGACTGCGGTACCCGGCGTAGGTTTTTTCTAACAAAGGTGGTTTTCCCTACGCCATTGCACACCCGAATGGGGGCACTCCTCAAAAATGAAGGTGACCTGATAGGAAAATATCTGTAAAAGGCCCTTCAAATGGTGACGAACCCGATAAAACTAATTGTTATTCGTTTATAAAAATATCGATTTTTTAGCAGGCGAATTCGGTCAATTTAAACTGTGGAAAACTGGAACTATGAACGCGGTTAAGTTCGCCATGGCGTCGCGTCGCGATCGAGTCATCACCTACGCGGATCGGAATAAATTTATAATTTGAGTTCGCCCGATCAAATCGTGTGCTTTATTTAACAAGCCCTTCCACCAGTCGCGAACAATGCCATTTCATCCACTCTGATTTTTTTTAGTTCATAAATGGGAAATGACATGCTTAAATTCAAGTAACATATGAATGGAAATTTTTGGTAAACTTTTATTGAGCTCGTATTAACCCGTTACGCAGTAGGCTCCACAGAAGTTTTAATGTTCAAAACATTATATCTCGCGCCCTGATTGGCCGATTTTAATGAATAAAAAATGAATTTCTTCGTGTTTTTATATAGTTTTTGAAACAAATACTCTTGTATCATTAAGTTATGATTTTTTGAAGTTTTCACGATTCCGGCTGAAAATATGGTAAAACTGTGTAACAAAAATTTAAAATTGACATATTTTCTTGCTTAATGCAAATATTTCACTTTCTCATCTTGGCTTGAATGGGCCACTTGGGTAGTTTAAAAAAATCTTTAAAAAAAATGAAAATTAACAAAATGGCGTCGATTTTTCAAAATAACTTAATATGCATTTTATTATAAAACCAATATTTTTTTATCTAAAAAACTTGTATAGATTAGTGTCACAAAGAATATATTCCCTATATTATTATTGTTTGTCTGTCCTTTATAAAGCAGTAAGAATTTTTTTCTTTATCTAACATGATTTTTATTACTTTTATTATTTTTAAAGAAATAAAATTTACCCCATTGTTTGTGGACGAATTCTAACAGTAATAATAATGTACTTCTCATTTCACGTGCATAAAGCATAAAATAATATTTTGAAACGGAATATTGAGAATAGAATAAAATATATTTAACTTATTTCGAAATTACCTGCGGATTGATGATTACCATTACTCACGTTCGTACAAACCTTCTCACTTACTTTCTTGCCACCATTACCTGTAATATTATTCTGTATTTCAGTTGTAGAATATATGTTAAAAAGCTCCTGAATTTCTGTAGTAAATGCCATTCTATTTTCATTGTCTGCCGACGAATTCCTTTTTGCGCTTTTTTTTAGTTTTATTCATTTGTCATAATAACGTAGCAACAATTTCACTGCATTAATTTTATCTTTCACGTGAGTTTCCGTGTTAGCACTTATTTCGTAAAGACGGTCAAAAACACGCGAAGCACTTTCGCGGACAGTAAACTTCAAAATATCGTGGTTATTAAGTAATAGAGATAAAGCGTCTCGTATTGTGGGTAATGGATTTTCAAAATCTTTTTTATAATGCCCGATTAGCCATATGGCGGTATTCTGCCTTGTTACCGGTTCCATTATTTCGATACACTACTTTATTAGAAGTAAACATAACATCATTTATGTACTAAGATTCGAAACAAATTAATGGTATAAGTAGATGAATAGGGACAGATCTCACGGAGTTCCCGCTGCCGCCACCAGGCGTCGCCACAGTCGCGGCGCTGTCGCAGCATGCGAGGTGGTAGATTCGTGAACTAATTCGCAGACTGATTCGTGGACTAATTCGTGGTTTGAGTCGCGGACTGACTCGCGGGCTGATTCGCGGATTGATTCGCATTTTTGATTTACTGTTTAGTACGCGGGCTTATAATTCAAGACTCGCGGCGCTGTCGCAGCATGCGAGGTGGTAGATTCGTGAACTAATTCGCAGACTGATTCGTGGAGTAATTCGTGGTTTGAGTCGCGGACTGACTCGCGGGCTGATTCGCGGATTGATTCGCATTTTTGATTTACTGTTTAGTACGCGGGCTTATAATTCAAGACTCGCGGCGCTGTCGCAGCATGCGAGGTGGTAGATTCGTGAACTAATTCGTGGTTTGAGTCTCGGACTGACTCGTGGTTTGAGTCGCGGAATGACTCGCGGGCCGATTCGCGGATTGATTCACATTTTTGATTTGCTGTTTAGTACACGGTTTCAAGACTCTCACATTGGAAAATCTGACCGTCGCTAATGAGGTCATTTAGATGACGCAAGACTTCGTGGACGGTCCCATTAAGTTTTCGAAGATTAATGCTGTAGCGTTATGCATATATCTTTCGATCTTTTAAATGTGCCCTGTTGGGGAAATCTCTCTTTCAATATGTCGTTACCGACCTAATTCGGATGTTACATATCTTTTTTTTTTTTTTTGATGAATTGAAAGCGTAGATTTCCATTAGTCTAAATACCAGCTTGAAGCGCAATCTCGTATATCGACGACGTACTTTTTAAATCTCACACAAATTTTAAAAACCTACAATCAGGGCGTTGACCTCTCCCTTGTCATGATGTAAGTTCGAATTCACCTTTCAGAGTTTTCTCTCGTCGGGGAAATCTATCCATATACCAGCTTGAAGCGTAATCTCGTATATCGACGACCTTTGCCATGTGTCGAAAATCAAATTTCAAAAGTCGCCTTCATTAAAGGTCAGATATTGCTACATTATAGTCGCTTATGGAAATACATCGTATTCGGTAGGAACCGTATTGAGAGTGAAAGTAAAATGACCTTTTCCTCGTGCGTACACCGTTACCGACCTAATTCGGATGTTACATATCTTTTTTGATGAATTGACAGCGTAGATTTCCATTAGTCTGAATACCAGTTTGAAGGTGTCTAGCTCAATCTCGTATATCGACGACCTACTTTTTAAATCTCACACAAATTTTAAAAACCTACAATCAGGGCGTTGACCTCTCCCTTACCATGTTGTAAGTTTGAATTCACCTTTCAGAGTTTTCTCTCGTCGGGGGAAATCTATCCATCAATATGACAGTCGTCTTAACAAGCCGTTAGTGTATCTCAATGATCTCCAATAGTGACGAAACCGCTGAGCCCCTTCACACAAAACCGCTAAGACCATTTTAAAATTAATTTAGAAAAGCCTCTAAGCAAGTCTCAACGCGTTCAAAAGACCTGGTGTCGACCCCCTGATGCGCGGAAACCTTTTCCTCGTGCGTTCTACTATCATCTCTCTCGCTCTCGCATACTCTTATTTAGATCCATTAACATTAGCAGTATACCATTTTCACGGTCGTCGATTATCCATCGATCACTTATTCACCGTACATTTGTTTTCCTGAAACTTTCGAAAATGTATACAGGTCCAAACACGTTTAAAAGGTCATTGCACAATTTCTTCAAAACATTATCTATTTACCAAATTTCGGCAATCCGTGACGTAAGAGAAAGGAAGCAGTCTAATTCAAATATTCCAATGTCATAATTTCTATGATCTCTCTAGCTCTCACATACTCTTTCTTATATCCATTAACATTAGCAGTATACCGTTTTCACGGTTGTCGATTATGCGTCGATCACTTATTCACCGTACATTTGTTTTCTCGAAACTCTCGAAATTGTATACAGGTCCAGACATCGTTTCAAAGGGATGTCGCGTTCCTGTGTCTATGTTTGACAGTACGTAAGCACCTCTATTTCAAATATTGTATTTCTACATCAATATGGTAGATGTCTAAAAGATTTTTGAGGCCTTGAACAGGGTTTACAGCACTCTTGAAGAAGACGCTGCTGAGGATCAATTTTCCAACTTCATTCGAGAATCCATCAAAAAGATTGAGAAAATCAATTAATTCTTAAGGACCAATCCTCACATTCCAAATGGGGTGAAGTTATCATTGGAGACACGTATTCATTGCATCACGGTACAGAGGGTTACAGCTGCTCACAGATTAATTAGCGTATCTCAATGATCTCCAATAGAGACAAAACCGTCGAGTCCCTTCACCCAAGACCATTTTGAAATTAACGTAGAAAAGCCGCTAAGCAAGTCTCAACGCGTTCAAAAGACCTGGCGCCGACCCCCTAATATTGTTATAAAAATGTCCAGCCGTTAGATGGTCATTGCGAACGGCCTCTTTCTAATGCGTGATCTTAAGAAATTAGTTCATAAATATTGAAAAGTACTGGCTCTTACACATTAGTATTGTCATGTGAGGAATGTCGAAAAAAAAAATGCAAAAGCAATTCATTAAAGGTCAGCTATTGCTACATCATATTCGCTTCTCGATGCCTATGTGGAAATACAGCGTAGGCTGGGAACCGTATTTTGAATGTGAACATAAAATTCTAATAATGACCTTTTCCTCCTGCGTGCTACTACCATCTCTCTTGCTCTCTAGTACCCGTTGTTAGATTATACCGTTATCACGGTCATCGAAATCGCCGATTGCCAACCGATCATTTTCACCATATATTTTCCATGTATACAGGTTCAGACGCGTTTAAAGTCATTGCGCAATTTCATCAAAAGGTATACCAAGTAACACATTTTCTCTTTCCAAAATTTTTAGACAACCTCCACCATAATAGAAAGGAGATGATCTCAGTTCTGTATTTTATCTAGGAATAACATGGCGGGCCACCTGTAGACCAACTCGCCCCTTTGTTAACAAAAGTAGCATAAATAAATAAATAAATAATTTATAATAATAATATTTAAATAGTAATAAATTTCACATAATCCGAATAGCGTGTATTAAAATGTATAATATAGAAATGATGGAAGAAGCTAGCAGTAATTAGAAAGAGAGGATGACACGCTTATTCCCTATGCATTTATCTATTCACGATATTTACGTGTTTTCATGACGTTCGAGCCATAGCTATACGAGTTTGGACACGTGGGTAATGTAATTAATCAGGTTCCTGACCGTTTTTTAATATGTGTACAATTTACGACATCTTAAACATCGCCATACAAGTTTCGACCTGTTAATTACCCGTAGACTTTACTATACGATAACAATGAATCTGACTTCTCACAAGTGACGAACACATACGAGTATCGACTTGCTTCTAATATAATTAATTAATCTTCATTTAATATTTCCCACTTTTAAAATTTCTGAGAATAAGAAGATCGAAATGACGACGTAAAAATCTAAGAGAAGCGTGTAAAATTCAACAGTTTCTTTCTATCTTTACGCACAGTTTTGTGTCTTTTAAGTAAAAAGTTAAAGGAAATGATAATGCTGCCATCTTTTGGTATGTTTAAAGAGATTGCAGAATCTGCGTGTTGCAGAATGAAATATGTGGGTGCATCTAAAATGCATAGATTCATCGTAGGCTGTCATCATACACTTGCTGATATGAGTGGCTATGGAGCGATTACAAATGAATATGAAGTTCTTGAAAATTGAATCTAGTTGACAATTAACCTTATTATCACTATACAAAAGAATATGAAAGTGAAATTGTTAAATATTACCGCGCATCTACTGCAAAGCGAAAGCAATCTCGCTATTTTTAAAATACCTATACTGCCATTACTAGACATCCCTCTGAAATTAACACTTTGCATAGTCTTTAATCATAGGCGGTTGTCTATCTGCGGTATCATCACTCGTTTCAAAACGTTTATTGACGACATTCACGTAAATCTGGATGCATTTGCATTGTGAGTGGTAAGCATGACCATACTTCTTCAATTTCAAGTTCTGCAAACGTTGACATGAAATCTATAGGTAGACTCGATGTCTTTTGTTTCCATTAATGCAAGACGCTTCACTTCATAGTAAATTCTCATTGACCTTCGAAGAGATGCAGGCTAGTCTTGAAGATTTTACAGTATACAATTTTAAAGCATTTTAACATTTTCTTTAGCACACTTTCCGTTAAATGTATGATTTTCGCAATTTATTGAAAATCGACGTTGTTGTTGTCCTATGAGTTTCGGTAGAGATGGACAGGCTAATATGTCTATATCGACAATATTGTCAGCATCTAAAATTTCCTGCAACCTATGTCTTTTATTTGTCTGCGCCTTTTATGTATATCTTGTGAGCACATGTAACGATGTCTTCCAACGTTTCGTTGATTCCATCAAAGGGTATATCGCCCGATTCCAATCGTAGACCATGATAATTGTGCATTAACCAATTGTTTTATGTTCAAAACGTACTTTAAACAATTAATTTTTGTATGTATATTAAATAGCGATACACTGCAGTCTTAAATCAAATAATTAAAATCATTACATCTTAAAGTCAGTCCATGCATAAATCTTACATGGTCTAAGTCATCTTATCTACACTACATCTTTCTTTCTGTAAATGCAAAACAAAACGAAAGACAACAAAGTATTTATCATTATGATAATAACAAATTCTTTCACATTAGAACCGCGTCTAATAGCCCACATAAGGTCGCCTTATTCGTAGTGAATTTAACTTTCGAACTGTCATCTTTAATTGTCGATCATTCTCTCTCTCTCTCATTAGCTACCGATTTGTTGCATCTATACGAATACTCTTACATCAAATCGAGTCGTATGCACATTCTTGTGTTGTAACATTCACACGACTATGGAATGAAATTCATTCTTAAAACCCAACAAGTACAAGCGTAAATGTATTTTAATACTAACGAATGGTATACCTCTTGATTCGAAATTGTATGTAGCGTAACCGACATGACTATTTAATTACGTTTACAATAATGATTTGGAGATTCACACCGCACGAAACGTTGTTATATTTGACAGATTTTTGCTACTTCCACATTGTAATCTTAATTAGTTAACTAAGTTATTCACGTATCAATACTATTGTTATATGTAGGTATTTTGTTAAATATATTGCCATAAGGAGAATGTCCTCCTATCCATCACACCTAGTGTAATACCAAAAGATACAAGTCATTATATCAATAAATAATTTTCATAGTAATAAATTAACCTTTAAAAACTTCTCATGTTTTCACATCATGCACTAAAATTTCAGATTATTATTATTATTATTAATAATATTGAATCGTTTATAGAACTGATGTTTTCATACATAATCACTTAAAAAGACTGCTGTTGTATATGAAATATAAGACTAAACAACAATTCAACATGAAGACATGCATAGATTAATTCTACTTAAAACATTAGTCATTTTGAAAGGAAAAGTGAAAAATTCTTAATGACCTATCTGTAAAGCTTCTATCTTACTTCTATCTTACTTCATGTTTCTTTTCGACAGTCCAAACACATCGGTACATAAACACACTTTCAATAATTATTGAATAATTTCTTATATAAGGGAGTAAATATTCAACGATTTTTTCGTAAATAATGAAACAATTTAATATATACGATCATTATACAATTTTACTAAAACAAGCTTAATTGCGGTGTTTTGGAAATGTTGATGACAAAGTATGAATATGCAATTAAATGAATCATTTAACACACGTATCTCTATCACTACGTTCAATTATATAATTTTTTAATACTATAACACGTACATATTTACAATATTTGCAGACTGTACGTCAGTCTTTTCATTTTCACGTTTAGACTAAAATATGCGTCAAAACTGACTCTTGCTCGTCATTAATTATAGGCATCTAGTACATCGGAGCTTTGAAACACCTTTACAATATGTTGTATATGTTCTTAAATCTGAATGCATTCACGTTACTGATGACAATAATGATTCTTTAGTTTAATCTTGACCAAAGGTGCAAACGCAACATATTGAGATGAGTACTATTGCCAGTGTCTGAAATTTCTTACCCACACCGATGAAGGAAATGTCGTATATTATAGGCAAAAGCATTCACAGTTATTAATATGATTCTTTATAAATCATAAGTATATACTGTCGACTAGATTCATAATAAACATATTGTTTAATGTAGATCGGTAAGTATCTAATTCCTTATCTTACATTTAATTCCTCACAATATTCAATATGTACCCTTCAAAGCGTCGTGTTTTATTTTTGATTATTGTATTTTGTAATATATCTGCTCGCACTCTCTATATTGAATTCATATTTTAAAGATAGATTGTAGCCACTCCAGATATTAACGAACACCTTACTAAGAACTAATACCTACACTAATATTCTACCTATACCAAAAACATCTAGCAAATAATCGAGATAATATTTTCACTTCAAATTTATTATTATACTTGAAATATTTCTCCGAGTCTAAACTTCTCTTACAAGTTTACTGTGTTCTGCATCTCACTTATCTTATATTGGAAACGTTAGTTAACTAATATTTTATGCGTGAAATTTGTATATTTTCCAATCCATATGTTTGAACACATTTATTCTCTAAAGATTACTCTAAGTGTTTTCTTTCGACTCTGAGAGTACAGCAATCTACCGTCTTATTTCATACTGTGCACACTTAAACGTGTAGAATATACGAATAATATTTATTTACCCATAATTAATAATAATTTTATATACATTATTACTTTCCCAGTATTACATTATACTCTCACTGATATTCTTCTTCTAACATAATACATCTCAATCGTAGTATTCACTTTCAAAATTTGTAATTATTTTGAATTTTCCATTAATATCTCAGTAGCTTTCTTATATTATAAGTTTATTTCGTATCGTCTCTGCTAACATTCCTCACACTATTAATATTCCCTAACTTCATCTATATAGTTTCAATATTTCCATAGCACATACCTTTTGACTATGGCGTAATCGTGTATTTCATATTTTAAAGATAAAAATTGCAGCTACTCCAGATATTAACGAGCACCTTACTAAAAATTAAGACTGACAATCAAAGGACATAATTTCCGTTATTTCGGCCGTCGAAGATTTGGTTCTTTTATTTGTTTACGACATTGCGTGAGTTGGTCAGTTTCTGTGTAATACATACATCATTTATTTGACACTTACATTATTGCTCTCTCACACACAAAAGGTATCATAAATTTCTGCACGTTTGCTGACACGATTTTGAAATTATACTTAAATATTACGATTTTTGTCGGTTGCTCAATTGATGATTGAGGGAGGAAAGGGGGGGGGGGGAAAGGGGGGGAGAGGGATCATCAATTGAGCAAGCGACAAAAATCGTAATATTTAAGTATAATTTCAAAATCGTGTCAGCAAACGTGCAGAAATTTATGATACCTTTTGTGTGTGAGAGAGCAATAATGTAAGTGTCAAATAAATGATGTATGTATTACACAGAAACTGACCAACTCACGCAATGTCGTAAACAAATAAAAGAACCAAATCTTCGACGGCCGAAATAACGGAAATTATGTCCTTTGATTGTCAGTCTTAATTTTTAGTAAGGTGCTCGTTAATATCTGGAGTAGCTGCAATTTTTATCTTTAAAATATGAAATACACGATTACGCCATAGTCAAAAGGTATGTGCTATGGAAATATTGAAACTATATAGATGAAGTTAGGGAATATTAATAGTGTGAGGAATGTTAGCAGAGACGATACGAAATAAACTTATAATATAAGAAAGCTACTGAGATATTAATGGAAAATTCAAAATAATTACAAATTTTGAAAGTGAATACTACGATTGAGATGTATTATGTTAGAAGAAGAATATCAGTGAGAGTATAATGTAATACTGGGAAAGTAATAATGTATATAAAATTATTATTAATTATGGGTAAATAAATATTATTCGTATATTCTACACGTTTAAGTGTGCACAGTATGAAATAAGACGGTAGATTGCTGTACTCTCAGAGTCGAAAGAAAACACTTAGAGTAATCTTTAGAGAATAAATGTGTTCAAACATATGGATTGGAAAATATACAAATTTCACGCATAAAATATTAGTTAACTAACGTTTCCAATATAAGATAAGTGAGATGCAGAACACAGTAAACTTGTAAGAGAAGTTTAGACTCGGAGAAATATTTCAAGTATAATAATAAATTTGAAGTGAAAATATTATCTCGATTATTTGCTAGATGTTTTTGGTATAGGTAGAATATTAGTGTAGGTATTAGTTCTTAGTAAGGTGTTCGTTAATATCTGGAGTGGCTACAATCTATCTTTAAAATATGAATTCAATATAGAGAGTGCGAGCAGATATATTACAAAATACAATAATCAAAAATAAAACACGACGCTTTGAAGGGTACATATTGAATATTGTGAGGAATTAAATGTAAGATAAGGAATTAGATACTTACCGATCTACATTAAACAATATGTTTATTATGAATCTAGTCGACAGTATATACTTATGATTTATAAAGAATCATATTAATAACTGTGAATGCTTTTGCCTATAATATACGACATTTCCTTCATCGGTGTGGGTAAGAAATTTCAGACACTGGCAATAGTACTCATCTCAATATGTTGCGTTTGCACCTTTAGTCAAGATTAAACTAAAGAATCATTATTGTCATCAGTAACGTGAATGCATTCAGATTTAAGAACATATACAACATATTGTAAAGGTGTTTCAAAGCTCCGATGTACTAGATGCCTATAATTAATGACGAGCAAGAGTCAGTTTTGACGCACATTTTAGTCTAAACGTGAAAATGAAAAGACTGACGTACAGTCTGCAAATATTGTAAATATGTACGTGTTATAGTATTAAAAAATTATATAATTGAACGTAGTGATAGAGATACGTGTGTTAAATGATTCATTTAATTGCATATTCATACTTTGTCATCAACATTTCCAAAACACCGCAATTAAGCTTGTTTTAGTAAAATTGTATAATGATCGTATATATTAAATTGTTTCATTATTTACGAAAAAATCGTTGAATATTTACTCCCTTATATAAGAAATTATTCAATAATTATTGAAAGTGTGTTTATGTACCGATGTGTTTGGACTGTCGAAAAGAAACATGAAGTAAGATAGAAGTAAGATAGAAGCTTTACAGATAGGTCATTGAGAATTTTTCACTTTTCCTTTCAAAATGACTAATGTTTTAAGTAGAATTAATCTATGCATGTCTTCATGTTGAATTGTTGTTTAGTCTTATATTTCATATACAACAGCAGTCTTTTTAAGTGATTATGTATGAAAACATCAGTTCTATAAACGATTCAATATTATTAATAATAATAATAATAATCTGAAATTTTAGTGCATGATGTGAAAACATGAGAAGTTTTTAAAGGTTAATTTATTACTATGAAAATTATTTATTGATATAATGACTTGTATCTTTTGGTATTACACTAGGTGTGATGGATAGGAGGACATTCTCCTTATGGCAATATATTTAACAAAATACCTACATATAACAATAGTATTGATACGTGAATAACTTAGTTAACTAATTAAGATTACAATGTGGAAGTAGCAAAAATCTGTCAAATATAACAACGTTTCGTGCGGTGTGAATCTCCAAATCATTATTGTAAACGTAATTAAATAGTCATGTCGGTTACGCTACATACAATTTCGAATCAAGAGGTATACCATTCGTTAGTATTAAAATACATTTACGCTTGTACTTGTTGGGTTTTAAGAATGAATTTCATTCCATAGTCGTGTGAATGTTACAACACAAGAATGTGCATACGACTCGATTTGATGTAAGAGTATTCGTATAGATGCAACAAATCGGTAGCTAATGAGAGAGAGAGAGAATGATCGACAATTAAAGATGACAGTTCGAAAGTTAAATTCACTACGAATAAGGCGACCTTATGTGGGCTATTAGACGCGGTTCTAATGTGAAAGAATTTGTTATTATCATAATGATAAATACTTTGTTGTCTTTCGTTTTGTTTTGCATTTACAGAAAGAAAGATGTAGTGTAGATAAGATGACTTAGACCATGTAAGATTTATGCATGGACTGACTTTAAGATGTAATGATTTTAATTATTTGATTTAAGACTGCAGTGTATCGCTATTTAATATACATACAAAAATTAATTGTTTAAAGGATGTCAAGTTAATGACTGATCATTTTTTATTTAAAATTTAGAGATCTTTGGCACGCTCAATTGTATTATAAACCAATCGAAACTTGTATTCATACGTCTATGCACATTTCAATTAGATCGAATATCGTAGAAAAGATTTATTCAATTGTGAAAGTGCGGTGACCATCATACTGGTGCTAGTACTTGAAACGATTTAATATTACGTTTAACTTCTTCATCATCTGAGTATCGTAACTCACAAACTATCGAAAATCTCAAGTGTTGGCCCGCTGAAGAATCGACGTTTTTGTTACACTCTGATTTGATTTCCGATTCATAGGATTTTACGAAGAGATACTACGATCTAGAGAGAGAAAGGTACGACGTATACCCATAAGTTAGAGGTACCACGCCATATGTGGAAGGGGCAAAGAGTGTGTGTGAGAGAGAATGATGCGTCAATTAATGAAGGGGACAAGCAAATCAGTATTAGATACTAGAAATGTAGAATATTGTCGACGTGCAAGGATTCCCCGGATCTGGTAATCAGTTTATATCGAAGGAAATGTACATTATGGATATTTCCGACAGTAATGTAGTAAAGTACGTTTTGAACATAAAACAATTGGTTAATGCACAATTATCATGGTCTACGATTGGAATCGGGCGATATACCCTTTGATGGAATCAACGAAACGTTGGAAGACATCGTTACATGTGCTCACAAGATATACATAAAAGGCGCAGACAAATAAAAGACATAGGTTGCAGGAAATTTTAGATGCTGACAATATTGTCGATATAGACATATTAGCCTGTCCATCTCTACCGAAACTCATAGGACAACAACAACGTCGATTTTCAATAAATTGCGAAAATCATACATTTAACGGAAAGTGTGCTAAAGAAAATGTTAAAATGCTTTAAAATTGTATACTGTAAAATCTTCAAGACTAGCCTGCATCTCTTCGAAGGTCAATGAGAATTTACTATGAAGTGAAGCGTCTTGCATTAATGGAAACAAAAGACATCGAGTCTACCTATAGATTTCATGTCAACGTTTGCAGAACTTGAAATTGAAGAAGTATGGTCATGCTTACCACTCACAATGCAAATGCATCCAGATTTACGTGAATGTCGTCAATAAACGTTTTGAAACGAGTGATGATACCGCAGATAGACAACCGCCTATGATTAAAGACTATGCAAAGTGTTAATTTCAGAGGGATGTCTAGTAATGGCAGTATAGGTATTTTAAAAATAGCGAGATTGCTTTCGCTTTGCAGTAGATGTGCGGTAATATTTAACAATTTCACTTTCATATTCTTTTGTATAGTGATAATAAGGTTAATTGTCAACTAGATTCAATTTTCAAGAACTTCATATTCAGTTGTAATCGCTCCATAGCCACTCATATCAGCAAGTGTATGATGACAGCCTACGATGAATCTATGCATTTTAGATGCACCCACATATTTCATTCTGCAACACGCAGATTCTGCAATCTCTTTAAACATACCAAAAGATGGCAGCATTATCATTTCCTTTAACTTTTTACTTAAAAGACACAAAACTGTGCGTAAAGATAGAAAGAAACTGTTGAATTTTACACGCTTCTCTTAGATTTTTACGTCGTCATTTCGATCTTCTTATTCTCAGAAATTTTAAAAGTGGGAAATATTAAATGAAGATTAATTAATTATATTAGAAGCAAGTCGATACTCGTATGTGTTCGTCACTTGTGAGAAGTCAGATTCATTGTTATCGTATAGTAAAGTCTACGGGTAATTAACAGGTCGAAACTTGTATGGCGATGTTTAAGATGTCGTAAATTGTACACATATTAAAAAACGGTCAGGAACCTGATTAATTACATTACCCACGTGTCCAAACTCGTATAGCTATGGCTCGAACGTCATGAAAACACGTAAATATCGTGAATAGATAAATGCATAGGGAATAAGCGTGTCATCCTCTCTTTCTAATTACTGCTAGCTTCTTCCATCATTTCTATATTATACATTTTAATACACGCTATTCGGATTATGTGAAATTTATTACTATTTAAATATTATTATTATAAATTATTTATTTATTTATTTATGCTACTTTTGTTAACAAAGGGGCGAGTTGGTCTACAGGTGGCCCGCCATGTTATTCCTAGATAAAATACAGAACTGAGATCATCTCCTTTCTATTATGGTGGAGGTTGTCTAAAAATTTTGGAAAGAGAAAATGTGTTACTTGGTATACCTTTTGATGAAATTGCGCAATGACTTTAAACGCGTCTGAACCTGTATACATGGAAAATATATGGTGAAAATGATCGGTTGGCAATCGGCGATTTCGATGACCGTGATAACGGTATAATCTAACAACGGGTACTAGAGAGCAAGAGAGATGGTAGTAGCACGCAGGAGGAAAAGGTCATTATTAGAATTTTATGTTCACATTCAAAATACGGTTCCCAGCCTACGCTGTATTTCCACATAGGCATCGAGAAGCGAATATGATGTAGCAATAGCTGACCTTTAATGAATTGCTTTTGCATTTTTTTTTTTCGACATTCCTCACATGACAATACTAATGTGTAAGAGCCAGTACTTTTCAATATTTATGAACTAATTTCTTAAGATCACGCATTAGAAAGAGGCCGTTTGCAATGACCATCTAACGGCTGGACATTTTTATAACAATATTAGGGGGTCGGCGCCAGGTCTTTTGAACGCGTTGAGACTTGCTTAGCGGCTTTTCTACGTTAATTTCAAAATGGTCTTGGGTGAAGGGACTCGACGGTTTTGTCTCTATTGGAGATCATTGAGATACGCTAATTAATCTGTGAGCAGCTGTAACCCTCTGTACCGTGATGCAATGAATACGTGTCTCCAATGATAACTTCACCCCATTTGGAATGTGAGGATTGGTCCTTAAGAATTAATTGATTTTCTCAATCTTTTTGATGGATTCTCGAATGAAGTTGGAAAATTGATCCTCAGCAGCGTCTTCTTCAAGAGTGCTGTAAACCCTGTTCAAGGCCTCAAAAATCTTTTAGACATCTACCATATTGATGTAGAAATACAATATTTGAAATAGAGGTGCTTACGTACTGTCAAACATAGACACAGGAACGCGACATTCCTTTGAAACGATGTCTGGACCTGTATACAATTTCGAGAGTTTCGAGAAAACAAATGTACGGTGAATAAGTGATCGACGCATAATCGACAACCGTGAAAACGGTATACTGCTAATGTTAATGGATATAAGAAAGAGTATGTGAGAGCTAGAGAGATCATAGAAATTATGACATTGGAATATTTGAATTAGACTGCTTCCTTTCTCTTACGTCACGGATTGCCGAAATTTGGTAAATAGATAATGTTTTGAAGAAATTGTGCAATGACCTTTTAAACGTGTTTGGACCTGTATACATTTTCGAAAGTTTCAGGAAAACAAATGTACGGTGAATAAGTGATCGATGGATAATCGACGACCGTGAAAATGGTATACTGCTAATGTTAATGGATCTAAATAAGAGTATGCGAGAGCGAGAGAGATGATAGTAGAACGCACGAGGAAAAGGTTTCCGCGCATCAGGGGGTCGACACCAGGTCTTTTGAACGCGTTGAGACTTGCTTAGAGGCTTTTCTAAATTAATTTTAAAATGGTCTTAGCGGTTTTGTGTGAAGGGGCTCAGCGGTTTCGTCACTATTGGAGATCATTGAGATACACTAACGGCTTGTCAAGACGACTGTCATATTGATGGATAGATTTCCCCCGACGAGAGAAAACTCTGAAAGGTGAATTCAAACTTACAACATGGTAAGGGAGAGGTCAACGCCCTGATTGTAGGTTTTTAAAATTTGTGTGAGATTTAAAAAGTAGGTCGTCGATATACGAGATTGAGCTAGACACCTTCAAACTGGTATTCAGACTAATGGAAATCTACGCTGTCAATTCATCAAAAAAGATATGTAACATCCGAATTAGGTCGGTAACGGTGTACGCACGAGGAAAAGGTCATTTTACTTTCACTCTCAATACGGTTCCTACCGAATACGATGTATTTCCATAAGCGACTATAATGTAGCAATATCTGACCTTTAATGAAGGCGACTTTTGAAATTTGATTTTCGACACATGGCAAAGGTCGTCGATATACGAGATTACGCTTCAAGCTGGTATATGGATAGATTTCCCCGACGAGAGAAAACTCTGAAAGGTGAATTCGAACTTACATCATGACAAGGGAGAGGTCAACGCCCTGATTGTAGGTTTTTAAAATTTGTGTGAGATTTAAAAAGTACGTCGTCGATATACGAGATTGCGCTTCAAGCTGGTATTTAGACTAATGGAAATCTACGCTTTCAATTCATCAAAAAAAAAAAAAAAGATATGTAACATCCGAATTAGGTCGGTAACGACATATTGAAAGAGAGATTTCCCCAACAGGGCACATTTAAAAGATCGAAAGATATATGCATAACGCTACAGCATTAATCTTCGAAAACTTAATGGGACCGTCCACGAAGTCTTGCGTCATCTAAATGACCTCATTAGCGACGGTCAGATTTTCCAATGTGAGAGTCTTGAAACCGTGTACTAAACAGCAAATCAAAAATGTGAATCAATCCGCGAATCGGCCCGCGAGTCATTCCGCGACTCAAACCACGAGTCAGTCCGAGACTCAAACCACGAATTAGTTCACGAATCTACCACCTCGCATGCTGCGACAGCGCCGCGAGTCTTGAATTATAAGCCCGCGTACTAAACAGTAAATCAAAAATGCGAATCAATCCGCGAATCAGCCCGCGAGTCAGTCCGCGACTCAAACCACGAATTAGTCCACGAATCAGTCTGCGAATTAGTTCACGAATCTACCACCTCGCATGCTGCGACAGCACCGCGAGTCTTGAATTATAAGCCCGCGTACTAAACAGTAAATCAAAAATGCGAATCAATCCGCGAATCAGCCCGCGAGTCAGTCCGCGACTCAAACCACGAATTAGTCCACGAATCAGTCTGCGAATTAGTTCACGAATCTACCACCTCGCATGCTGCGACAGCGCCGCGACTGTGGCGACGCCTGGTGGCGGCGGCGGGAACTCCGTGAGATCTGTCCCTATTCATCTACTGGTATACATTGTTTGTTGACATAGCGAACAGGTTGAATGCCTCAAATAAATATTTTGATTCACACCCAGAGTCGGTGTATTGAATATTATTACAACGAAGAATATATTATATTATTTTCGGTAATGTTTTTATTCGCTTTTGACCTCGAAGATAATAAATACCAAATATTTTTATAGAGCCAGTACTTTAACAGTAAATATTTCTTACAAAATATGTCGATGTCGTACATGTTTTAACGATTCGTCTGAAGGCGATAATTCATTTATATAATCCTGACAAACAGCAAACATTTGAAAATAAATGATGGTAACCTCATAACAAAAAATAATCACTTACAAATTCCCCTCTGATTCACATTCCGGTAAAATTCGTAACATTTGTTGGGAGAGATAGATTGATACGTGGATAGATAGATAGATAGATAGATAGATTGATAGATTGATTTTTGTGTCTGGTCACGATTCGAATACGATATTCTTTTTGGGACAAACAGAAGTTTCCTTTAAATTTTGAGCGGTGATGTACCTTTCCATCGCGTAGCAGCCAGAATTGAATCGATAAAATTGTACTTCAACAATTTTCAAACAATGATGTTGACAGTGTTTGGGCACGATTCGAGTTAGGTTTGTTTCCTGCAAAGAACAGCAATTTTCTGCAAAATTTACAAACTTTATATTTCCCTACAAATTTTGGGAGGTCCAGGACCTTTCTATAAAGTAACATACGGATTTGAATATAAAAATTGCATTTAAACCACTGTGAATCACGATAGACGGCGCGTCCGGTCACGATTTCAATTGGACATTGTTTTTAGTAAAAAATAGATAATTCCTATAAATTTTGGGGGGCCCAGGACCTTTCTGTAAATTAGCATCCGGATTTGAATATAAAAAATGGCATATAAACCACTGTGAACCACGAAAGACGTCGTGTCTTGGCATGATTTCAATTTCATACTGTTTTTAGTGAAGAATTAAAAAAATGTACACATTTTGGGAGGCCAAGGACCTTTGTGTAACGTAGCAGCTGGATTTGAATATAAAATATTGCATTTAAACCACTGTGAATCGCGATAGACAGCCCGTCCGGTTACGATTTCAATTTGATATTGTGTTTAGTAAAGAATAGATAATTCCTATAAAGTCTTTTTTGTAATGCAGAAACCGGATTTGAATAGAAAAATTGTTTATATTTAATGCTGAAATTGTCGGACTGTAGGCCCTGTTTCGCCTAAATGATACTGTAGACTACATCCAAAAAATTCAGGGTTGTTCAGAAATTATGTAGCTTTCAAATGAGCATCGGTTCGAATTTTTTCGTAATGTACTTCCGGGGATAAAAAATAAAACCCGAAGAATAAATTTTTCACCATGTTAATCAAATGCAAAACTTCAACCGCTTTGCGCGACCTCTAAACGTCCTCTAATCGATTTTTGACAAGAGAGAAAATATTTTTCTTTTTTTTCCCTATCGATTGCCATGGTACTTGAGACGATTTTTGTAAATGTTCATTTTTTGAAACACCCTAATATACATGCACACATATGTATATAAAGTGCTATCAAATTTATTAGCTTTAATATGAAGACCGCGGGGCCTTTTCTACACTGCGACCGTTATGGAGCGTAAACACACTCTGCGTTGGAGGTTCAGCCGCTCCAGTTATGAGCTGTCCCACCTCGCGCGCAGGTGAGGTGTGTAAACTCCACGCCAGAGCTCTCAGACCTCTGCTCTCGTGGTACGCGCGCTCGGGGAGTCCAGAGTTCCGTCGACTCTGGTAAACTCGAGCCACAGAGCCGTGGGATGTCAAAATTTTTTCCCGTGTAGGGAGCTGAAATTTTGTAGAAAATTATCTTTTTGGGTCGCTAATATGTCAAAAAATTGGCGCCTTGAAATTCGATGGGGGCCGATTCACCATGCTTATCCGGCTAGACCCTTTCTCATGATATTTAACAACAACTCGTAAAGAAACGGGGCCATTGGCTTTTCTGTCTGAAACTCTCTCAAAAAAGGATTCTATCTTAGTCGCGTCAGACTGAAAAAATGTTAATTTGCTGGACAGTAGACGATTCTTTAGTGCAGATCGAACAACTTTAGAAGCTTTTACTAGTAGGCAAGACTTTTTCATCATTGGTGAGTTCATCGACATACTTTCGGACGTTTGGTAATATCATAGCGGCTTTTTCAGCTACAACACCATTTTCGATCGTATGGTGCAGAACTTTTGTGGGTACACCTTTGAGCCAGAATAGAATGTATAGTCTCAGCGGCGTGCTGGAGTATCTTTTAAAATGAAGTATAAGGCGATGAGAAATTCTGATATTCCCCAATTAGTGGCTTTCATTCCCGTTTTAAACGCACCGTTTACGCAGCGGAAACCACAAGAACCGATGTCAAGAAGTATTCGATCTTCAGGATCTTTTTCAAACTTTGGCTGAGATCTCAATGAAACTGATATTTACATTTGGTCCATACATTGACACTTGAAGCACTAGATTTAAACCGATTTCTAAGAGTGCGGTAGAAAAAGCTCGTAGAAAATCAGCAGCAGTTGCATGGTGTAAAAAAGTGGATGTTAAGTATTTTGTTGACACGTGATTGTTCGAATCTTTCCAGAATCGCACGTAAACATCCATCTGGCCGAGTTGTGCTACTTTATTAAGCGACTCGTAACAACCTACAACATCCGTACAACCTTTTAGTTCTTGAATCAGTTCTTGGTGGAAGTTTGGAGCCAGTCCGTGGAATAGAACGTAGCCTAGTTTCGTGCGATGCAATTTCATTTTCGCAGCAATTTGCGAGTCGAAGAACATAACTGGAAATAGTTCGACACTTTTAGCTGCGGGTCTCACTGAGTTTTGCGTGTCGACGGTGTGAAGAGCCCACAGCATTTCAGAACGTGTTATATTTTCAGCGGTGAGAAATGATGAAATTCCACGGGAAGGAGGTTCAGTGCGGTTAAAAAATTCGAGCATCCTTAGAGTGCTAAACAATAAGTTGGCACAAGGATTCAATAAGTACGTGAGATAAAATACACTGAAAAAAAATCCACAAAATCAACCAAATATTCGATTCATGTATTCAGAACGTATGTTTGATTGAAATGATTAAATAATTTAGTTAAATCAATAAAATCAGATTCATTGAAACGAATGAACCGATGTGTAAAAAATAACCAGTTATTTTAATCGTTTGACAAAATGATTTGGTTAAATTGATACAGGGGTTTCCCTAACATGAATACAGCAATATTTGGTTTGATCAAATGATTCAGTAAATCCATAACACCAAATTCATTGAACTAGATGAACCGATCAGTTTGTTATAGCAATCAGTTAAGGTAATTGGACGATAGACGGGGCCAGGCGTTTCGACTTATGAAAAGAATGAGTTGGACACAATACATCGCAAGTATTCAGAGAAACTCTTTGAATCGGAGGAAAATGAAGAGGAAATAGCGATAGAACTTGAAAGCAATGAAGTCTGCAAGAAACAGTTTTTATCTGCGAAAATGAAAGTCTCGGCATTGATGGCGCCGGCAGTTCAATCACATGAGCCTATCGATATCTCGTCAACTGTAGCTGTTCAAAAGACTTTGAATTTGCTGAAAATCGAACTGCCGATGTTTAACGGGCATATCAAGGAATGGTTGCCATTTTGGACGCTTCGATTAGTAACGAGGACAAGTTCCAGTATTTATTGCAGGCTACAGTTCCTGGCTCTCGTGCAAGTGAATTAGTGAGTAGTTTTCCTTCTACCGCCGAAAATTACCAAAAGGCGATCAAAAGTTTAAATAGTAGATTTGGTCGCGATGACATTATAGTAGAATTTTATGTGCGGGAA
Source organism: Trichopria drosophilae (assembly GCA_030407085.1). Classification (NCBI taxonomy): domain Eukaryota; kingdom Metazoa; phylum Arthropoda; class Insecta; order Hymenoptera; family Diapriidae; genus Trichopria; species Trichopria drosophilae. The sequence goes on from CM059583.1 coordinate 79,901,868, forward strand.
CTACTCGGTTTAGTGTTACAAAAAAAAAGAGTACTAAACATGATAAAAGGCCGTCACTTGCGACTATTTATGATAAATTGGAATCTTACATTCGTGCCTTGGAAACTCTTGGAGTGACGACCTTGGCGCACGAGACAGTGTTGACAAAAGCAGTCATGAAGAACACAACGAGCGACTAACACGGCTCTTAGAATTTTTGCAACGAGAAGTGGAAAATGAGGAGCGCATCGAGAAGGTGTTGTCAGGATTTGGTGCTTCGTCGGAGCAGGAAAAGACGAAGAAATACAAAGGAAGACTAGACCATAATCGTGACATTCTCACTGCAAATACTCTTTTTGTTTCCAAGGATACAGAGAAATCGGTAAAGTGTATTTTTTGTTCGTTATCTCATGAAAGTCGGGATTGTGACACAGCTCGTAAATTAGACTTAAATCAAAGGCGAGAAATAATTCAGAAAGAAAATGCTTGTTTTTATTGTTTGAAAAAGGGTCACATCGCAAAAACGTGTAAAATTAAAATCATATACAGCGATACAGCAGTCCTCGTCACTTCGATGTGCGTGCAAGAGGCCGGTGTGTCGGATTAATGGCGTTTAGACGTTATTGGAATTACCGACCTAATCGAAAAATTGGATAAAATAGCTCGTAATAAAATAACTGAAGAATGGGTAATAAGTACAGCGCAGTTGACACCGGAAAATCGGTACGAAGTTAGGTTACCATTTAAAGACAATCATACAGTCGTCTCCAGCAATTATGAAATTTCTTGAAACCGGTTAATGAAAATGATTGAAAAACTTAAAGTTCAAAATTTGTTTGAAGCGTATGATGATATTTTGAAAGAGTGGTTGTCAGAAGGTGTCATTGAGGAAGTCTCGGAAACTGAAAGTAAAGATTTAAATCATTATTTACCGCATCGACCAGTGATTAAATCATATGGCACTACTAGGATAAGGCCGGTTTTTGACGCGTCGGCGTGCAAAAATGGTAGTCCATCGCTGAACCAGTGCCTAGAAAAGGGTCCAAATCTAATTGAATTGGTACCTTCGTCGCTCAATCGATTCCGCGAATATGAAATCGGTTTGGTGTCAGATATAAAAAAGGCATTTTTACAGATAGGTATCAATGAATTGGATCGGAATTACCTTCGCTTTTTATGGATAAAAGAGGAACAACTAAAACCGTATCGCCCTTGTCGGGTTGTATTCGGTTTAGCGTGTAGTCCTTTTTTATTGGCGGCTGTTATCAATTTAATTTTGATGCAAGCGTTAGAAAAAGCGAAGTCGGATGTTAATGCTGGTTGGTCCGTTAGTTCAGTTGAAAAGTTGAGAGATTCCTTTTATGTTGACAACTGCGTCACCAGTATTGAATCAGAAGCAGAGAGAAACAAATTTGAACGCGAAGCCAAAGCCATAATGGCAACGGGAAGTTTTGACCTTCGTGGTTGGGAAACCACGGGCGATGGTACAGTAGACGAGACATCATTAGTGTTAGGGCTGTTGTGGAATAAAAAGAAAGACGTGATTTCAATTAATCCGGCAGTACTCGAAATAAAAAAGCAAGGGAATGTCACAAAGAGATCAATGTTATCTGCCGCGCATCGTGTTTTTGACCCCATCGGATTTTCCTCTCCGGTAACCTTGCCGCCAAAATTATTATTACAGGAATTGTGGTCGGAAAAGGTTGGTTGGGACACCATAATCGAGGGTAAACGTGGCGAAATATTCACTTCATGGTTGGACAATTTAGCTCTATTAAAAAATGTAGAAATACCGCGTAAAATTGTCAGGGGGACGTTGAGTATCCACATGTTTTGTGACGCCAGCGGTTCTGCGTATGCCGCGACAGTTTTTGCGAGAGTAGAGTACAACGGAGTAGTCAACGTGCAATTGTTAGGCGCTAGATCCTGTATAGCACCAAAGGGAGCTATCCCACGTCTAGAGTTAATGGCGGCCACCATAGGCGCTAGGCTGGCAGATGCGATTGTAGGATCTTTGACTCGCGAAATTAATCAAATTACTTATTGGTCTGATTCATCGACAGTCTTAGCTTGGGTGAAACGTGATATTCAGTGGGGCACATTCGTTCACAATAGAGTTAAGGAAATCAGGAACCTTTCGAAAATGGAAAATTGGAGACACGTGCCCGGCGAACTGAATCCCGCGGATCTAGGACCGAAGTGGTTATATAAACAAAGCACCAATTGGCCAGTATCCCAAGTTAATATTGACGAAGATGAGATAGCACGGGAGCTGAAGAAAATGGCAATGGTCCAAATGACAAATTTGGAGCAATTGCCATTGGATTTCGCATCCCACTTCTCGTCTTATACAAAACTAGTGAGGTTTGTGGCATGCAAGGTTAAAACACAATCGCGGAAAAGGTCTGTCGATAATCAAGCGATGACCAGTAAGTATTTAAAAACACACTTAACACGAAAAGAAATAGAAATCGCGGAAATACAATTACTGAAAAGATTGCAATGTTCGATGTTCCATGTGAAAACGGACAATAAGTTGTCATCATTCAAAATAGATATAAACGAGAATGGTTTAATTACTATGAAAACAAAAATTTTCAATCGCGATGACAAATTTAATTTTTTATGTCCCATTATGTTAGATAATAAACATGAAGTAGTGCGTATGTTGATAAGAGAAACACATGAGAGATTGGGACACGCGGGGAGTCTTATTATAATGAGTAATTTACGTGAAACATTTTGGATAATTTCGACTCGACGGATAGTGCGTTTTATTTCGAAATGCGTTATCTATCAGCGACAGAAATCAAAACATATGGAATGCAAAACCCCCCCTCTGCCTGTGAATAGAGTACGCGACGTGGCAATCTTTGAAATAACGGGTGACGATTTTGCAGGCCCGCTTTACTTGCGTGGTAGGGGGAAGGCGTGGGTTGTGATTTTCTCTTGTGCGGTGTACAGAGCGGTACATTTCGAACTGGCGTCAGCGTTGCCAACAGACGAATTCATAGATTGCTTACGTAGATTTATTGCCAGGCGTGGTCGTCCTAAATATATGCACAGTGATAATGGGACAAATTTTTGGGGGCACGTCTAATGCACTGCGTACAGTAGATTGGGAACGCATAACTAAACACAGTTCAGTACTTGAAATCGAATGGGTTTTCAACCCACCGGCAGCGCCGTGGTGGGGGGGGGGGATCGCGGGAACGTTTGATAGGCGTGTTAAAGTCAATCTTACGAAAAGTTTTGGGCAGGGCTAGTTTGACGTACGAAAGTATGTTGACGACATTATGTGACGCAGAAGCAATAATCAACTCCCGACCATTGACTTACATTTCAGAAGTCCCAGACGATCTCAAACCTCTGACACCCGCAATGTTTCTCCAAGAAATTCGAGAAATCGGTGTACCAGATTTGGAGATGCTATGCAATGAGAAATTAAATAAGAGGCTAAAGTATAGACAATAGTAGTTTTCGATACAAGGGCGTATGCGTAAAGAACTTTCGCGTAAAGAAGAATCATTGTAACTACGAGATCGGGACGTATTAGTAAAAGACCGACGCGCCTCGGGACTCAACGCTAAATTGTATTTAGATCGTATTGAAAAAAGAAAAGAGAACTGTGACTTGTCGTGTTAGGATTGTCAAAGTGATATAAATGTAATAATATAGTAGTAAATCTTTCCATTCTATTTATGTATACGGATATAATCATCTTTTGAAAAATGTAATTTTACAAAAAAAGGGGGAGGATGTTATAGCAATCATTTAAGGTAATTGGACGATAGACGGGGCCAGGCGTTTCGATCTATGAAAAGAATGAGTGTGGGCAGCGAGTGGGGAGAATTTGAATTGCGATTTCGGAAATGTAGCGAAACGGAAGAACAGACGCGTGCGAACGGATAACCGCACCAGAAGTATAATAGAGACAGACTGTAATTCGCGTAGACTAGTCAAAGTTAAAATACAATAGACCTCTTTTATAGATTAGTTTCCTCCGTGTTTTACTCTACCTAGTCCATGTATAATACAGTTAAAACAATCAATTATTTTATTGGGTTGATCAAAAAATTTAGTTATTTATGTGAAGAATAGAAAAAAATTCCGATTTTTCTTTGGTCGCTTGATGTTGTCATATTTGTTGCGACTTGTATCCGAAACTGAGAATCGTAATTTAATTGTTATTTTATATTTATTAAATTCATGATTTTTAAGAGAGAGGGAGAGGGGAGGAGAGGAGAGTTGAAAGGTTTGTCAACAAAGTCAGTCGCACAATTTACTTAACATCGATTCGCTATTTTATTTGCCATTAAACCATATATATACTAGATAAATACGCTCGCTATGAAATTTCGCACGCTATCAATATCGCAGTTCGCAATCTCGCATTTTTTTGATAAAATAAGGAACTTGTATATATACTTCCGAAAGCAGATCGAACTGCTTGCGAATTTAAGGACCTCCATGCTTAGCCACCTGGCGATAAAACATAGTACTACGAATCAGGAGAGTTAAAAACGGCGCGAAAATTTGAAATGAATTCATGCGTTTATTACATGCGGTTTGCAGAATTTAATAAATAACAAATGTAAAAAAGTAAAACAGTGCTCAGGTCGTGTAAAAAATATGCAAAATTTATGTGCTTTAAAATATTCATTTTATTTGACATTAATTTTCATGTACAATAAATTCCATTGGGGAAAGATAAGTTTTACCGTCGGACATTTTATACATGTTACAAGTCGCATAATATATATCTAAATCATATAAAACATGAAACTGTAAACGACTTTTTAACACAATAATGGAAAAATTATTTCACCAAACACGTAATCTTTTAAAAATGTTCCGGTTGATATAACAACCTTCGATACATACCTAACACCATTAACTGAAACAAATGTTACCGGAACATATGTGTTCAATTCAAAATCAAGAGGAACGTCTCTAAGTATTTCTTCATAGAACGGGGTATCACGCAAATTTGAGCCTATATGCCTACCCACGGTGATTCGCGATGTAAATCCATGATTGTTCATTAAACGATAGTTCAGTTCAAGTTGGTTTCGGTTAGCTAACGTTTTCGCAGAATTTTTTCTCGTTGTTACTGATTTTGCAATATTTTTGAAACTTTTATGTTTACCTTCGAACCGTATGCATGACCAAAATTTTCCTGGACCAAAATTTAAGAATGTTCGACCATAATGTAGCAAATAATGGTGCTTCGGCTTTAAGTTTGTCTCGAAAAACTTACAATACAGTTTGAGATGGTAACTAATAAACGCATTTAAAATATTGATATTGTTTATGTTAAAAGTTTCTGCCATAACAATACTAACGATTTTTCTTAGTAATACATATATTTTCCAAGCTACGTTCGATTTCGGTATTAAATCGCCTATAAATAAATTTCAATGTTGAAGTAAAAAATACATTTCAGAAGCAGAAATGACTAAACATTCATTCTTGATATCTTTTATAGAAGTTATGTTAACTGGAATGTTTTTCTTGCTGTTATTTTTATATTCAAAAAATTCTATCCTTTGTTGCAAAGTTTTATATGAGAAGCTTTTCTTTTTTATATATAAAGTAATTTAATATTTTACCAATATCATACCTATAAACACCTTCTAAAAGGTCATGCATCGGATCAAATGTAACATTTTCAAAAATATTAAAATCAGATATAGCAAGGAATGGACTTACTTTAACCCCGTTCGTTCGTTCGCATATATCAGTTTTATGTTCTTGCATATTTCGTAAAAGAGAAGGATTTTCTTTCGTTAATTTGTGCAAATTAGATTTTTCTACTTTACACAATCTGCAAGAATACATCGAATTGAAACTTTCATTAAATCCTAAAATGCTGTGCAGACCTAAATTATCTCCAGCAATATTGAAAAGCACAAAGTAGACGTTTTTATTTTCTCCATTTACATTAATTGAAATTCCCTCGTTTTGTAAATTAATTATTTGATGCGTTAGGTTATAGAATAATTTCTTGATTCTACATATTTTTTGGTATATGGATTTGTGAAGCTGCATGAGGAATATGTTTTCAAGTAAACCATTATACTGAATCGGTAAACATGAAATATAACTCTCTCTCTGCAAATTTAAATTTTTCAAACATTAATATATAATATAATAAAGTATTATCGAAATACCGAAAATTTTGATCGATCAATCGCACGTTTTTTAAACATTACTTTTGTTCTGATTTTTCTCTGACGGTAACAATTTTTTTAAGAAATCTCTTTGTTTCATAACTAATACAGAAAAAGATTATTTTTATTGCTATCATAAGTATATATTATGTTTCAAACTGGCTGTTTCAAAAATAATTTACCAAAAAGCTTCGTGGCGCAGGCGGTTACCGTGCTGGACTACGAAGTCGTAGGGGGTCATTCAAGTATTACGTCAGCATGTTAGGGGAGGGAGGAGTTGGAGAATCCTGACACATGCTGACATGGGGGGGGGGGAGAGGACGAAATCTTACGTCAGCATGTATACAATATATTATTACTTTGCCATTAGTAACCTATTTTATTTTTCCGCCTTGTTACGATGGTACTCTTGAGTTATCGATAGAGTATTAACCAATTTTTCGAAATTCAGGCATTGCATTCGTGATTCTAATTACTATATACGATCTCATAAAAACTACAAAAGACATTACTTGAATACACCGAGAATTTTCGGAAATAAATGATTTTTCTTTATTTTCAAAAAGACTTAGTCAATTGACAATCAATTTATTTGGTATTTTTTAGGAGTTCGTATGTAATTAGAATTGTCTTTACAGTACCCGAATCTTAAATAATTGATTCACTTACTTTTAATTTACGGTTTTAGAAACTTCCTACTTTATCGGCATCCCACTTTAGAACACCCTTAATTCCGCTGCGTGCGACCCTATCGAGGAAATAGAGGAATTTGGTTATTAATCAAATGGAATAACGGATTTACTTTTTGAACACGTTCGCAAAAACACATTTTTCCATAATGCAAATATTCAGAAAATAGTTTTAATTTGTTTAGAAGTTCTTAAATACTCAATAGCATTGTTACGTGCCCGTAACTGTCACAATATATAGGAACAACCGATTATAAGAAACTGAGTATATAAAATGTCAAAACTCCGTCATAGATTAATGTTAGGCTTGATATGATGAAGCAACTAGGCATATTTTAACTTTCGTACGAACTATGTTCGCGATCTTCTTAGGACTTATCGCAGTAACAAACGAATTAAAAGGAAATAAATGAGGAAACACTTCATCAATTTACATGATTACTAATAAAAATTCCATGCTCAAAATAATATCATATAAATGTTTGGAGCACAAAATAGCACACAAATTATCATACCTAGCGAAGTAAACTGGAGGACCAGTTCTGACTAACGAGGGGGGTGTTACGTGCCCGTAACTGTCACAATATATAGGAACAACCGATTATAAGAAACCTTACTTACCGATTGCAGTAGCCAAAAGAATAGATATTAATACTAGGAATTTAGGCACAGCGATATCTATAGCTTATAGTAACAAACGAAAAACACCCTTTCACCCGCTAGATAACTCAACTGAACACAGAGAAAAATCTGACGTATCGACCCCAGCCGATAAATCCCGGCTCAACACATTTACCCATAAGTGCGCTATATTACCGACAAGCTTGCACATTTGTAAAATACCCCAAAAAACTTACAAAAATATAAACCAGTAAAAACAAACTCTTTCATAAATAAAAACATTAAAAAAATAATTTTATTAATATTTTTTTCCATTAGAAAACTCTGCCGTGTTAAAAAGATTGGCTTCTTAAAAAGAGTATATCAACAAGTTCCCCTCGGTTTCCCAGAGTCATAAAAATTCCGAAACCATCGACATCTAAAGAAAGAACATAGATATGAGAACTCACACAAACAAATATTCTTTCAAAAATTATACAACGTAACCTTCGCATATATAAATCTTTAATTTAAACAAATGCCAATAGAAAATACTAACATCCGACAATATAATATGATGCAACATAATTTTCTGCACATTTTGAGTACAAACAAAATATAATTAAAACCATAATTTACTATTACAAATAATTCTATAAATAAAACAGAATAATTAAATAAACATCTCTTTCTTTAACTAACAACCCAAATTAAGACAAAAATCATTTCCAACAACATACGCTAGAATTTATCAACAAATAAATTGTTTCTTTTTAACGAACTTATCCACATGCACACACACAGGCACCAATACAACTGCACATCCGAGCCACGCCCAAACTATGAGAATATATTTTAATTTATACATAAAATAATACATAAACATGAACAGGAAACAAAATATTATTACTCGTAATAATTTTCTTAACATTTTTATATAGAAAAACCTCTGGAATAATTAAGAGAAACCCCTGAAAACAATAAAAACAATATTGACTAGGACAAACCAATTCCAATGCTTAACTAACAAATCCTGCATGTATTATTAACAATAACAAGTATCAGCAATTCTCTTTACTTGCGTACAGACATACATTTTTCGAATTAACTATTTAAGCAATAATGACGATGATTAATATCTGTTCTTCACGTACGTTAAATTATAAGATAGTTTATTTGCACAATAATCAACGAACTACATGGCTCTTTATACATTAAAATACTTAAAAACAATTGCTCATAAATAATTAATAACCGACGCGTTAATTAAGTCAATTTCTCGATTGTTTAAAATATATTTATCAAGATCAAAACTAATTTTGCGAATTATTCCACTTCTAAACATGCTACGAAGTTCGTTCATGTTTGTGCAAATCACAGAATGCAATTTGCAAAAACTTCGATTGTCAACCAAACTACATTGTCAACGGATCATTGTTTTTAACAAACTTTGGAAAATCTGATCACGAAAATCTCTTATCTCTGTTCCAACCTTCAACCCCTCCATCTGCCCCAGAAAACACAGAAAACAAGATATTTATCATATAAATAGCGGCTCCAGAACTACAGAATTCAGTTCAAGTTCAAGACAATATATACGTATCTACGTATCTCGCTAACTGAATAAGTTAGCCGAAAAGTCAACCACAACGAAAGGTACGAGTCCTAGTCCAGTCAAATGGTACATTGACCTTCGAAAAAATCACCCAGTCTATTTTTTTTTATATTCTTGTAGGAGATCCATAACTGAACTTAAATTTCAGTTTTCGGGGTAGGGCGCGTTGCCGTCGCGCCGCCATCTTGAAAAACGTCCGTTAATCGTATTTCTTAAATAACTCGCCTCAGATAGGTCGTACGGTAAAAATGGTAACAATCAGTTTTGTTCAGAATAAAATTCTCTATAACTTTTGTTTTATACCTTTTGTCCGAAAAAATTCACATTAAAAAGTTACGAGATAAAAAAGTCAAAAACGAATGATTTTGAAATGTTTTATGCAAATTATCTCGCTCAGGAAGCACTTTTTGGTAAAAACAGTTACTATCAAAGTTGTAGAGCATAAAAATTTGCGTAATTTGCAATAAGACATTTTGCAATTGGTTAAAAACAGGCTGAGAAAAGCGCGATGGAAGATGCTAGTTCCGTAATAGGCCTTTTTTAATTCCGTATAAGATCCATAACTAGCGTAAATTTTAGTGTTAGGGGAAGCCACCGTCATGTCAACATTTAGTAATAATAATAATAATAATAATAATAATAATAATAATAATAACTATTGCCTCTATCCGTTGTTCTCCGGAAATCTCAAGGGTACATGTGTGGACCGCCTGGTGAACGTGTACATAAGATCACCCATCTTTTCTATATGGATGATCTTAAATTATACGCATCAGGCGAAGATCAATTACATCGATCTCTGAACATCGCCCTCACATACTCGAGAGATATCGGTATGGAATTCGGATTGGACAAGTGTGCAGTCGTTCATTTGCACAGAGGAAGGTCAGGCTCCCATAACAACGATATGGAGCTCGTCAACGGAAATGTCATCCGCCACCTTAGCGCCGAAGAAGCCTACACATACCTGGGCGTACCTCAAAGGCATGTCCAGGATGTGCAGGCTGCTAAAACCACCATCATTAAGAAATACCGGCGCATTCTCCGTCAGATCTGGTCATCAGAATTGACCGGGAGAAATAAGGTGGCAGCCACGAATATGTTGGCCGTATCACCAGTGCTCTATTCTTTTGGAGCACTGAAGTGGAACGTTGACGAGCTAAGGGATCTTGACCGAAGCACACGGAAGATGATTTGTATGCAACGCAGTTTGCATCCAAGATCTTCCGTGGAACGACTGTATTTGCCCCGAAATATGGGAGGTCGTGGCCTTTTAAGCCTGGAGTGTATGCATGACCGATTGGTCCTCGAAACAGCTTGCGACGTGATTAATCGAACGGAGGATCCCCTGATGATGCTAGTACATCAGCATGAAATTCAGGGGAAGGGGGCGTTTTTGTACAACGCGGCGGAACGAGCGGCGCGAAACCTCGGTCTGGTTTTCAACGTGGGACGTAGTGGTGCACAGGAGGCTGAATCAGTCATCAATCTGTGCCCAGTGCGTCTCAGGGCTAACATACGGAAGGAACAACTCCGTATGTTGGGGGGAAGGCATATCGACAAGCCGTTGCATGGACAATTCTTTCGAAATGTCCAACAACTTGGCTTGTCGGCAGAGATGACCTTCTCCTTCTTAAGATCAGCCGGCTTGAAATCCGAGACCGAGGGTTTTATCTTCGCGTGCCAGGATGGGGTCATCAATACCTTAGCGTACCGCCAGAACATCTTACACCAGGCGGTACAGAGTACGCTTTGTAGATTGTGTAGATGTCATGCTGAGACACTAATGCATCTTTTGGCAGCATGTCCAATATATGCAGTTTCAGCATACATCGAACGTCACAATGCGGCTCTTCGAGTGCTGTATTACCATCTTCGCAGCACTTATGGTATTGATGCAACCCCAGTTTTGCCGTACGTCCCCACTGATATTGAATCCGTAGTCGGGAATGAGTCTTGCCGAATATACTGGAATTACTCATTCCCGACGAGCAGGCAAATATCAGCCAATAAGCCTGACATCGTCCTTGTTGACTTCGATGACAAATCCATCTTCGTCATCGAGTTTTCTGCACCAGCAGAAACAAATATAGTCAGCAAAGAGGACGAAAAACGGATGAAATATCAGGAACTCCTGTTCGAGATTCGCAGGCTGTATCGAGGATTCAAAATCAAGCTCGTCGTGCTGATAATTGGAGTGCTGGGAGGAATGAGACCAACTTTCCTCCAAAACATCAAAAACATTCCGGCCTGTCGAGAACATGCAAATTCCATCGCAGGCCGAATGCAGAAAGCAGTGCTACTGAGATCTCTCCGTCTACTGAGGTCACACGAGATCCTGTAACCACTTACCCAATGGTAGAGGGAGTGGTTACAGTTGCAAACAAATGGCCCGGTGCAGTCTGCAGCGGAGGAGATGGATATCGGAGCCACTTTTCTGCTGCAGACTGCACACGTGGATTCTGGAGGGCCAAGGGAGGTTAGGGTTTTAGTCGGATAACCTTGCCGTTAACATCAAAGGTGAGGGAGTCCGACACACGGGGGGTTACACAACATCTTCAACCCCCTATGGTGCCTAATGCATTTCCCCCCTCCGACACAAAAAAAAAAAAAAAAAAAAAAAAAAAAAAAAAAATAATAATAATAATAATAATACTTGTCAGTCTATTTCTCGTTGTTTAGGCAAAATTTTTGTTGTCAAATTTTTCCTAAACACGGGTGTCGTGCTGTCATAATGTGGAGCATCTCTCCCAGCACCGCGTACGGGCTCAGTTGTTATTGCCCGCACATCCGGTACCGGTTGACTGCTGGGAACAACGAAACCCGTCCGCCTCAGATAGGCCACATAATCTCTCAGTTGTTGTTGAGAAAAGCGATCTGCCAGTTCGGGATGCATTACTGCAAACCGACTGTGCATTCGCGCCATGTAGCCTCTCTGTTGCGGACAGCTCTCCTCATAGCAGCGCATTAGATCTTGCCTGAGATCCTCCGTCCACTGAAATCGTCCGTGGGCATCAGCTGGTCGTCGTCCCGGGACACCTGTTTCGGCTCCTCCACCTCGGGACTGGGCTGCATCCGAAGCAGCCCGATGGTCACGAGCCCTGCGCGTTATTTGATGAGTAACCGCAAATACAGGGAGTAGGGTGGTTAGCCCTACTCCCCGTTGTTATGCCTCTCTCGTTTGTCTCTTACCTCGCCATCCACTGGGGTTGGTTACCCAATCTCTGGCAAGGTTGCTAAGAGTCCAGGGCCCGCCGGCTCTAATAAGCACACGTGGAGGTGAGAGTAGGCCATTTGGGAAGATAGGCTAAGATGCGGCTTTTTGCATAGCCGCATTGTGTTACGCATCATTCCCTTTGGGCCCCTGTCGACAAAACTCAATATTTTGGACGAATCCTTCCAACCTCTTCAAACATCGTATCGCAGCCTCAAGCGAGTTTCCGTCGATGGCCGCAGTTGAGGAATTCTGGAGGAGCATCTACGAGAGAACATCTAGGCTTAATGCAGACACTCCAGGTATTGAAATCTTCACCGAGTTGTGCGACGAAGTTACACAACAAAGTGAAGATTGCCCACCCGTCAGTGCGTTAGAGGTGAAAAATGCCATCACAGGAGCGAGGAATTTCTCCTCGCCGGGCTGGGATGGAATTAATAACTATTGGTGGAAGAAGTTCACTTCTGTCCATCAACACCTAGCCCGAATATTCACCTCTTATATAAATGGAGACCAACCCATTCCGCACTGGCTGGTGGAGGGCCGAACGACACTGATCCCAAAATCGGGAGACTTGTCCGATCCGAGAAACCATAGACCGATCACGTGTCTCAATACGTTATACAAATTGTTCACTAACATCTTGAACGTACGTATTGAGAAATACGTGAAACCGGTGTGGCAACGGATAGTAGAACAGCGAGGCTGCAAAATGGGTGTATCCGGCTGCAAGGACAACTTGCTTATCGACAGGTGTGTTTGTCAGGACGCAGTCCAGTACAAGCGTAACCTGTCGATAGCCTGGCTGGATTACATGAAGGCGTATGACTCAACATCGCACGAGCTTTTAAGCTTGTTGCTCAAACGCCTTCATGTCCACCCAAACATAGTGAGAATTGTAGAAGACCTGATGCCTCTTTGGAAAACACGCTTTGTCATGACATCGGGCAAGCGTCGAACCATGTCTAGACTGGTTCAATTCCAAAGAGGTGTCTATCAGGGAGATTCTCTGAGTCCTCTGCTCTTCTGCATCTCACTATTGCCTCTATCCGTTGCTCTCCGGAAATCTCAAGGATACATGTGTGGACCGCCTGGTGAACGTGTACATAAGATCACCCATCTTTTCTATATGGACGATCTTAAATTATACGCATCAGGCGAAGATCAATTACATCGATCTCTGAACATCGCCCTCACATACTCGAGAGATATCGGCATGGAATTCGGATTGGACAAGTGTGCAGTCGTTCATTTGCACAGAGGAAGGTCAGGCTCCCATAACAACGATATGGAGCTCGTCAACGGAAATGTCATCCGCCACCTTAGCGCCGAAGAAGCCTACACATACCTGGGCGTACCTCAAAGGCATGTCCAGGATGTGCAGGCTGCTAAAACCACCATCATTAAGAAATACCGGCGCATTCTCCGTCAGATCTGGTCATCAGAATTGACCGGGAGAAATAAGGTGGCAGCCACGAATATGTTGGCCGTATCACCAGTGCTCTATTCTTTTGAAGCACTGAAGTGGAACGTTGACGAGCTAAGGGATCTTGACCGAAGCACACGGAAGATGATTTGTATGCAACGCAGTTTGCATCCAAGATCTTCCGTGGAACGACTGTATTTGCCCCGAAATATGGGAGGTCGTGGCCTTTTAAGCCTGGAGTGTATGCATGACCGATTGGTCCTGGAAACTGCTTGCGACGTGATTAATCGAACGGAGGATCCCCTGATGATGCTAGTACATCAGCATGAAATTCAGGGGAAGGGGGCGTTTTTGTACAACGCGGCGGAACGAGCGGCGCGAAACCTCGGTCTGGTTTTCAACGTGGGACGTAGTGGTGCACAGGAGGCTGAATCAGTCATCAATCTGTGCCCAGTGCGTCTCAGGGCTAACATACGGAAGGAACAACTCCGTATGTTGGAGGGAAGGCATATCGACAAGCCGTTACATGGACAATTCTTTCGAAATGTCCAACAACTTGGCTTGTCGGCAGAGATGACCTTCTCCTTCTTAAGATCAGCCGGCTTGAAATCCGAGACCGAGGGTTTTATCTTCGCGTGCCAGGATGGGGTCATCAATACTTTAGCGTACCGCCAGAACATCTTACACCAGGCGGTACAGAGTACGCTTTGTAGATTGTGTAGATGTCATGCTGAGACACTAATGCATCTTTTGGCAGCATGTCCAATATATGCAGTTTCAGCATACATCGAACGTCACAATGCGGCTCTTCGAGTGCTGTATTACCATCTTCGCAGCACTTATGGTATTGATGCAACCCCAGTTTTGCCGTACGTCCCCACGGATATTGAATCCGTAGTCGGGAATGAGTCTTGCCGAATATACTGGAATTACTCATTCCCGACGAGCAGGCAAATATCAGCCAATAAGCCTGACATCGTCCTTGTTGACTTCGATGACAAATCCATCTTCGTCATCGAGTTTTCTGCACCAGCAGAAACAAATATAGTCAGCAAAGAGGACGAAAAACGGATGAAATATCAGGAACTCCTGTTCGAGATTCGCAGACTGTATCGAGGATTCAAAATCAAGCTCGTCGTGCTGATAATTGGAGTGCTGGGAGGAATGAGACCAACTTTCCTCCAAAACATCAAAAACATTCCGGCCTGTCGAGAACATGCAAATTCCATCGCAGGCCGAATGCAGAAAGCAGTGCTACTGAGATCTCTCCGTCTACTGAGGTCACACGAGATCCTGTAACCACTTACCCAATGGTAGAGGGAGTGGTTACAGTTGCAAACAAATGGCCCGGTGCAGTCTGCAGCGGAGGAGATGGATATCGGAGCCACTTTTCTGCTGCAGACTGCACACGTGGATTCTGAAGGGCCAAGGGAGGTTAGGGTTTTAGTCGTTAAACCTTGCCGTTAACATCAAAGGTGAGGGAGTCCGACACACGGGGGGTTACACAACATCTTCAACCCCCTATGGTGCCTAATGCATTTCCCCCCTCCGTCAAAAAAAAAAAAAAAAAAAAAAAAAAAAAAAAAAAAAAAAAAATAATAGTCTATTTTTAATATAATCGTGTTATCCTTGTTATTGCCAATGATATTTTAACGCTTCATTATTTTAACGATTCAAATAGAAGATTGATCCTTATGTAATCGGCGTGTTCTCGAAGATGCCTAATGTCGTGAAACAGGCCAATCACCTACCTATGGTAATAAGAGTAATAAATTATAAAAATATTACATTATATGGATTACTTCATAATTGAAGACAAATATAAAGTAGGATTTAGACAGAGAAAATAGCCTACTTCTGGATGCTCTTCCAGATGACTGTGACCTGTGGCAGGTCAATTGTGCCGTTTACGAGGCTGCAAGTGATCTGGTGACTCCGCGAAATCTGACACAGTTATCGGGGAGTCGGCAGATTACAAAACGCATGTCTCAATTGAACGGCAAGATTCGACTGACACGGAAACTCGCTTCCCGAGTTCAGTGTGTGATCGACTATTTAACATCTGGCCGTTCATTTACGGCAAAAGTCAAGAAATTCGCACAACAACTGCGGACGTACTATCACACACTGAACAAACTGAAGTTGCTCAACATCAAGCAACGTTTGGCGGATAAAATTCGGGTTTTGGCGGATGCCAAAAAGAGGCTGCAAAGACGGGAGGATGGAATTCGACAAAATGCAATATTTTGGACGAATCCTTCCAACCTCTTCAAACATCGTATCGCAGCCTCAAGCGAGTTTCCGTCGATGACCACAGTTGAGGAATTCTGGGGGAGCATCTACGAGAAAACATCTAGGCTTAATGCAGGCACTCCAGGTATTGAAATCTTCACCGAGTTGTGCGACGAAATCACACAACAAAGTGAAGATTGCCCACCCGTCAGTGCATTAGAGGTGAAAAATGCCATCACGGGAGCGAGGAATTTTTCCTCGCCGGGCTGGGATGGAATTAATAACTATTGGTGGAAGAAGTTCACTTCTGTCCATCAATACCTAGCCCGAATATTCACCTCTTATATAAATGGAGACCAACCCATTCCGCACTGGCTGGTGGAGGGCCGAACGACACTGATCCCATAATCGGGAGACTTGTCCGATCCGAGAAACCATAGACCGATCACGTGTCTCAATACGTTATACAAATTGTTCACTAACATCTTGAACGAACGTATTGAGAAATCCGTGAAACCGGTGTGGCAACGGATAGTAGAACAACGAGGCTGCAAAATGGGTGTATCCGGCTGCAAGGACAATTTGCTTATCGACAGGTGTGTTTGTCAGGACGCAGTCCAGTACAAGCGTAACCTGTCGATAACCTGGCTGGATTACATGAAGGCGTATGACTCAACATCGCACAAGCTTTTAAGCTTGTTGCTCAAACGCCTCCATGTCCACCCAAACATAGTGAGAATTGTAGAAGACCTGATGCCTCTTTGGAAAACACGCTTTGCCATGACATCGGGCAAGCGTCGAACCATGTCTAGACTGGTTCAGTTCCAAAGAGGTGTCTATCAGGGAGATTCTCTGAGTCCTCTGCTCTTCTGCAGCTCACTATTGCCTCTATCCGTTGCTCTCCGGAAATCACAAGGGTACATGTGTGGACCGCCTGGTGAACGTGTACATAAGATCACCCATCTTTTCTATATGGACGATCTTAAATTATACGCATCAGGCGAAGATCAATTACATCGATCTCTGAACATCGCCCGCACATACTCGAGAGATATCGGCATGGAATTCGGATTGGACAAGTGTGCAGTCGTTCATTTGCACAGAGGAAGGTCAGGCTCCCATAACAGCGATATGGAGCTCGTCAACGGAAATGTCATCCACCGCCTTATCGCCGAAGAAGCCTACACATACCTGGGCGTACCTAAAAGGCATGTGCAGGATGTGCAGGCTGCTAAAACCACCATCATTAAAAAATACCGGCGCATTCTCCGTCAGATCTGGTCATCAGAATTGACCGGGACAAATAAGGTGGCAGCCACGAATATGTTGGCCGTATCACCAGTGCTCTATTCTTTTGGAGCACTGAAGTGGAACGTTGACGAGCTAAGGGATCTTGACCGAAGCACACGAAACATGATTTGTATGCAACGCAGTTTACATCCAAGATCTTCCGTGGAACGACTGTATTTGCCCCGAAATATGGGAGGTCGTGGCCTTTTAAGCCTGGAGTGTATGCATGATCGATTGGTCCTCGAAACAGCTTGCGACGTGATTAATCGAACGGAGGATCCCCTGATGATGCTAGTACATCAGCATGAAATTCAGGGGAAGGGGGCGTTTTTGTACAACGCGGCGGAACGAGCGGCGCGAAACCTCGGTCTGGTTTTCAACGTGGGACGTAGTGGTGCACAGGAGGCTGAATCAGTCATCAATCTGTGCCCAGTGCGTCTCAGGGCTAACATACGGAAGGAACAACTCCGTATGTTGGAGGGAAGGCATATCGACAAGCCGTTGCATGGACAATTCTTTCGAAATGTCCAACAACTTGGCTTGTCGGCAGAGATGACCTTCTCCTTCTTAAGATCAGCCGGCTTGAAATCCGAGACCGAGGGTTTTATCTTCGCGTGCCAGGATGGGGTCATCAATACCTTAGCGTACCGCCAGAACATCTTACACCAGGCGGTACAGAGTACGCTTTTCGAACGAACGTCACAATGCGGCTCTTCGAGTGCTGTATTACCATCTTCGCAGCACTTATGGTATTGATGCAACCCCAGTTTTGCCGTACGTCCCCACTGATATTGAATCCGTAGTCGGGAATGAGTCTTGCCGAATATACTGGAATTACTCATTCCCGACGAGCAGGCAAATATCAGCCAATAAGCCTGACATCGTCCTTGTTGACTTCGATGACAAATCCATCTTCGTCATCGAGTTTTCTGCACCAGCAGAAACAAATATAGTCAGCAAAGAGGACGAAAAACGGATGAAATATCAGGAACTCCTGTTCGAGATTCGCAGGCTGTATCGAGGATTCAAAATCAAGCTCGTCGTGCTGATAATTGGAGTGCTGGGAGGAATGAGACCAACTTTCCTCCAAAACATCAAAAACATTCCGGCCTGTCGAGAACATGCAAATTCCATCGCAGGCCGAATGCAGAAAGCAGTGCTACTGAGATCTCTCCGTCTACTGAGGTCACACGAGATCCTGTAACCACTTACCCAATGGTAGAGGGAGTGGTTACAGTTGCAAACAAATGGCCCGGTGCAGTCTGCAGCGGAGGACATGGATATCGGAGCCACTTTTCTGCTGCAGACTGCACACGTGGATTCTGGAGGGCCAAGGGAGGTTAGGGTTTTAGTCGGATAACCTTGCCGTTAACATCAAAGGTGAGGGAGTCCGACACACGGGGGGTTACACAACATCTTCAACCCCCTATGGTGCCTAATGCATTTCCCCCCTCCGACACAAAAAAAAAAAAAAAAAAAAAAAAAAAAATAATAATAATAATAATAATACTTGTCAGTCTATTTCTCGTTGTTTAGGCAAAATTTTTGTTGTCAAATTTTTCCTAAACACGGGTGTCGTGCTGTCATAATGTGGAGCATCTCTCCCAGCACCGCGTACGGGCTCAGTTGTTATTGCCCGCACATCCGGTACCGGTTGACTGCTGGGAACAACGAAACCCGTCCGCCTCAGATAGGCCACATAATCTCTCAGTTGTTGTTGAGAAAAGCGATCTGCCAGTTCGGGATGCATTACTGCAAACCGACTGTGCATTCGCGCCATGTAGCCTCTCTGTTGCGGACAGCTCTCCTCATAGCAGCGCATTAGATCTTGCCTGAGATCCTCCGTCCACTGAAATCGTCCGTGGGCATCAGCTGGTCGTCGTCCCGTGACACCTGTTTCGGCTCCTCCACCTCGGGACTGGGCTGCATCCGAAGCAGCCCGATGGTCACGAGCCCTGCGCGTTATTTGATGAGTAACCGCAAATACAGGGAGTAGGGTGGTTAGCCCTACTCCCCGTTGTTATGCCTCTCTCGTTTGTCTCTTACCTCGCCATCCACTGGGGTTGGTTACCCAATCTCTGGCAAGGTTGCTAAGAGTCCAGGGCCCACCGGCTCTAATAAGCACACGTGGAGGTGAGAGTAGGCCATTTGGGAAGATAGGCTAAGATGCGGCTTTTTGCATAGCCGCATTGTGTTACGCATCATTCCCTTTGGGCCCCTGTCGACAAAACTCAATATTTTGGACGAATCCTTCCAACCTCTTCAAACATCGTATCGCAGCCTCAAGCGAGTTTCCGTCGATGGCCGCAGTTGAGGAATTCTGGAGGAGCATCTACGAGAGAACATCTAGGCTTAATGCAGACACTCCAGGTATTGAAATCTTCACCGAGTTGTGCGACGAAGTTACACAACAAAGTGAAGATTGCCCACCCGTCAGTGCGTTAGAGGTGAAAAATGCCATCACAGGAGCGAGGAATTTCTCCTCGCCGGGCTGGGATGGAATTAATAACTATTGGTGGAAGAAGTTCACTTCTGTCCATCAACACCTAGCCCGAATATTCACCTCTTATATAAATGGAGACCAACCCATTCCGCACTGGCTGGTGGAGGGCCGAACGACACTGATCCCAAAATCGGGAGACTTGTCCGATCCGAGAAACCATAGACCGATCACGTGTCTCAATACGTTATACAAATTGTTCACTAACATCTTGAACGTACGTATTGAGAAATACGTGAAACCGGTGTGGCAACGGATAGTAGAACAGCGAGGCTGCAAAATGGGTGTATCCGGCTGCAAGGACAACTTGCTTATCGACAGGTGTGTTTGTCAGGACGCAGTCCAGTACAAGCGTAACCTGTCGATAGCCTGGCTGGATTACATGAAGGCGTATGACTCAACATCGCACGAGCTTTTAAGCTTGTTGCTCAAACGCCTTCATGTCCACCCAAACATAGTGAGAATTGTAGAAGACCTGATGCCTCTTTGGAAAACACGCTTTGTCATGACATCGGGCAAGCGTCGAACCATGTCTAGACTGGTTCAATTCCAAAGAGGTGTCTATCAGGGAGATTCTCTGAGTCCTCTGCTCTTCTGCATCTCACTATTGCCTCTATCCGTTGCTCTCCGGAAATCTCAAGGATACATGTGTGGACCGCCTGGTGAACGTGTACATAAGATCACCCATCTTTTCTATATGGACGATCTTAAATTATACGCATCAGGCGAAGATCAATTACATCGATCTCTGAACATCGCCCTCACATACTCGAGAGATATCGGCATGGAATTCGGATTGGACAAGTGTGCAGTCGTTCATTTGCACAGAGGAAGGTCAGGCTCCCATAACAACGATATGGAGCTCGTCAACGGAAATGTCATCCGCCACCTTAGCGCCGAAGAAGCCTACACATACCTGGGCGTACCTCAAAGGCATGTCCAGGATGTGCAGGCTGCTAAAACCACCATCATTAAGAAATACCGGCGCATTCTCCGTCAGATCTGGTCATCAGAATTGACCGGGAGAAATAAGGTGGCAGCCACGAATATGTTGGCCGTATCACCAGTGCTCTATTCTTTTGAAGCACTGAAGTGGAACGTTGACGAGCTAAGGGATCTTGACCGAAGCACACGGAAGATGATTTGTATGCAACGCAGTTTGCATCCAAGATCTTCCGTGGAACGACTGTATTTGCCCCGAAATATGGGAGGTCGTGGCCTTTTAAGCCTGGAGTGTATGCATGACCGATTGGTCCTGGAAACTGCTTGCGACGTGATTAATCGAACGGAGGATCCCCTGATGATGCTAGTACATCAGCATGAAATTCAGGGGAAGGGGGCGTTTTTGTACAACGCGGCGGAACGAGCGGCGCGAAACCTCGGTCTGGTTTTCAACGTGGGACGTAGTGGTGCACAGGAGGCTGAATCAGTCATCAATCTGTGCCCAGTGCGTCTCAGGGCTAACATACGGAAGGAACAACTCCGTATGTTGGAGGGAAGGCATATCGACAAGCCGTTACATGGACAATTCTTTCGAAATGTCCAACAACTTGGCTTGTCGGCAGAGATGACCTTCTCCTTCTTAAGATCAGCCGGCTTGAAATCCGAGACCGAGGGTTTTATCTTCGCGTGCCAGGATGGGGTCATCAATACTTTAGCGTACCGCCAGAACATCTTACACCAGGCGGTACAGAGTACGCTTTGTAGATTGTGTAGATGTCATGCTGAGACACTAATGCATCTTTTGGCAGCATGTCCAATATATGCAGTTTCAGCATACATCGAACGTCACAATGCGGCTCTTCGAGTGCTGTATTACCATCTTCGCAGCACTTATGGTATTGATGCAACCCCAGTTTTGCCGTACGTCCCCACGGATATTGAATCCGTAGTCGGGAATGAGTCTTGCCGAATATACTGGAATTACTCATTCCCGACGAGCAGGCAAATATCAGCCAATAAGCCTGACATCGTCCTTGTTGACTTCGATGACAAATCCATCTTCGTCATCGAGTTTTCTGCACCAGCAGAAACAAATATAGTCAGCAAAGAGGACGAAAAACGGATGAAATATCAGGAACTCCTGTTCGAGATTCGCAGACTGTATCGAGGATTCAAAATCAAGCTCGTCGTGCTGATAATTGGAGTGCTGGGAGGAATGAGACCAACTTTCCTCCAAAACATCAAAAACATTCCGGCCTGTCGAGAACATGCAAATTCCATCGCAGGCCGAATGCAGAAAGCAGTGCTACTGAGATCTCTCCGTCTACTGAGGTCACACGAGATCCTGTAACCACTTACCCAATGGTAGAGGGAGTGGTTACAGTTGCAAACAAATGGCCCGGTGCAGTCTGCAGCGGAGGAGATGGATATCGGAGCCACTTTTCTGCTGCAGACTGCACACGTGGATTCTGGAGGGCCAAGGGAGGTTAGGGTTTTAGTCGGTAAACCTTGCCGTTAACATCAAAGGTGAGGGAGTCCGACACACGGGGGGTTACACAACATCTTCAACCCCCTATGGTGCCTAATGCATTTCCCCCCTCCGTCAAAAAAAAAAAAAAAAAAAAAAAAAAAAAAAAAAAAAAAAAAAAAAAAAATAATAGTCTATTTTTAATATAATTGTGTTATCCTTGTTATTGCCAATGATATTTTAACGCTTCATTATTTTAACGATTCAAATAGAAGATTGATCCTTATGTAATCGGCGTGTTCTCGAAGATGCCTAATGTCGTGAAACAGGCCAATCACCTACCTATGGTAATAAGAGTAATAAATTATAAAAATATTACATTATATGGATTACTTCATAATTGAAGACAAATATAAAGTAGGATTTAGACAGAGAAAATAGCCTACTTCTGGATGCTCTTCCAGATGACTGCGACCTGTGGCAGGTCAATTGTGCCGTTTACGAGGCTGCAAGTGATCTGGTGACTCCGCGAAATCTGACACAGTTATCGGGGAGTCGGCAGATTACAAAACGCATGTCTCAATTGAACGGCAAGATTCGACTGACACGGAAACTCGCTTCCCGAGTTCAGTGTGTGATCGACTATTTAACATCTGGCCGTTCATTTACGGCAAAAGTCAAGAAATTCGCACAACAACTGCGGACGTACTATCACACACTGAACAAACTGAAGTTGCTCAACATCAAGCAACGTTTGGCGGATAAAATTCGGGTTTTGGCGGATGCCAAAAAGAGGCTGCAAAGACGGGAGGATGGAATTCGACAAAATGCAATATTTTGGACGAATCCTTCCAACCTCTTCAAACATCGTATCGCAGCCTCAAGCGAGTTTCCGTCGATGACCACAGTTGAGGAATTCTGGGGGAGCATCTACGAGAAAACATCTAGGCTTAATGCAGGCACTCCAGGTATTGAAATCTTCACCGAGTTGTGCGACGAAATCACACAACAAAGTGAAGATTGCCCACCCGTCAGTGCATTAGAGGTGAAAAATGCCATCACGGGAGCGAGGAATTTCTCCTCGCCCGGCTGGGATGGAATTAATAACTATTGGTGGAAGAAGTTCACTTCTGTCCATCAATACCTAGCCCGAATATTCACCTCTTATATAAATGGAGACCAACCCATTCCGCACTGGCTGGTGGAGGGCCGAACGACACTGATCCCATAATCGGGAGACTTGTCCGATCCGAGAAACCATAGACCGATCACGTGTCTCAATACGTTATACAAATTGTTCACTAACATCTTGAACGAACGTATTGAGAAATCCGTGAAACCGGTGTGGCAACGGATAGTAGAACAACGAGGCTGCAAAATGGGTGTATCCGGCTGCAAGGACAATTTGCTTATCGACAGGTGTGTTTGTCAGGACGCAGTCCAGTACAAGCGTAACCTGTCGATAACCTGGCTGGATTACATGAAGGCGTATGACTCAACATCGCACAAGCTTTTAAGCTTGTTGCTCAAACGCCTCCATGTCCACCCAAACATAGTGAGAATTGTAGAAGACCTGATGCCTCTTTGGAAAACACGCTTTGCCATGACATCGGGCAAGCGTCGAACCATGTCTAGACTGGTTCAGTTCCAAAGAGGTGTCTATCAGGGAGATTCTCTGAGTCCTCTGCTCTTCTGCAGCTCACTATTGCCTCTATCCGTTGCTCTCCGGAAATCACAAGGGTACATGTGTGGACCGCCTGGTGAACGTGTACATAAGATCACCCATCTTTTCTATATGGACGATCTTAAATTATACGCATCAGGCGAAGATCAATTACATCGATCTCTGAACATCGCCCGCACATACTCGAGAGATATCGGCATGGAATTCGGATTGGACAAGTGTGCAGTCGTTCATTTGCACAGAGGAAGGTCAGGCTCCCATAACAGCGATATGGAGCTCGTCAACGGAAATGTCATCCACCGCCTTATCGCCGAAGAAGCCTACACATACCTGGGCGTACCTAAAAGGCATGTCCAGGATGTGCAGGCTGCTAAAACCACCATCATTAAAAAATACCGGCGCATTCTCCGTCAGATCTGGTCATCAGAATTGACCGGGACAAATAAGGTGGCAGCCACGAATATGTTGGCCGTATCACCAGTGCTCTATTCTTTTGGAGCACTGAAGTGGAACGTTGACGAGCTAAGGGATCTTGACCGAAGCACACGAAACATGATTTGTATGCAACGCAGTTTACATCCAAGATCTTCCGTGGAACGACTGTATTTGCCCCGAAATATGGGAGGTCGTGGCCTTTTAAGCCTGGAGTGTATGCATGATCGATTGGTCCTCGAAACAGCTTGCGACGTGATTAATCGAACGGAGGATCCCCTGATGATGCTAGTACATCAGCATGAAATTCAGGGGAAGGGGGCGTTTTTGTACAACGCGGCGGAACGAGCGGCGCGAAACCTCGGTCTGGTTTTCAACGTGGGACGTAGTGGTGCACAGGTGGCTGAATCAGTCATTAATCTGTGCGCGGTGCGTCTCAGGGCTAACATACGGAAGGAACAACTCCGTATGTTGGAGGGAAGGCATATCGACAAGCCGTTGCATGGACAATTCCTTCGAAATGTCCAACAACTTTGCTTGTCGGCAGAGATGACCTTCTCCTTCTTAAGATCAGCCGGCTTGAAATCCGAGACCGAGGGTTTTATCTTCGCGTGCCAGGATGGGGTCATCAATACTTTAGCGTACCGCCAGAACATCTTACACCAGGCGGTACAGAGTACGCTTTGTAGATTGTGTAGATGTCATGCTGAGACACTAATGCATCTTTTGGCAGCATGTCCAATATATGCAGTTTCAGCATACATCGAACGTCACAATGCGGCTCTTCGAGTGCTGTATTACCATCTTCGCAGCACTTATGGTATTGATGCAACCCCAGTTTTGCCGTACGTCCCCACGGATATTGAATCCGTAGTCGGGAATGAGTCTTGCCGAATATACTGGAATTACTCATTCCCGACGAGCAGGCAAATATCAGCCAATAAGCCTGACATCGTCCTTGTTGACTTCGATGACAAATCCATCTTCGTCATCGAGTTTTCTGCACCAGCAGAAACAAATATAGTCAGCAAAGAGGACGAAAAACGGATGAAATATCAGGAACTCCTGTTCGAGATTCGCAGACTGTATCGAGGATTCAAAATCAAGCTCGTCGTGCTGATAATTGGAGTGCTGGGAGGAATGAGACCAACATTCCTCCAAAACATCAAAATCATTCCGGCCTGTCGGGAACATGCAAATTCCATCGCAGGCCGAATGCAGAAAGCAGTGCACTGGGATCTCTCCGTCTACTGAGGTCACACGAGATCCTGTAACCACTTACCCAATGGTAGAGGGAGTGGTTACAGTTGCAAACGAAATGGCCCGGCGCAGTCTGCAGCGGAGGAGATGGATATCGGAGCCACTTTTCTGCTGCAGACTGCACACGTGGATTCTGGAGGGCCAAGGGAGGTTAGGGTTTTAGTCGGTAAACCTTGCCGTTAACATCAAAGGTGAGGGAGTCCGACACACGGGGGGTTACACAACATCTTCAACCCCCTATTGTGCCTAATGCATTTCCCCCTCCGTAAAAAAAAAAAAATAAATAATAGTCTATTTTTAATATAATTGTGTTATCCTTGTTATTGCCAATGATATTTTAACGCTTCATCAGATAAATAGAAGATTGATCCTTATGTAATCGCCGTGTTCTCGAAGATGTCTAATGTCGTGAAACAGGCCAATCACCAACCTATGGTAATAAGAGTGATAAATTATAAAAATATTACATTGTATGGATTACTTAATAATTGAAGACAAATATAAAGTAAGAATATATATATATATATATATATATATATATATATATATATATATATATATATATATATATATATATATATATATATATATTTTTAAATATTTATGTAATATGCAATATACATACCATTCCCATTTCTTCTTCGTTTCGGCAGTCATTCTCGCATTAATTGCTAGAAAATTTTAAACTATTCATACGTCCTCCGAGATACTCCATGTATAAATGATTATCCGTGACCTTTTGCTCAAAGTTTTTGAATGTATTGGAATCCATTTGGAACATTGATGCATATCTCGCAGGTATAGGAAGCATGATAATTCTCCGTTAAGGTCAACGGTAATGCGAGATCCATAACGTGTTGTGACTTTCCGCAGTTTTGTAACTTTGTATAATTGTCCTACTTGTAAGTCAGATAGCTTTACAGTAGGTAAAAATTTTATTGGTGCATCTATATTATTAATTTTTTCAATTGCTGCTACTACTGCATCTGAATTCATCTTGTCAAATGTATAAATTTTTTACTTCACGATGAATTATCAATAAATCTAATTGGAATTTAAGTTCGGACTTTAATTTTTCCAATTTGTTTAAAAATGTGTTAATTTGTTCTTGTAATTTACGAGCTTTAACACGAACGTCTTTCGAGTACATAGAATGATGGACTATAAGTAACTGATGTAAAAGACATCTGCTCAGCCTGTATTTAAACTGAAAAAAAATCCCACCAAATCGCAGTAAAATGAAATCAATAGATAATTGAGAAAAAAATCATAGAAATTATGACATTGGAATATTTGAATTAGAATGCCTCCTTTCTATTACGTCACGGATTGCCTAAATTTGGTAAAGAGATAATGTTTTGAAGAAATTGTGCAATGATCTTTTAAACGTGTCTGGACCTGTATACATTTTCGAAAGTTTCGGGAAAACAAATGTACGGTGAATAAGTGATCGATGGATAATCGACGGGAAATACAGATGCTAGATGGAACTAACAAAGAGTATGCGAGAGCGAGAAAGATGGTAGAAGGACGCACGAGGAAAAGGTCATTTTACTTTCACTCTCAATACGGTTCCTAGCTTACGATGTATTTCCATATGCGACTATAATGTAGCAATATCTGACCTTTAATGAACGCGACTTTTAAAATTTTTTTTTCGACACATGGCAATACTAATGTGTAACGGCCAACACTTTTCAATCTCTCTGATTGAATTTTGTAAGATCAAGCATTGGAAAGACGTCATTTACAACGATATTGTGAAACATTTTATTAATAACAATATCTAATGAAATATTGAATATTGGTTGACCTTTACCTTCTCTTTTCATTCGACAATGTAACGCATCAAATTACCTATGTTTTTCGACCTTCACAGCTTTCGAAATTTATAATAACAATACATGAAATTGTTTATAATAACCTCCTTTCACTCCTGACCTTCTTACGGCCCACTTGCGCAATTTTTCCATCACACTATCATCGATGGGAGGTAGAGTGGGGGGGGGGGGGAACAGAAGCCCTATAGCCCCTCTACTAACAACCAATTAAGCATTTGGGTATCGTTATATTTTTTATTTATAAATGGAGTAGGTTTTTTATCTTATTTATTCCAAATGGATTTGCCTTTAAACTCTCTTTTGGACGTCCCCGTATCCTCCTAACAGGACATATTTTTATTTTACTAATGTCAATCTCATCAGGAGAAAAAACCATAGTTCCTGTCAAAACGTTAGTAATCATCGGTTCAATATTTGTTGTTGGTTGATTATAGTCTTTGTCAGTTAATTCTTTATTCAATTTATCAAAATCTGATTGGGAGACCTGTTGTCATTGATTTGTTTATCGTATGAGATTACGGAAACTAATTCATCATACTTCCATGCTGTATCTAACATTTTCAAGGTTTCAAATTTTGAATCAAAATTAGAACCACAATAGACTGATACAGTTTCATGAATTGAGTCAATTAATGGTTTTATCATTTTCCTTTTGTCATATGTACTTGCCACTTTGTTTTTAGCCCGAACTGTGTGTAATTTTATTTTCAATGTATTATTTCGCAAAGTTTGGTTTGCAACAAAAATATTTTTTGTCAATCTCTGATGCTCCAGGAAGTATTTTTTTGTCCACCTCTCTGCACATAATTTTTCGCAGTATAATGACAAACCTTCTTTTTTGCGTGCCGCTAATATATGGTTGCATGGCAACATCATTGACTTAAACTCGTTGCATGTACATTTATGACAGTTTACGTTTACTTGAGTGTTTCTGTACATTGCAACATAACTAGCATCTGTTACAGACAGTGTACAGATCTTAATGGAGTCGATTTGTTTTTGCACGTATTCCAGAGCAATTGGTGTTAGAAGTGTTGAATATAAATATGTTACACCATTTGCTTGGGAATTTTCTACTGCATTCTGCAAATTAATATTTGACTCTTTTAACAGCATATTAACGGCTATTGTGTCCTGCTGGAAACCTTTACTGCGGATAAAAATAAGAAAATTTTTAATAAATTCTGTGAAGCTCAAACGATTTGTAATCAAACTTTTAATTTTTTGATTAAGAGATTCCAATCTGTTATTGGTCCTGTTATTGAGATTTTTATTCGTTATCTCAAAGAGACACCACTCTTCGCGAATTGGGTGCCAATTCGTATTATAATATTCAATAACTGGCATTGGAGCTTCTGCACAAAACTTATCGTAATTGTTTTTATATATTTCGATACTTGAACTATAGAGCAAAGCACGTAGTAAAATAAGAGACTTCATTTTTTCTTCATTTGATATCGACATAGCTGTCGTGGTGACGGTTCTTAAAAACGTTTTTTGTACATGCCAGATACAAATATACATTGGCACACCGAAAATATTTTTTATGACGTCGCACTCTACGGAATCTTTGTTTAATTGATTTGTCATTGCATTTTGAAAATTTCAAACCTATGAAATGAAAAATATATGAAAAAAAACTAATAGGAATTTGCCAATTCCAAAATGTTTAATAAAGGGATTCAAAGGAATTAAAAGGAATTGATTTAAAACTTATTGTATTCCTTTTCATTTGTTGGGAATTGAGAAAACTACATATGTCCTAAATTTGAATCTACCCAACAAATGAAAATATTGAAATAGATTAAACATGGTCATAGTACGGATTCTTTTAGAATGAAGTGAATTCGTTTCAATACTTCAAGGTCCTTACAGCGCCCGAGGAAATGTCCAAAAAGCAAGAGAGAATTTTGCACAATCATTTATTTTTTTAGTCACTTTTTACAAAATTTATTTACAGAACTAGGTTCCTCAATGTAAGTGTTACCAAGTGAAATAATATAATTAGAAGTCTTTGCTTAGAAATAGTAGAAATCAAATCTGAAAGTTTGATGTTATATTTTAATTTGGTGTTTTACTGAATAACTTTTTCCCATTTTTAAGTAACCAGTCGTGACTGTATTACTTTACCCGATAGCCCTTGTAATAGAAAATCTATTTCTGTAAAGGAATTCTAAAAAATGTATGGCTATGGCACAAAGTTTGCATTTTTTTTGACAAATTTGGGATACTCGTCAGGCCTTGATATTTTTAATGATGTTTTCGTGGTTGAGTATTGTTCACTTATAAAATTCAATGCTTTTCAATTCACTTGAATCTGGAAATAATTATTACCTACAGTTCACATTACATTAAAGCGGTAATTACAAAATAATTTATTACACGTAATAATTATTTATTAGCAACTTTTTAATGAATATTTCGCCACATTCATATGAATTAAAAAGTATTAAATATCATTTGCAAATATTATTTGCTGATATAAATAAATTTTTTTAAAAGTGGTAAAATATTTACACGAATTTCTCCTATTGCAAGTAAACCTGGATTTTATAACTCCATGCTTAATCCGTTTCAATACATTTTCGTTTCTTGGGTAAACATTTTCAGCTTTTATATTATTAAACTTATTTTTAATTAAAATGCACAATATATTACATTAGCGAGGGAACATCGTCTAAGTCTGTCCACTTTATATTATGTTCGTATAACTGTTCTTTGAAAGAGAATGCGGTCAATTGCAAATTGATTGATCGAAAGTGAAAAGGTTATAAACATTTAAAAAAATTTAATAGCAATTACAAAAGCAAATTGATTAAATATTTATATTTTAAAGTCAAAGGTCAAATTTTGTTTTCGAATTGAACGCGGTGAATAAGTTCCCCTTGTTCTCACTGCAGCGTGGTTGTCTTTTAAGAGCATCGATTCGTTCCTTTCGACTCTCATGTTGTCTTTGTTTTCCCCTATACATCTTCATGTGAAAGATAAAGACAACAAAGGATCGAAACGGAAACAATCGATGCGCTTGGGTGTATGAATTTGAAATTTCAAATCGGAAAAAATGCCCAACAGAAATTATACCGAATGGAAAAACGCCGACAGCCGAATATATTGTATTTAATAATAATTATATACGACGAATTAATCAGATAATTAAAACATCAAGTTCGTTTTATTGTATTTACCTGTTTGCGATGTTCCGGTTCCAGAATCCAGACGATTGATAAGGTGTTTCCAACAAGGTGTTTAATTTTACATATATATATATTATATATTTATTTACTTTGACGCATAAAAATCTTGTACACTACTCTATTTTCTTTTTCTTTACAAACAATGTCGACAAGATTGCGTATACCGATAACACTGATAACACTGGGGCATTCCATGTGAAATCGCCAACGTTTCGGAGTCAAGTTTCAGAACTTATTCAAAATTATTCAGCTCAAAATATTAATTTATTCAAAAGTTATTGATAAAAGTGTAAACGACAAAAATGAAATTTACCATTTTTTATTAGGCGATATCTCAAAAACTATCATTCAGAAAAAAAAAAAATTTTTAATTCGAAAATGTGCAGAAATGCCTAAAGTTTGTACTGGTATGCATGATATAAACAAAATATTATTGTTTATAACAAATTTTCAAGATTATTTTGTTGTAACTCAATTTTCGCTCGATATGCCATCTTTTTTCTTCTTGTGATATAAACAAAAGTTGTTTGCAAAGGCGTTTTCTTTAACATCACAAAGTTTCAGTTTGTCATCTTTGAAACTGGCTTCGTAATGTAAAGAAAACCGAGCGCATGAGTGTCCGCGCGCCATGCCACCGATTCCAATGATTTTTTTTTTAATACTCAGTATTGAATGTACTATATCGTACACCCGCGCAAATTTTGATGTTGATCGTTCTTAACATATAATCTGTTATAAAAGTTCTTAGATTACGATCACCTCATTATAAAATGGTGTAACATTAAACATATTCAGTATTCAATTTTCCAGAAAAGGTTTACTTAATGCAAAACAAATCAGAGGTTAAAATTTCTAAATTCAAAATGGCGGATCTAATATGGACGACAATGTCACATTGACTACTGTGCAAATTATTCATTTTAAACAAAACTTACTGTGTGCACAATGTTGTGCTTGGTAATTATACATACGTGTGTGCGTGCGTGCGTGCATGCGTGCGTGCGTGCATGCGTGCGTGCGTGGGTACGTGTTCAGGAGTGTGTGAGTGAGCTTGCTAGTGCGCACTGAGAAAAACCATAGAATTAAAAAAATTATTGTTGTTATTATTAAA
Source organism: Trichopria drosophilae (assembly GCA_030407085.1). Taxonomy (NCBI): domain Eukaryota; kingdom Metazoa; phylum Arthropoda; class Insecta; order Hymenoptera; family Diapriidae; genus Trichopria; species Trichopria drosophilae. Next base: position 79,933,518 of record CM059583.1, read on the forward strand.
TTGAAGAAATAAATGAAGGTTTATTTGCAGAAATTAAATATTTCGTTATATGAATGAAAATTTATATTGTTTATGATAAATGAAAATTTAGCTTTTCAAAAAAATATAAAAAGAGATATAACAAATTTCAAGGATAACATTTTTAAATATAAAAAATTGCTGTAAAGAACAATTCCGTGCTCCGAAAGTAATGAAATTTGCTGCTTCATATTTGAAGAAAAAAAAAATCTTTGATCCAATGAGATATTTCATCGAAAATTTGACCTCGACAGAGAACATTCTTATCGTTCACAGACCTACTCATACCGTTTCTCAACAATCATTTCATTTACTTATTAAAATTAATTTCTTACGAGAATAATATTATTAATAAGCAATATAAATTTTCATTCATATAACGAAATATTTAATTTCTTCGAATAAAACCTCCATTTGTTTCTTCAATTGGGTGTACTTCCGAAAACGCCCCCCAACCGATTTTAATGTACATTGGTATACTTACGTATTTCGGGGTGCTGATTACGGTAATGATAATGAAAATTGGCGCAAATTTTATTTTCATGGTGAAAACCTTAAAAAAAACACCATCATTTATGGTTTTTTGCAATTATCTCCTAAAATTCTCACAATTTCAAAAAATTCTTTGAATATAAGTTGTAGATTTGATCGAAATATACATTTTATGTTGTATGCTTTGTCCCGCCAAAATCGATAGTTTTTGAGAAAAATCGACAAAACGCCATGAAAACGATCAATTATAACACGAATTCCACGTAGCGATACGCATATGCTTTTGGGAATTGTTAGGGATAGGTAGAGTTCTGACTGGTTAGGTTAGGTTAGTTTTAGGGCACGCATATACTTTTAGGCATTGTTATGGCTAGGCAGAGTAGTGACTGGTTAGGTTAGGTTAGTTTTAAGGCACCCATATGTTTTTATGCATCATTACGGCTAGGCAGAGTTCTGACTGGTTAAGTTAGGTTAGTTTTTGGGCACGCATATGCTTTTAGGTATTGTTAGGGCTAGGCAGAGTTCTGACTGGTTAGTTTAGGTTAGTTTAAGGGCACACATATGCTTTTATGCATTATTATGCCACCGTCACAAGCACCTAAGACAACTTCGTGTTAACGGGAGCCGTGACGTTGCCATTTCTCTACTTCCACTATTTCACTATACGAATTTTGACCTTAAGGGTGTACTTCCAAAAAGTCGGAAGTCAGATTTGACTGTAGCGATGTCTACAACTTTTAAGTGCACTGATTGGAGTGACATCTGCCGATGATATTACGAAGTTCGACTTTCGTTCTCTCGTCAGGACCGCATCAAAGATTTTCTTGAAGGGTTCTTACCGGGGCCCCACAATTTTGTTTGCATGTGTACGTATACACATGTATAGGACAAACGATATTCATACATGTAGCGGGGAAGGCCGAAGTTGGCCGAGATCGCCAAGAGCTTCCCGAAAATCGGTGCTGTAGCATACATATATATGCATATGCATTTACAGCGATTGTCCGATAGTTTCGACGGCGAAGCTCATTTTTTTTCTTGCGATAGAATTTCTCCCGGCTATCCGATGGATTCGGACGAGGTAACTCGTGCGTCTTCTTCGGAAAATCGTTTCTATACATGAAGTTATCGCATAGAATAGATGGCTAAAACTTTTTTTGCAAATATGTAACATTAGTATATATATATAGTTATATTTTAATTTTCAGCTAAGGTTTTATTTCTTTTCTTCGTCATTTTCGACCTAAAAACATATAGAGTGGTACAAATGTCCAAATTGTAATTTTTTATCAGTTCATAATTTTCCATTCTTTACCACTTTTTTCAAATCCACGTGAGAAGTTTAAAATTACAAAATATGCATAGAAAAAAAAATCATCGTTGAAAAATATTAAAAATTGTAAGACAAAATACATTTGTAATAGTCAAATTTAACATTTTTTTCGCTAAACAGAGTTTGAGTCTTTATTAATAAATACTAAATTTTAATATGTAATATTAGACTTCTGCATAGAAAATTAAAAAACATTTACCATCAGTAGTACACTTCTTAGACATGCCTAAAAAAGTATATGGGTGCATATATGTATACATATATGTGAATAACACACATCTATATATATATATATATATATAGATGTGTATTATATATATATATATATATATATATACTAGTTTGCGGATCTGCGTCGAAACGACATAGTAAATAGATGGAATGATATCATCTCTCATTGCATATAAAATGTTCAATTGAAATGTATATTTCAATTATTTTGGAAGTAATGTTGAAATAATTATGAAATAATAATGTGAAATAATAATCAATAATATGCATATTTACATGGATATCATTTTTTTTGTAAATGGACTTCTTATAATTCTCTGGCAGGTTTCCGACGGTTCTTTGCTTTATTTACTCAACAATCATCTAAAAGTTGTTGCGGGCTTTATCAACAAAAAACTGTAATTTTTCTAAATATTTATCGACAGTTGACAATGGAAAACAATGTAAATCCACATTATTACAGAAAAGTATAGAATTTCTGCATATTCTTTACCAATAAATTGTTATAAATAATTATTTTTTATAAACAAAAAAACCAGGTATTTTATTTTTGACATATCGGCATCTAATTTTTCCCGTAAAATCGATTGGCGCCGCCAGATTTCACCTAAAACTACTTTTGACGAAATTGTTGATAACAAATTGTTGTAAAAACAAGTATTTTTTAAAAACCAAAATACAGAGATATTTAATTTTTGGCATATATCTTATTTTCGATAGTTAGTTTGGCGCGATCTGTGCTGTGGTAGGCATGGGCCTTAATTAACACGTTCTAATGTAATTAATATGGATTTTAAATGGAAATTATTGATATAGAAAATATATTCTATAACACGATAAATATATAAAAATTTAAAAAACGAATATTGTAGGTGACCTATATTCCATTTCAAATCATGCAATGAAAATAAATTTAAAATTCAAAATCATGTTTTATACGATTTTTATTGTTCTTTTGGGTAAATAAAGAGATACGTATTTTTTTGTTTTGCAAACAAAACATTTTTCGCGAAGTTACGGCCTGCACAAAAATTTCGCTGGTGATTTCATTTTTCCAAACAGGTAGGAAATTATATTCAAATCTCTCCATTTCCGTTAAAAATCGATATTTTAGCATTCTGTTTTCTTAATTTAGTAGTGTTTTAAACGTTCTTTCATGGCCATTTTGAAATTTTATAAAGTTTGAAAATTAACAAAATGGCGGCCATATTTTGAAAAATAAAAAAAACTCGTTTTTCTCAAAAACATCATTTTTCAAAATTGTAATTTTTTTTATGATTAGGCAATATAAAAAGGAATGTTTTCCAATAGCTTTGGTCTGCGCTAAAATGGCGTGGAAGCGTCAATTTTTTTTTTAATCGGCATTTATCAGTTTGCAGCAACGTCATCTTTTAGTTAGTGAAATAAAAGAGAAATTTGGATCATATCTATTAGCCATAGAAACTTTCAAATATTATTATTAATAAACAATTTGATTATATTTTAAGAATAAATGCGTGCTGTTGTTAACGATCGGTGGAAGACATTTGTTGAAAAATGTTTATCTGTCAGTATATAAAAATGAACGTGTCGTTTAGGTTTCATGTTGCAGATGAAGCACACATCTACTTATCTAATCGTGAAACAATTACAATTCAAAAAGCACCCCAATTCGTGAGAGGCAATGAGACTCACTTCAAAAAGTACCCCAACGGGATGAGAATCTAAGATGAGTACCTATCACGTCCATGTCGTTCATCCTGCATGGGTAGCGCTAAGTAGGGTTGTAATATTCATTGTAAGATTCTTAATATATGAAAGAAAAATTTCTCCTGAAAATTCTGCACTTTTCTTATTTTTTTCTTGTTCTATTTACGCATTATTATTAGACATCAACAACGGCGATACGCTCAATTTTACGAACAGACCTAACGGTGTTTGAACATATTTTCCTTGGGCCGATAACGGAGTAAGCGGTAGCACGTTTTTATTCTTAAAATATACAAAATGGTTTGTTAATGTTAATGTGTAAAAGTTTCTATTTGTAATATATATGCTCAACATTTTCCTGTTGTTTTACTAACTGAAAGATGACGCGACGTCGCTGAAACCTGATAAATAACGATTTCTTTTTTAAAGAAAAAAAATCTTGACGCTTTCACACCATTTTAGCGCAGATCAAACTTATTGGAAAACTTTTCTTTTTATAGTGTCTAATTATGATAAAAAAAATTAGAATTTTGAAAATCAAGTTTTTCTTTTTTTTTTTCACAAAATGACCGCCATTTTATTAATTTTCAAAATTTCGTAAAATTTCAAAATGGCCATGAAAGAACATTTAAAACACTACTGAATTAAGGAAACAGAATGTTAAAATATCGTTTTTTAACGGAAATAGAGAGATTTAAAAATAATTTCCTACCTGTTTCGGACAAAAATGAAATCACCAGCGAGAGATTTTCTGCAAAACAAAAAATACGTATCTCTTAATTTACCTAAAAGAACAATAAAAATAGTATAAAACATGATTTTAAATATTATTTTTTTCTGCAAATGAACCGTTAACATTAATTAATTAAAATTCCTATATGGCTATTACAGTTCGTAAAGATGGTAAATGCAGAGAGCTTCTGGTTTTGATTCCAGAAGTATTTTTAGCCTACTTTTTCGAAATTTGTGAAATTTCCATCTTCGAGGCTATTTTAATATTTATTTTTAAAATTAATTTTAAAAATACAGATTGATGGTGATAAATATTTTCGGATTTGTCATGTTTTTTTAATATTTATCACCATCAATCTGTATTTTAAAATTAATTTTAAAAATAAATATTAAAATAGCCTCGAATACGGAAATTTCATAAACTTCGAAAAAGATGGCTAAAAATACTTCTGGAATCAAAAGCAGAAGTTCTCTGCATTTACCATGATTTTAAATTTGAAACTTTTTCACTGCAGGATATGAAATGGGATTGGTCAGGGTGAGAATTGCAAAACCTTATCAAAATATGTCGAATACCCAGATATAACTTAAAAATTGTGATAAAACAATTTTGTTGAAAGAAATTTTTTATTTTGGATCCTGAATCGCGATGCTCTTCAGTTTCTAAATATTAATCGAGAAAAATAATGTAAATTCATAATTATTATTTGTAAAAGAACAGACGTTGAAGATAGATAAAATTATAAACGTATTCTTCAAAACGTGCAAGTAATGAAGTTCTTCAAGAACAGTTCTTATGCACTGTTTGACATTATTTATTACAAGTATTTTTATTTGTTGGTAAAGAATAATTTAAATTTATTTTTAATATTGTGAATTTACATTGTATTTTCACTGACAACTGTCGATAAATACTTAAAAAAAAAAGTCACACAACTTTTAAGTGAATGTTGATAGGCAAATAAAGAAAGAACCATCGGATACCCTGCCAGAGAATTATAAGAAGTCCATTTACAAAAAAAATGATATCCATGTAAATATGCATATTATTGATTATTATTTCACATTATTATTTCATAATTATTTCAACATTACTTCCAAAAAATATTTCAGTTGAGCATATTCTAGGCAATGAAGTACAAATCCAATATTAACTGTTGAAATTTAGTATTTATTAATAACAAGACTTTTCAGAAGAGTCAAAGTCTGTCAAATTTGATTATTAAGATTGTCACTTTTTTTACAATTTTTAATCATTTTCAACGCCGACTTTTTTATGCATATTTTGTAACCAATCGATTTGTAGCATGCATTTTAAACTAAGAATATGCGGAATCCATCTAATTGTAAAATGATGCAGGCAGACCGATGGTATGTTAAGAATTAACTTCAAGATGCAATATTCTACTTGAAAAATAAAGGAATACGTGTTTGTTTACATTTTTATAAACAATTTTTTTTGTATTGTTTACCAAAATTTGTGTTAATTTTTGTAAGTTTCTTATTCAGATGCTCTGAATTTACTTACTTTTTAACCTTTTACTCGTGCCCTGGATTTTTTTCTTGCATTTTTCATACTTTTTAAAAATATCACGAAATATAAATTTTAAATGGATTCGACTTATAAGTGGTGAAAAAAAGAAAATTTATAAAGTGATAAACAATATGAATGTTTAATTGTTCGACACGCTATCATTTTGTAGGTCGAAAGTGATAAAGAATAAAAAATAAAGGGATCAAAATAAATTTGGTGATTCCCTTTAAACTTCTGAATGGATATTTATACATTGCACTATTGGTTTTGGGGTTTAGCTTTGGTTTTGACATCTTTACTCTACTTTTCAAAACTACGACGTTTATCAACAGATCTATTTTTGCAATGAGAAAGAAAGAATATTTTATTTGTATTTTGCATGTAAAGTGGAGATATTTCTTACTTATTTCTGCCAGTAATGCTTCATACTGAACAGATAACAAACGCAGGGATGTATTGGTTTGGAACTTAATTACTTTTAATCCCATGACTCGTGCTACATGGAAAATTCGTTAGTAGCGTAGAATCTGAATCTACTTCAGACAAATGCGATATAACTATTAGAAAATAATGGATATACAATTTACTTTATATTACTGAAAATAATGGATATACAATTAAATTTTATTAAGGTTCAACATTATTACCGATTTCAGTGAATCTATAAAAAAGAATCTATACATAAATATATTTGCATCACCATACTTTTCCAGGTTAGTCCAGGTATGGTGATGCAAAACTTCACGCTATCAAACTACAAGGAACTAGGAAAAATGTATCCAAAAAATAGGTTTTTCTGAAATAACTCTAAAAATATCATATTAAAAAAAAAGAAATTCACGAAAATTGTATTTGGGGAAATTCTACACGATTTCGACTTTTAAAACAGCTTCTACGACCAATAGAAGCCGAGATAGTTTTTTTCAAATATTGGCAGTTTTGCGGAGTCACTGTAACGCGCGTTTTTCGATTATAAGTCAAAAATAACCATTCGCATCGCAAAATACTTCAAATAAAAGTTGTAGAGGATGAAATTACGAACAATTTTCATTTTTTTATGTAATGTTGTGCGTTCAATATTTACGAAGATATGAACGTTTAAAAAACAAATTAACGCACAATCGGAACATTTTTTGCGATGAAATCAATAATTACTCGAAAACCGTGCTTCATGTGGGAAAAATGCATAGAATGAAACTTGCAAATAATGAAATTTTGAATCTTTATGTTTAAGAGAAAAATCATTTTGATCATAAATCCACGATGGTACAAAAGAAAAATATGAAAAATTGTTATTTTCATGTACTTTTTTTGTAAATAAGTATTTTTTGGCTACATTTAGACAGTGGTAGTATCCGAACTATTTTGAAGAGGATGAAATTATCTGCGTAAAGTGAGCATCGGTTGAAGTTTCTACGATGAATAATTGTTGAAGTTTCATGCAAAAAAGTAAAAATTAGTAACAATTCCAATTTTTGTGTAAAAACAAGCATACAAATTTTTGTTAAAAATCAGTTATCTACTGATATTGAAATTGAATTAATAATAATAATAGTAATAATAATAACAAAAGAAATAAAGAGAGCCAAATTTCACACTGATGCTGATCGGGTAGGGATTTTATCCAAAAATTTATCACTTTTCGGCAGACTGAGCGAGATCAAAAACAAATGTTGCTGTTAAAAGTTGTTATTTACGTAATAATAATAACAATAAGAACAACAATAACAATAATTTGAATCATTAAAATGATTATAATTTATTACATTCATTTACACCCATCCCATCTATTCGAAAGAACATTTTTACATAAAAAAATATAAATTTACAAATGATTAAAAAGCGAAGAATTTTGTTTCATATTGTTGTTGTTATTATTATTAATAATATTATTTATAAATATTATATTTATAAATAGAACTTAGAAATGTTGTTATGGGAATATTATTACATAATTTTCATTATAAGAAAGAAACCTTTAATTAAAATTCACAATTTCGACGGTTCATGATTAGTTTATAACAAATAAGGCTTTAAAAAAAAAAAAAATTACTCCTCTGTCGAGATTTGAAACCATGAAACATGAGTTACGAAACAAGCGCTATACTGCCTGAGCCAACATAGCTTCTATAAAAAATAGCGATATTCGCTTCATATAAGTTACTACTTATAGCTTAAAAAGTAGGAAATGCAAATGTGATTTTCTAGAAAACGATTGAGCATTGCATCGATCATTCTGATAATCAAAAGGGTGGTAAGTATGTGCGATATTATGAGAAAGTTTCAATAAAATCGGTGAGAATCATCGCACCTGAGGTTCCCTTGTGAGAGAATGAGATGACAGCCTTTTACATTCTTATCCGCCCTCTCTCTCTTACTCTTTCTGCTCCCGTATATGCCGCGCCGTCTCGAACCCATACCCTTCCTATATATATATATGCTCGCGGGGCCCTGGGAAGCGCCCTAGAATACCTACGATCCTGACATTCGCTTTGGGCTCCATCTCACCGAAAAACGCGGAACTGATATATGTCAAATCTTTCGCTTGTGCCGCCATTACCCGCTTCGAGTCGCAATTTGCAAATTACGCCTCGAAAACATAATTAATTTGCATAAAAGTGGGTTCAATGTAATCCGCGAAGTGTCAGGAATGCACGTCCACTCCGTTTTTGTGCGTTAGCGTTATCGAAACGATGCAATAAGCGTTTTTATCGTGACGACTAACACATCTACACATCATGTACGGGTGAGGTGAAAAACAGGCCGATTTTATCCTTTTTTTTTGGATTATGCGACAATAGTTGCGCCAATATCGAAGTGGACGCACATTCTAGGGGAATAATAGCTTATAAAAAACGCACTTAATAATATAAAAAGTTAAAATTGAAGGCGTAATCTGCAAAGGAGTTTTACTTCCGTTTTGGTAGTTCCACAATGGCCACCGCGGCGCTCAGGGGCTTGAGAAGAACACCCTTAATTGTGTTTTGTAGTTTTTTCAATTTTTCTCAAAAACTATCGATTTTGGCGGGAATATGTATACAACATAAAATGTGTATTTCGATCAAATCTACAATTTTTATTGGAAGAATTTTTCGAAATTTTGAGAATTTTATGAGATAATTGAAAAAAAAAAAAATTATGGTGGTTTTTTAAGGTTTTCACCATGAAAATAAAATTTGCGCCAATTTTCATTATCATTTCCGTAATCAGCACCCCGAAATACGTAAGTATACCAATGTACATTAAAATCGGTTGGGGGGCGTTTTAGGAAGTTTATCCCTTCGATTTAATAATAACAACAATAATTTGGTCATTCTATGGTTTTTCTCAGTGCGCAATAGCAAGCTCACTTACACACTTCTGAACACGTACACACGCACGCACGCACACACATATGTATAATTACCAAGCACAACATTGTGCACACAGTAAGTTTTGTTTAAAATGATTAATTTACACAGTAGTCAATGTGATAATGTCGTCCATATTAGATCCGCCATTTTGATTTTAGAAATTTTAACCTCAGATTTGTTTTGCGTTAAGTAAACCTTTTCTGGAAAATTGAATACTGAATATGTTTAATGTTACACGATTTTATAATGAGGTGATCGTAATCTAAGAACTTTTATAACAGATTACATATTAAGAATGATCAACATCAAAATTGGCGCGGGTGTACGATATAGTACATTCAATACTGAGTATTAAAAAAAATCATTGGAATCGTTAATTGGAATGGTTAATAACTCAGCCGTCGAATAATATCTTGCGCAAAAAGTCTACCATTGACGATAGTGCGGCCGTATAAAACTCTCTCTACCCTTTTTCAGGCATACAATTCCTAACTACTTGTTTGTAAAATTGTCAGATATATAGTGGTGGTAAGTATATAGGTATACCCCGATGTTTTTTCTACATATTTTTTATTTGGGTCATTACTTGGAAAATGAAAGAGGGGTTTGTTTAAAAACACACACATCGTTCATTTATATAAAACTTTTATCCCAAGTGGCATCAGTCTTTAGGTTACTTTGGCACTGAGCACATCACGTTTTAGTTATTTTATCCAAAAGACAATTCGATAATTTATATACAAAAGTAATGATTGTGGGTGCGAAATTATAAACTTTTCTTCACACCGGGAGGAAAGCAGCAACTTTCCTCCCGCAAGCGGAAGGAAAGATGCCGCTTATCCTCCCGGCCATAAAGAAAAATCGTATACTTCCCTCGGGAAGTAAAAAAGAATACCTCAGACTGCCTGTTGCTCACCCTCGGCTTCACCTCGGGTAAAAATTACACGCAGTCTGAGACATTCTTTATTTTACCTCCCTCGTTGAGTAATATACTATTTCTTGACGAGAACAATACAGAATACAAAAACTCATGATGCGCGAATTTACTACGGAATGAATGCGACTTTAAAAAATGTCAACAATGTCCAGGATTTATAAAAGTATATAATCAATTGAAAAATATTTTTGATAAAAACAATATTAACAAGTTTGTATGTATTCAAGGAATGGAAGGGTCTTAATAATCGATGGCATTTTGTGGAATCTGAATACATCAGAGAAAAATATTTGACAGAACTTGAATCTCAAATATCTAAACTTCGGATTCATGATTTCATATCCCGGAATCAAAGCAATTTTATAAAAATGAAAAAATAAAATCGACACTCTCATGAAGTGATGGTAGTGGGTTATTTTTCAGAAAATTATTCATTTAAAATACAGGATGAAATTCACGTCATCACTCGTCTCAGAATCAACTTGCATCCATCCATTCGTGATTTATACAAAAGCAAATGACCCAAATAATATGATGCTTGTGCGTCTTGCTAATCTCTTTAAAGTTCCACAAACACCGTCGCATGCGCTTTTACCATGAAAAATTCCAAGAAAATGCCACTTAGCTTCTATTTTGAAATCTGTATAATAATGAGCTAAATTTATGAAATTATATTTATTATATTGGGATGCTGCCCCATCAGATACGTATATAATTTTCTTAATATTTGGTTGATGTATTTTCAAATATTCAATCATTTTCGACTGAAATAAGTACACGGCATATGTGTTGTGTTTTGGACATTCTGATATCAATACAGTGCTTTTATATTTAATCATATTATTTGCGTCATTTGCTTTTGTATAAATTACGAATGGATGGATTGCAACTTGATTCTGAGACCAGTGATGACTTTGAATTTCGTCCCGTATTTTAAATGAATAATTTTATGAGAAATAACCCAGCACCATCACTTCATCAGAGTGTCGATTTTATTTTTTCATTTTTATAAAATTGCTTTGATTCCGGGCTATGAAATCATGAATCCGAAGTTTAGATATTCGAGATTCAAGTTCTGTCAAATATTTTTCTCTGATGTATTCAGATTCCACAAAATGCCATCGATTATTCAGACCCTTCCATTCCTTGAATACATACAAACCTGTTGACTTTGTTTTTATCAAAAATATTTTCCAATTGATTATATACTATTATAAATCCCGGACATTGTTGACATTTTGTAAAGTCGCATTCATTCCGTAGTAAATTCGCGTATCATGAGTTTTTGTATTCTGTATTGTTCTCGTCAAGAAAAGTTTATAATTTCGCACCCGCAAACATTACTTTTGTATATAAATTATCGAATCGTCTTTTGGATAAAATAACTAAAAAGTGATGTGCTCAGTGCCAAAGTAACCTAAAGACTGATGCCACTTGGGATAAAAGTTTTATATAAATGAACGATGTGCGTGTTTTTAAACAAACCCCTCTTTCATTTTCCAAGTAATGACCCAAATAAAAAATATGTAGAAAAAACATCGGGGTATACCTATATACTTACGACCACTATATATCTGACAATTTTACAAACAAGTAGTTAGGAATTGTATGCCTGAAAAAGGGGAAAGAGCGTTTTATACGGTCGGGCGGCTGATATTTACGGGCGGCCCGGCCGGTGGCATGGCGCACGGACACTCATGCGCTCGGTTTTCTTTACATTATAAAGCCAGTTTCAAAGATGACAAACTGAAACTTTGCGAAGTTAAAGAAAACACTTTTACGAACAACTTTTGTTTATGTCACAAGAAGAAAAAAGATGGCATATCATATACATATAAAATAATCTTGAAAATTTGTTATAAACAATAATATTTTGTTTATATCATTCACACCAGTGCAAAATTCAGGCATTTCTGCACATTTTCGAATTAAACATTTTTTTTCTCTGAATGATAGTTTTTGAGATATCGCCGTTTAAAAAATGGTAAATTTCATTGTTGTCGTTTACACTTTTATCAATAACTTTTGAACAAATTAATATTTTGAGCTGAAATTTACAGGATAGGCTTATCTTTACCCGTTCTAAATGTAGTTCAATTTTGAATAAGTCCTGAAACTTGACTCCGAAACGTTGGCGATTTCACATGGAATGCCCCCACTGATAACGTATAGATTCCGTTGGTAATAACAACGAATATAGATATGCGTCTATACTCTTTGGTAATACATAGCAGAGATGAGTTGGGAGATTGCGCATGCCGTGTATTTAATTTTCGACGATTTGTCTCAAAGCCCCCTTCGGGCCTTGCTTGTTTTGGAACTAAAAAGCAATATATATTTGTTCGGTTGATAAAACAGAAATCGTATCTATTAGGTTTGCTACAACGCCCTCTTCGACCATTGGATTGTTGGAACTAAAATGCAATGTCCAGTCGATCGGTCGATAAGTAGAACGAGCAGAATTAAATATTTCAGGATTGGTAAAGAGGGTCGCTTCGGTACGGTCGGTATGTAACGAAGATAACTATCCCAGCAATCGGAATTGTATTGAAATGTATTGACTTGGATCAATTTTTCGCTTTTGAATAAGCTATTTGAAATTTTCGAATACATTCGAATCCAAAAATACTTCACTATTATTTTAATACAAAAATATGAATCCAAATGAACCCAAATGAATACATAAATAATATCGTTGTCGAAACTCCTAAAAATACGAATACAATTTAATGCATGATCGTGATTGGAAATATGTTGTATTAATACATATGAATGCACATGAATCCATTTATAATTGACTCGAAAAAGGCAAAAGTCGTGAATCCATCTGAATACAAATGAAGATGAAATGATAATCTTTTAATACAATCGAATCCATAAATAATAACAGTTAATTACCAGAATTAATGAATCCATTTCAATACATGACTGAACAAAATAATGCCTGTTTTAATCCAAATGAATCTAAAATAAATCAATACAAAAATTAAAGTATGGTGAATTCATTTGAATACAAATTCTTAACGATTCTTCATTTTAATACAAATGAATCTATAAAAAAAATAACTTCCGCTTTGAAGTGAAAAAATATATTAAAATTATGTTCATTTCATAATTATTCATTTCAATTCCAAAAAAGTTATTTTCGAAAATAAAAGCCACAAATGACTTTTCATTCAAAATTTTGAATGTGAAATGTTTATTTTAAACTAATTTCCAATTACATTTAGCAGTGCTCTGTTGGAAATGATACACTTTATTTAAGCGTTCAATACACAAGCGTCCAAAAAGTGCTGTACATTTAAATGAAATGTATTTGTACACTTATTGGACACCTAACTGACACTTAACAGCGAAGTGGAACCAAAGTGTGAATTTGGACAATTGAGCGTCCTGTATAGATGTTCGGGTAAACTTTTTTTAAGTGTAATAAAAGGGTTCATTTGTTGATAACCAGTTGACAATTATTTCGCTCTATAATAAGTATACAATGCGATATTTTTGTTGATAAAATAAATATATTATTTTCAAAATTACGCAATATCTCGTAAACGGCATGAGATACGTGAAATGTGACGAAATTTTGCCATGATGTGCGATGATTTAGCTGACATACACAATTAAAAAATTTCATAATTTTAGAAATCGAAAATTTCGAAAATTCTCGAACCCCTGCTTCGGGATTTATGTCAATTTCGACAAATTTCACGTATCTCGTACCGTCTTCAAGATATTACGTAATTTAGAAAAAAAATTACAATATTTATTTTACCAACAAAAATATCTACTATCTATATATCCATTCGTTCTTTTCAAGTCGATAAGCAAATTATTACAAAAATGTAAAATATGGTAATAAATTTAGCAGATTATTTTTATGTACACAATTCATAAATGCTCCACGTTTCAACTATTTGTTAGTTTCGCATCATCTTTTACAGCAAGGAGTGTGGTCGAGTGCTTACGGCTCGAAATTGTTGTGCGGGAGAACAGGGTTCGATTTTTGGTCGATGCATTTTTTTCAACAAATGTATAAACTGGGATTATTTTTGGATTTAAATGTATTGCGATGCATTACAATTTTTAATACATTTCAATCATTTTCAATACTTTTATGATCAAATAGCCCATTCAAATGTATTGTAATGCATTCAAAATTTTCAATACATTTCAATGCATTTCCGATTGCTGGGTAAGGAAGACGATGAAATATATTTTGATTGATATTTTATATACATGTTTTTTTGAGGCCTCTAATTATGAATCTGATGGCAGATTTTAAAAATTCAAAATGGCTGATCCAATATAGTTGTCAAATACTTTGAAAATCGGTAATTTTGTCTGATATTGTTTGTTTATTAAAATTACCTTTTTTTTAAATTTTTGTCCGCCATAATTGATCTGCCATTTTGAATTTTATAAATTTGAAACCGGATTCGTAATCAGCAACCGTGAAAACCCGCTATATGGAAAATATTAGACGAAATTAGTGATTTTCAAGTAAATTTTTATACCATTTAAAGTTTGTCCTGTTTTTTTAATAATTGCTAAAAATTTATCAGTACAGAGATAATTTCCTGCATAAGAGCTATATTTTCTGATTAAAATGAAAAAAATCATATTTTTTCGATAGTTATTAACCGAGATATCGAAGAATGATAAAAAGAAATAGTTGGCCCATACATTACATGCAATCGTATTATATTCAAGGGACTTATTTTTCAATGACCACGGTTAATATGTTTTTTCGCATAGACTCTCTTTAGTTGCCACTTTTTAAAATATGTATATGACCATACTCGTAATAAAATGTAGTATTTTTTAGAATTTTTTCAGATTTTTAAAAATACCCCATCTTTCGAAGAAACCATTTTGAGTCTTAACGTGTTTTTTTAGGTCGATGGTATTATTGAAATAGAAAATAAATATTTTTATCTTAAAGCCGTCAAAAAATCTACAAAATATATATTGGACAATGTTTTTTAATATTATAATTTTTAGTAAAACGATGAAAACGCCGCAAATTACTGAATGCAGAGAATTGATTAAATTAACTGTAGTTTCGTGAAACGTCACTATTGTTTGGTTGCGCATCGTTGAAAGTACTATATTTGCATCACTTTTTGCTAGGAGAATGGTAAAAAAGAAATGAAAAAATATTTCCAAAAAAGTGTCCCAGTTGGCATGGAATGCAAGTGGACAATAAATTTCTCGTTGAAAATTCAGTGGATATTATTAGAAATTACAATTATTAACTAAAGTATTTACGTCAAAATACGTCGCCTCTTTTGATTTTTCTAATCAAGTTTCGAATATGTGACGCACGTACAGTGCAAATTCTTGTTTGTGAAATTCTGGCGTCACAGATTGCGAATGAAACATACACGGAAAAAAATGCTTTGGTTATTTCAGCAAAATAAAATTTGCTACAAATTGATTTGCTGAATTCGCGAAATATTGGCTACGCCAGCGATTACAAAAGCAAACCTAGCAATAACAGTTTGCTAAACCAGCTAAATATTTGCGAAATCAGCTAAATATTTGGCTATTCATATATTATGACAAATTTTTGCTGGGCTAGCCAATTATTTGCTGCGGTGGCGAAATATTTCTACCCGTGTAAAACGACAGTTCAGAGCAAAAAAGACACGCATCTAGCTCTCATTTTTTATCCTAGAAATAAATTCAAAAAGACTATCTTAGAAATTAGTCAAGAAAAATTAATATTTGTATTTTCTAGAATTGTTTTCATTGTCATTTTTAAATTGTTAGAATCATCGTTATAGGGAAAACATTATTTCGTTGAAAAGTAAAAAAAAATTTTTTAATTTTTTACTTCAATTCGTTCAAAAACAACAAGTTATGAATATTTTATAATGAAACTTACATTGAGAGTAAAACTATTTTATACAAATATTTATGATACCTCAATGAACATTTTCTTCACTGAAAATTTTCGTTTACTGAAAAACTTCCCGCGAAATTAAGTTCTTGAACATTGCAAATCATAACTTAAAAAAAAATAGTTTGCTTTCAGTCAACGTTTGTTGTCTTTAGAATAGTTTAAGCTACATTTGTGGTAAATTTCATTAAAAAATAAACATAACCTCGTGTTTTTGAAGAAATGTAAAAATTCAATTAAAATCATGTTCTCTAAAAAAGGA